>JAZKJV010008179.1:1200000-1576059 GCA_037367405.1 Ottelia alismoides
CATATCACATTTAATTATCTAAGATAACTCTCCTTATAATATGAATCAAATCCATATTATTCATGATAATTAAATCACATTTAATTATCCATTTTCTCAGTGCTCGGATACATATATCAATAATAGAATTATCCATGAACTCTTTCAAGGATAATGTGCTTTCTCCGCGAATACTTGGAGATAAGGACAGAGCGATTGTATTGTTCCACGTATAGTGACATGGATATTGAGATCACATCTCAAATCCAGATCTCGGGCCTCCCATAGATGCTTGATTAAATCAAGACCGCAAATCTAATCTTCTCATTGAATCTGAATCACATTCAGATCAATGTCCAACATTTAGACTAAGATAAGATTACTTCTATACTGAGAGGAGTCACTAAAATCCAGACCCGTTTCATCACTCCCTAGGAATGGAAGCGTCATGGTTATACAACTGTTTATGATCACATCACCCTCAGGCATTCCCAATACCTGTACATCCTGCATACTGGAAGGCTCAGATTAACCCAGAAGTATTAGATCAACTTTACACTGTCTACTTCAGGGTTTTATCAGTAAGTTTCTCATTTGATTATTGGAAGTCGGTATCGATCATATACTTTCCAAAAGCATATATCACACCTAGGTTTTGATCATATACTTTCCAAAAGTATATATCAAACCTACAAATTCAGTCAAGCTTCCAAAGCGCGACGACCATGCACATGGAATTTGATTCTTCCCAATATCTCATGAGTGAGCTCATGTCCTCCGGTTCAGTAACTGAACCTGTATGATCCCTTTGAGAGATCGTATTACTCATATGCCCTTATATGCACACCAGCGCGCCGGTGTATAGAGCTTGATTAGGTCATCAACCTATTGATCTGCCAAATGTACATACTTAGACATATAGTAACACATCTATCTCCGGTCAGAGGATGTGTGCCTATATCATGACAGCATACGATATAGGACTTTGGTTATCTCGATCTCGTTAAGTCAACTCTTTGACCCAACTCATCTGACACCTCCGAATCTCTATTCCTATGCAGAGGACCTGCATCAAGAGGTCGGTCAGATATCAGCCTAAATGAGATAGGATTGCCATCTCCTACTCAGGCTGGAGATCATCTCTTAACAATCATTTGACGGTGCTCGATGAGTCCTCAATCTAACTCATTAGATATTCATCTAAGCACCAGCCTCTATGATTCAATAATTGAATCAACAGATGTATGATCATTAAGATGGCCATGGTACATAACCCCAATTGTACTAAGGGACCTATTATGCAGATTATGTACTCTTTATTTCAGATTAAGGAGTGAATTGCAATAACATTTATTGCATAATGGCTCGTCGTGGGCTCGCATGTCCAACAATCTCCCACTAGCCCAAAGAGCCATTAATGGGCTAATCATTTAAACCCACACTCATGTGACAATCATAGGCTATTTAGAAAATAGCTAGGTAAGCTGATCAGTCACTCCGTTCCCAAGAGACTACGCCAAGTCCTTTTACGGCACTTGCATATCTCCTAGTAACAGTGCTCGCATCCAATGCGAATGTTGCATCTATGCAACAGATACTCAATTTTTGTCGGTTATAGTGTCCTTGACACTACATCTTGTTAATTATCATAACCAGTATTCCCATAATCCTTATTAGAATACCTTAATTCCTGAATATCTCTATCTCCTAAGGTATCTACAGTTAAGATCCTCGTAGATCACTATCTACAAGGTCTTAAACTTTTGAAGATAAGACATTGAGATCACTATCTCTAAGTTTCATCATCTTTGAAGATATTGTTATTACTGCAACTAAGTGTTTTATTTCCAGAGTAGGATTAGTAACAGTTTACTACTCCCACTGCATGGCAGACATATGGTTTTTGTACACATCCAGCATACACTTCAGCTTCTCGTAACTGATGCACAAGTGCAAGCAGTTCTAGCATTCTCTTCCTCAACTCTTTGAGGTGCTATCCCTTTAGACATGTCACTACCACATCTTAAGGGAAGGAAGCTTTTCTTGGAATTTTCTAGAAAAATGGAATAAGTCCAAGGTGTACTACTAATGTGACGGTCCCAATATCCTCTTCTCTTTGTTTCTGAACGACTTCAGAACTAAGATCTAAGAGGTATCCTTGAGATCATATCTCAAAGTATGGAACAACCAAATTTTAAAACACTTATTATTATTCTTATATTATTCCAAATGATTAGAATAATATCTACATTTAGCACGATGAACACAATAGCACTCCCACTAAGCTTCACATGGTTCATCAAGATTTTATCTGAAATCACAACATTTATAATTTCATCAAATCTTATGTTCCAACTACAAGAAACTTATTGGAGTCCAAAGATGGAGTTCTTCAGCTAGCACACCTTGCTTTCCTCAACCATGAAGCCCTGGGGCTACTTCATATGAATATCCTTAGAGAGGTATTCATAGAGGAATGCAATCTCGACTCACACCATGAAGATGTCATAGACAAGTTGTGTAGCTATAGTTAGCAATATTCTGATGGGTTAAAGCAAGGTCACTGGAGAGCAAGTCTTATCGCAAGCGATGACTTCTCTTCGGTGTGTAGATCATGGCTACGAACCGTGCTTTGAAGGTCTATACCTTCTCATCAGGTTCCCTCTTTCTCTTGAAGATCTATTTACACCTTAATGGGTCTGACCCATATAGGTGGATCCTCGAGGGTCCATATACAACACTTGTATATGAAGTCTACATCAGACTTTTATTGCTAACATCCATCTTTCCATGTCATGATCCTCAGGAGCTTCATCACATGAAGTCCGATCATTTTCAGATTTAACTGACACATGGAATCCATCTTCAAACTTATTTGAAGAGGTATTAATGTTTCATCTTTAATTATCTATTTTAGTTTCCGATTTTAGGAGCCTCATTATCTTTTCAAGATTAAATGAGTTCCTTTACTTCATTTTCATCTTGATTCTCAAGAGAGTCATCCTATTAGAATCATATTCTCAAAGATGAGATCTTTTAAGAATCTCAAGGTCAGAAAGTAGGTATCTAATACCATCCTTTATTTTCCTATTGAAGTAGCACTCTCTGGTGCTAGATTCCAGCTTACCAGCTTGGGACCTTATTAAGTGTATAATGTAGTCTTTACCACATATACCTGGAAACTAGGAGATAATTATGCTAAGATTAATCATTGATCAAATAATGTCACACATGATTAATTGCATCTCCTTACAACTCTATTGAGTTAAGTTTCATTAGGAGGGGTGAGATAGAAATGATATTCATATCTCTATAAGGTATTCCTTGAATTCATCTAATAGGTACAAGCTACCTTGGTTAGATCAAATTCATTTCATCTTCCTTCAAACTTTGGTTCTAAACCAAAATTGTGAAATCTTTGAACATTTCAAAGTTTTCTAAGGTGAAGAGAAGAAATTTCATATCATACATAATCATCAATAGATATCACATATCCATAATGTTTACTTTGATATAGATGATTCTCATACATCAATATGTATGAGATCCTGAATACCTTGACATCTTACATCTTTCCCAAAGAAAGGTGTATTGGACATTTTTCTTTGAATACAATATTCATAAGTATGTAAGATTTAAATCTTTAGACAATCTAAAGTTTCATGTCTTACTAGTCCATTGATCTCATCAACAGACATATGTCCAAAACTTGATGCCAGATCATTGTCAAATGATCTTTATCCACCTATTGATCTTTAAAGGTTTAATTTTCAGTATTAGAAATCTTAATGAATCATTCATTAATTTTCTAATTTAATAGAGTCCACTAGATTTTAGATTACTATCTGAAATATCTCCATCATAACTCCTTATGATAGATTTATTACAGAATTCATGTTTATATCCAACAAATAGAAATAAACAATGAGTGTATTCTAACATCTAGGTCATAGAGACATTCTCTAAGACTAAGGGCTCTCCCACTGAAATTAATAAGTCTATCAATCCAAAAGAGATTGTTGCAACAATTGCATCAAAATTCTCAAGGATAACTAAAGACCTTAAGATCAAATTTTCCAGTCTTCTAAAACATATGCAACTAATTGCAAGTGTCATTAGAAGATTGAGATACAATTATTAGACTTTATCTTATCAAATAAGTAAGTCAATTTCAATGATTATATGTAGATTATTCTGATGTACTATCTGATTCCTTCTCTAAAGATTCTAGATAGATTTGATAGTCATACTATCAACACATCAATTTATTGCAGTATTGGCATTTATCCAACTCTTTGGATGTCATATGGAAGTCACAGAAGTACAGTCAACTCTTTGATTATACTTCTTGCTTGGGTCCAACCCATGCTTCCACTGCGCTCCCTTTATCTATAAACAACCAATGCTTAAGACTAAGGACCTCTTATGTTAAATTCAAAAGAATTTAATGTAAGAGCATTTTGACATTTATACATGCTTCACCAAATTCATACAATATGAATATTATGAAGCTTCATGAATGACTAGAGTATAGACAGTAGAATGATGACACTCGTCAACTACATCCATCTAAACTCTTAAAACATAGGTTCAGGTAGGTACTCAAACAATTTGAATACATCATCTCTTATAGAGCTACCATTCTACATGATGCAGAGAACCATGTCATTCATGATTAAATGTCAAGAGCACATATGTATGCCAGAATATCTTCATTGATTTTATAAGGATTATTTGACAATTGCGATCATCATCGACATGTCACTTCCAAAGTACATTCGATGAGATCAAGACTTATAGAGACATACAAACCCTAGGGTTTTAGTCCCATTGTCTATTTAATTATCATTCCTCATTATTATGAGGAAACTTGCACATTGCAACCACATACATTATGTGTCCAACTGCAAGTACAATATCTGGATCATGAATCCAATCCATGACATTTTACTGGTTATTATTGAGTATAACATTGAGTGGGTTTAATGAAGGATTATCTGAAATAAGAAATTTGCATAAGGGTATATATATTTATATATATACATGTTTTACTTTGATTTAGGAATTTTTATATCAAAGTTGTCTTGCCATGTCAACAATGAAAGTTCATTCCCTTAATCACTTTCAATGTAAGAGATATACTTACCATTATATCTCAAGCAAGATCTGGGATCTCCTTCCTTATCTTTGTTGCATCCCAATAATATGAGAACCTACAACTCGGATAAAAAAGAAGTGGGAACACATTCCGCCTTGCAAGTCCAACTTGCATCTCCCAATTCGGTCTTTAACACCCGGGCCCACCACCCCTAAGGTGATGTTGACCCGTCATTAATTGAACCAACCGTCAACAGGAATACAACTCGCTATGCGGAATCTAATATCGCCCCAATAATATGAGGACCCGATATTGGGGTCACTACGCATACGTCCTTACTCTTTCGAGAAGCGACGAGCCCGATCCAAATGGATCATATGCAGGAGCTGTCACTTCGGACAGGCGTCTCCCACATATAATATCTGGCGCGGAACCCTTCGCCTTGACGGGAGACCATGGATGTCACTTATGTGATCCTCCATCTCTTATTCAAATTTAATTAATTACTATGAATCACATTCATACAATTAATTCTTCCAAGGGAGTTATTAACTCCAATCATATTAGAGTATTTTAATTGGACATAATTAACTTAATCATATTAAATTAATTATCAATCCAATTCAATCAATCAAACTTGATTATCTTACTTGAATATATATGGTATTATTCTCAAAGTACGTATTAATTCGTATTTTAATAATTAGAAAAATACATCTTAATCCCTCGGACATTATCCTGACCCTACCCGCTGTCATGGCCAGTACTGGCGGGAGTGGGACGGACCGCATACGTTGCAACCCGCTACCCCAGTGATCCCCGACTAGACACCATATCCGCCTCGGGAAAGGATAATGCCAAATTGATTAATTTGTACTTGAGATTATCATCGGTTGCTCAACCGAAATTATACCATATAGTAATCAAAATAATTTTGATTATAAGGAAATTTGCTAGACAAATTCCCAATCCTATTCAAGCAAGGAGTTTGATGATTGTGTTTCCAATTATGGTCTAGATCAAATCTAATCAATTAATTGGTTGAGGTCAAGTCAAATAAGGAAATAATCATATTCCAATATTTTTCAAATATTTTCCATAATTATTTCATGAAATTAACAATTAATTTCACTAACTGACAATCACATGATTCTTGATTAGGAAAGTAATTTCAGCAGTGAACCATACTTACTAAAATTAGCATATCTCAATCAATTTAAATCCAAATTAAGCAAAGTAAGTTTCTATAGTTTGCTAATTTGATTTACAACAGAATCTATGTGGTTTGCACGTATTTCGAGGCGTTTCTAAACAGTAATTAACTCCTTAATTACGTTAAGATTCGCAGTTCCCGTAACAGTGAATACATGTTCATTAAAACAACCATATCTCGAGCATACGAAATCCGATTTACGCAAACTCAGATCCTATGATTTCCTTATTTAATGGAGAACAAAATCCTAATGCTATTTTTGTGTTTAAACAATTTTAACAGGGCCGAAAAAATACACTAAACAGATCTGCGAAATCAAATGCGATAAAAACTTTCGTGACCTTAACGAACCCAAGTCGTCCTCGGTTAGCGAATCATATTCGAAACCGTCGACCTAAGGCTCTGATACCACTTGAAGGATATGGTTAGATCCTCAAGCGCATCACGGAAGCGTGAGCGTCGTATCAAATACGACGAGGAGCAACTAGTCGCACTAGTTGCTCGATGCAGCGGAATTTAAAAAATTTTCATACGACGAAACCACTTGATCCAAGAACACTTCTCAGATCGTTTCGTCTAAATAACAAACAAGTAATAGGATTACCTCTTGAAGCGTGGTTGCGATCGAGTCTCTAAACGAAGAGACCTCCTGTCTCAAGTCCGATCCGACGGAGGAGACGCTTGCGAGCGCGGGGATGAACCGCGTGCTTCTCGCAATCCATGTTGATGATCCAAGCGGTGGATCTCCTGATCTCGACACACGAGATCCGACGTCTTCTTCACGACCGAGGCGCGCTGAAGGAGACGGAGATCCACGAGCAGAAGAACGGGCAGCATAACGATGATGCCACTGCGATGGAGAACCTCTCTTAGGTCATCCATGGTGGACGACCACATGAGAGGGAGAGAGAGGGCTGTCGAGTAGAGAGAAGAGAGAGAGATGCTTCTCAGGCATTGTGTGTAAAATAGAGAGCATGGTATGCCTCTCTATTTATAGGGTTTTGGAATCCATGGATCTCAATCCATGTGATATATAAAATCAATGGATGAGATTGATTTATGTCAATCCAATGGTCAAGATTATTGTTGGTAAAAACCAACAACTTGTGATTTAATTTTGATAAAATATATTTGATAAATCAAATAAATATTAATACCAAATTAAGTCAATCAAATAAGGAGAGAAAATACAAAGGAGATCAACCTTCCCCTTTAGAGGGCAATCTCATGGATTCCCATGAGATTGCACATCTCCTTGATTTTCTCTCTACTTATTTTCCAACAACTATTTGTTGGGATTTTTATTCACCAAAATAATTCTCAATTAAATTTGGGAATATTGCAATCTTGACATTGGAATATTGTGAATCATATTCACAACCCAAAACAAAATGTAATTTACATTTTCAATTAATTAGACAATGTGTATCCAATACACATTAATAATTAATCTACTAATATAAATTATATTTAACTCTCTCTAATACATTATAAATCACATTTATAATATATTATGAATAATTGGATATTACTATCCACATTCTTCGTATTCATAATAATTAAATCACATTTAATTATATTGGATAACTTATTCTCATGTGCTCAAATAATATGAATCACATTCATATTATTTACATCTTTGATAATCAAATCACATTTAATTATCTAAGATAACTCTCCTTATAATATTGATCAAATTCATATTATTCATGATAATTAAATCACATTTAATTATCCATTTTCTCAATGCTCGGATACATATATCAACAATAGAATTATCCATGAACTCTTTCAAGGATAATGCGCTTTCTCCGCGAATACTTGGAGATAAGGACAGGGCGATTGTATTGTTCCACGTATAGTGACATGGATATTGAGATCACATCTCAAATCCAGATCTCGGGCCTCCCATAGATGCTTGATTAAATCAAGACCGCAAATCTAATCTTCTCATTGAATCTGAATCACATTCAGATCAATGTCCAACATTTGGACTAAGATCAGATTACTTCTCTACTAAGAGGAGTCACTAAAATCCAGACCCGTTTCATCACTCCCTAGGAATGGAAGCGTCATGGTTATACAACCGTTTATGATCACATCACCTCAGGCGTTCCCAATACCTGTACATCCTGCATACTGGAAGACTCAGATTAAACCAGAAGTATTAGATCAACTTTACACTATCTACTTCAGGGTTTTATCAGTAAGTTTCTCATTCGATTATTGGAAGTCGGTATCGATCATATATTTTCCAAAAGCATATATCACACCTAGGTCTTGATCATATACTTTCCAAAAGTATATATCAAACCTACAAATTCAGTCAAGCTTCCAAAGCGTAACGACCATGCGCATGGAATTTGATTCTTCCCAATATCGCATGAGTGATCTCATGTCTTCCGGTTCAGTAACTGAACCTGTATGATCCCTTTGAGAGATCGTATTACTCATATGCCCTTATATGCACACCAGCGCGTCGGTGTATAGACCTTGATTAGGTCATCAATCTATTGGTCTGCCAAATGTACATACTTAGACATATAGTAACACATCTGTCTCTGGTCAGAGGATGTGTGCCTATATCATGATAGCATACGATATAGGACTTTGGTTATCTCGATCTCGTTAAGTCAACTCTTTGACCCAACTCATCTGACACCTCCGAATCTCTATTCCTATGCATAGGACCTGCATCAAGAGGTCGGTCAGATATCAGCCTAAATGAGATAGGATTGTCATCTCCTACTCAGGCTGGAGATCATCTCTTAACAATCATTTGACGATGCTCGATGAGTCCTCAATCTTACTCATTAGATATTCATCTAAGCACCAGCCTCTATGATTCAATAATTGAATCAACAGCTGTATGATCATTAAGATGGCCATGGTACATAACCCCAATTGCACTAAGGGACCTATTATGCAAATTATGTACTCTTTATTTCAGATTAAGGAGTGAATTGCAATAACATTTATTGCATAATGGCTCGCCGTGGGCTCGCATGTCCAACATTACCCATACCCCAAGTTAGTATTATATATAGAAAATACAATACCATATAATATGCTGTGATGAAAGATATCTACATGAATGTGACTCACTCCCTCTATACTTAGTGTATTCTATGTATAGAAGAATGCAAAAGAAATTGAGGGGAAAGGTAGAAGTTGGCCACCCCCCTATACTTAGGCTCTTGGTCAGCCTAAGTATAGAAGAGAAAAAAATGGGACGGCTGAGGGCAAAGAGTGGAATGATGAATATATACAGAAAGACATCAGTTTCCCCCCTATACTTAGGCCTTGGTCTAAATATAGAAGGATAAGTACAAGGGAACCGATGAGATCGAGGAGAAGGTGTCGATGTTCAAGGAGGTTTTCAGTAGATCTTGAATCAAGCATTGATGAATCTGTGGTTTAATTGAAGAAAAGTGGTGTCAGTGTAGAAAGAATCGCAGAGATCGGATTTCGATCGATAAAAAAAATCCAGATAAAATAGGAGGCGATGGGAAAGAATATGGACATGAAGAATATGATGAAGAGGATGAAGATTCCCAACTATCGTCGGAGTCATCCTCATGATTGTAGTAATCGATGGAGGCTCTCTAACTAACTCATCTATGTTGCTGCTTTCTCACTTGGTCAACCGATTCAACCTTGGACGATGAGTACTTTGATGACGCGGTATCTGTTTGGTAATATCTAATCACATCGGTCAGTGTACTATACCCTATGGCAGAGTCCTCTAAATAGTTCATGTCTATGGTGGTGTACCTATTAGGTTTGCAAGAACCTGAAGCAAGGAGAGGAGGGGTACCATAGTACTTATTCCCTCCACTAGCAACCAGACTAGAGGATGTGGCCCTTCTGTACGCAGATTATGAGGTGTTGGCCATGGATTCTTCATCAGATGAATCACCATGAATATGTATATCTCTTGTAGGGTCAATATACATCCCGGGATAGTTCTCAGAGTTGGTTTTAGCTTTGTTGGCTCAGGTGTCGGATCACAATAATGATCAAGGAAGTCTGGAATAACCATGTCCAAGTTTGGTGAATTGGATGTATTTAGGTCAAGCTCATTCACCTTGGCAGTAGCTCTGGTAGCCTCGATAGTCGGATGCTCAGGTGTCCCTCCTAAGGTTATGTCTAAAGATTGTAGAGAGGTATGTTCTTGTGAAGGGTTTGACTCAGGGGTTTCCTCTATGTCACGGCTATCGATGTCATGTCATGTTGTCTCAGGGTCAGGTGTGTCCTCGAGAGTTTGATCATTACGGTTTTGGTTTGGGAATTTAATTTCTTGAGTCTGACAATCAATAGTCGCTCTAGTAGAGGATAAGAATGATTTTCCCATAATGATGGGAGACTCAAACAATTCTCCTTGGTGCTCAATGCCCATGATAATGAAGTCCACTCTACATTTGACTCCTTGAAATATCATGATGACTGAAACAATTCCTCTCGATCTTTTTGTGGATCGGTCAGGAAATTAAACGATCACTATGGTCTTTGTGAGCGGTCTCAGTTTGAGTTCGTCAAACACAGACTTTGGGAGGATGTTCAAGGTTGAGTCATCGTCAATCTGAACAGGTTAAACTTAGTGTTCTCAATTTCACAAGTAACGCTAGCTAACCATTTGACTCTACGACTCTTGCTCTTTTTGGTGATTACCATTGAATTGTCCATAGTGATTAAATGAAATTCAGTTCTATATCTCTTTCTGCCCATCTTCTTGGATGATAATTTACTCTTCACAAATCTCTGAAGATCGGGCACATACGTTATGGAATTGATTAATGGAAGCTCTAAGATCAGACTTTTACAAAATGCTTCCATATCAGTGTTGTCCATTTTTTTGAAATTTTATATTTTTCTATTTTTTTGTATTTTCATTAGAGTCAGTGGAATGATCAGTGGAATGGTTAGATGCATGTGGTTTTTGTGTCTGAAAGTTCTACACAGGATTTGTCTCGGCTTCGCTTTGTGTGATCCTCACTTCTCCGTTATTGTCGAATATATTTTTAACCATTTGGATGACATTATCAAGTTTTTTTGTCAAAACATCGGCTCTCTGATTAGTTTGAGCTACGACATCCACTATCGTCTCATTGATCAAATATGAATGGCCGTACTCGTCATGTCGTAACTCTGCCATACATTCTGAGTTGAGTAGTAGTCATTCTCAGTGGTGGCGGATTGGTCATGATCTTATTTCCTTGACTATGAATCTCAAATGTTTTGTTAAAGGAAAATGGCCGTACTCAGGAAGAGAGTCGTCCTGAGTAGGGGATGGTTCAAACAATTTATTCTCAATCATAAATGGGAATCGTGTTTCTCTGTCAAATTCTATTATGCACATGTTCGTCCTCAAATTCGCTCGCTCCATTATTTCTACATAATAATCATTCGATTTTGTGAGCGACTCATATCTTGAAAACTCAATCGAAGAAGGAGTGGTGTGAAATTAGGGTGGAGGGAATGATGGTTGGGGGAGAACTGCCTCAAAAAGATGGTTCTCCTAGAATGTGAATGAAGATGAAGAAGGTCGGAATACGATCGTATAAGTACGATCAACGAAGTCTAGGTATGGAAACCAATATTCTGACATCTTTGAAAATGAATGTCAAGAGTGATTTATAAACCTTGATATATGGACGCAAGTGCAATGGGCTTTGAACACACGTAATTCAATACACAATGCAACCCCCAAAATTAACCAACTTCACATAGTGAAGTCCATAAAGGTCCAAGCAATTGTCTTTTCATTTTATTATTGGTGATAAAACAATCTTTTCATCTATTACACATGGGTGTGGTATCCTAGAGTAGTTCATGTCCAAGTAGTGGAACACACCAAGTTTAACACAAGACTACTTCTGCTAAGATCGGAGGCAAGTGCTTTCAGAAATAATAGGACTCAAAAGACAGTCCAAGCACTTAGGACACAAGTCCAGAGATTTGGTCTCTAACTTTACGGCTACGTCCTCACTCACTCAAAGTTTGGAGGTATGTACATGTGTACAAGGATGGTGTTGCTCTCCCACAATCAATGATTTTCAATTTTTGTCCAATTCTAAAAGTCAATAATGTTAGCAGTCCCTTTTTTAATTAGATTATAGCTTTGAATTTAAGTGGAGATCAATACATGTCTACACGAGGATTCTAATTTCCTTTAATCCTAGGTGAGTGAAAATCAAGGGACAATCGAAAAAGTCATGCTGTGGGAAACATGATGATGAATGTAAAATCGGAGATACTTACATTGCTCCTCGCAAATCTCATGCAAGATGCTAAACAGAATTAGAATTTCCCTAATCAGATATCTCTAATGCATGCATAAGAAATCACACCTAGATCGGAAATTTCTACTAGTGGGTGAAAGAACAATTTATTTTGTCTAAATGATATTCGATCTAGTGCGTCTAATTACTGTGTAAGTGTGGGCCTAGTCCTACAAGCACAAAATTAAAACTAGTAGCTCTAATAGCCACAATGCAATCATAGGACTATGCGAATCACCACAAAATAGGGCCGCATAGGTTGAGTGTCCAGTCCGGGTATAAGCGTGAGTCTTCAAGCTAAGACCATTTGAAGTAGGCAGAATAATTACAAATTATTTACAAAATTAGAAGAAAAATATTGCCTCACCAAAATATATCAAAAGAAATTCTTTGTGCTTCTCATCGGGTTCAATCCACCGACTCGTTTGTCTTCGGTTGCTCCAAGATGCATTGACCTCCGAGTAGGCCGCTCCAAGTCCATAGGTGCCTCATACAAAAAATATGAGAATAAATTCATAGATATAATCACAAAAAATACAAAAATGAAATAATGATGAAAAATAAACAGAGGAATATGCACAAGAAACCTGGAATCATACTACCCAGAGATGGAAAATCTAAAATTTAAACTATTTTAAAAAATATTACTAAACTGTATACCACCCCGACAACGATGTCATTTGATGAGCCAAAAAATCCCTAATTATTTTTCTAAATTTCTATTGTAACCAAGCAATTCAGATATTCATTAAAAATTGATCACACTGAGAGATGATATCGAGAATCAAGTCTTAATGCGATCGAATTAATTTATTTTACGTGGGTAAGTCCTAAGGTCGAACTCAGTGAGGTAATATGATGGTTCAGAATTAGCATGTAAATAATCTAAGAACTTAGACTTTCAGAGAGAATTATATTTTGGTGTTTTTATCTTTTTCAGTTTTTTTATGGATCTAGAATTAAAATATGTAATTAATTGCGAAAAGAAAGTATGATGCATGCGTATACAAAAATTATAATATTGAGAAAATAATGCAATGTTGTGTCATGAGAAAAAAATAAATAAATGCACTATCTTTTTTATTTTTAAATGATCATGAAAATGATGCAAAATGAAGAGGCAATGTGCAAAGCAGGCCAAGCCAAGTGATTTAGCAAGTCTGACCAAGCAGAGCAGCCAAGAACAAGTAGCCAGTCAAATAATCCCAGACCCCAATAATCAATTAATCACAAATAATTATTCAATTAGTTTTAATTAATTTCCCAAAATAAATCATCATAAGTGATTGAGCAATTAAGTCATTGAACAAACTAATAATGCTCAAAATATAAGAAATGATCTCTTCAAATAATTAACCTCAAATACTAGCTCAAAAGTAGAATCTAAATGTTCTATATGATATATAATGACACAAGGATCACAACGACACCAAGAATGCGAAAATCTGATAAAAGATTCTAGGGATATGAATTATGGAATTTCAGGTACTAATCTGCAAATAAAATAACTAAAATACTTCTAAATATACTCTTGTGGAGGGACTGTGCTACAGTATGCAAAATCCATTCGATTGTTTCTGCAATTTACCCTCGTATGGAACTATTTGTGTAATTTCTAGAGCTGGAAGGGCTTTTGTGCAAATTACCCAACATCACGCATTTTATGCGTGTGATAGGTCCCCTTTGTAATTTCTTAGAAGGCAGGGGGCGTAAAAGTAATTAATCCCCACGCACGTGGGTTGCACACGAGGCTTGGAGGTTCGGGTACAGGCTCTTCTAGATCCCTCCACTTGTCGCTTGCCGGTGCTTCATGAAGTTCGAGGTGTGAGGTTCGCAGGTAGACACGTGGGTTGACCCCCATCATCGATGAAGCCCGATCCGGTAGTCCCTTTTTAGGTGAAGATTAATGACGGTGATGCGTCGTGTTCTTGATCGTGTGCGTCCTGTAGGTTCTAGTAGATCATAACAGATCATGGAGGTGAATAAGGTGAAGAGAGAGGGTGAAAGATGTGATATGGATTCGAGCAAAACAGAGAATAAGATGGAATGTGGAATAGCAGATGAAAAGGAGGGAAAAAAAGGAGTGAAGGGAGTATGTGGTGAAATCACGAGTGACTGGAGGAGCTCAACTCGACTCCAATTCTCGACCCTATCGCAGTATGGACAGCGAAGCTCCGCTGCACCCCTTCGGAGGAGCTGCATCACAGGGAGGGATCCATGTGGTTCTCGCCAATGAAGGAGGTTGTCGCCAGTAACGTAGGGGTACTGTCACCACCCCTCCTCTGCAGCTCTATCTCTCTCTCGTTATCCCATTGAAGGTGTAGGATATGGCGAATAATTTTAAAGGCTAACGAGGATGGGTTCTAATAGAAGAGGAAGAGAGGGGATAAGGCTGTGGCACCTGGAGATAAGGCAATGGCTATGGTTAGTTGGTTTCTGCAGATAGGGGGAATTGGTTAGGGATTTGGCCGGTCGTTGGGGTTTCGATCGGGGTTGGAAAGGGTGGCCAAAGGTTGGAGTTTAGGGCGGAGGTGGCGCTACGGTGGTTAGAGATCACTTGGAAGAGGATGACGAAGGAGTTGAAACATAGAGACGATGGATATTGGGTGCTAAGATGTGAGGTCATTAGTTAGGGTTTTGGCCAGAGAAGGAGGGGTTGGTTGAGAGGATTTGTTGGCATACAATAGAGGTGGCATGGGCCAAGCAAGGAGGAAGAGGACCATCACGTGCATGGCACGTGAGGAAGAGGGAGAAGGAGATCACGTGTTAGGCACGTGAAAAAAGTGACGCCAACAAAAACTCGTGTGCAAGGCATGTGATGGGGGGAGGAAAGAAAGTGGGAGACCAAGAGCCAGGTGGCTCCAGTGAGTGTGTGCCACGTGGCACGTTGACCAGGAAGGTTGACCATTACATGAATGATAAATATAAATTAAATACCAACTAGCCTCAAATGCAAAAATTCCAAACATGAAAAATATTCGTCTAACTGTAATCTACAATGTTTGTGAGGACTTGATGCGCATGAAATGCGGGGTGAATGATGTGTATTTTTTTAAAAAAAAATATTGTTTGTATATATAATACCATTTTTTAGCTCTGCAATTTTTATTTCTTTTTCTGATGATAAATAAATGCATGTAAAATTCGAAAATGATATGAAATGATGCAAGGAACACAAATGCATTTTTTTGGAATTTTTATGATTTAAAAAATTCAAAAAAGTTAGGGGAGTGAAATATATACATGTGGATTAGGTCAATAAGCTCAAGTCAAAATCTATTTTTTATTGCTTTTTTGATTATTTATTTTGATTTTTATGTAATTTATTAAAATAATGAATAAGATAAAGAAGTGAAAAAGTAAATGATTAAAACGAGTGAGATATGCACATGAAATAATAGGTCAAAATCAACAAATATGTACAATGCGTAGTTAGGTCCCAAAACCCAATTTTCACAAATGGACTCTGATTCTTTTGAATTTGGTCTTGATTTGTAGATATTTGAACGTACATTAATTCAAAAGTGAGTAGATTCATTTGGACACTGTATGAGAGACATATAAGCATTTTTCTCTGTCTGTCCTAAAATTAGGGTTTGAGATTATTTTGAATATGTTCAAGGTAGCATTTTTTAGGATTTTTTATGGATTGAACTTAGTGAAATGTACATAATTAATTTGTTTTCATGTCAGTTGAAGTTAGCATGAATTAATTAAAAATATGTGAAGTTAGGTGAAATTATGCAGATGATTATGAATGCAGAAATGAATGCTAATTTATGCAAATTAACTTTGAGTGCATGAAAGTTATTTTTATGAAGTTAACATGTATATGATCCTAAATTCTCAAGATGAAGCTCTATTTTCAGCTAATTAGAGTGATTAATCACTTATTCATCAACCATTGTCATAAGCTTGAAGCTTGTGGACACCATTCTAGAAAGAGGATGGTAGCAAAAGTGCTTCAATGTGGCCTTTGGTGGCCAACTCTATTCAAGGATGCAGACAATTATGTGAAGAAATGTACTGACTCTCAGCAAATGGCCAGAAACATCAGTATGCGATATACAAGGCCTCTAAAATGCATTTATATATCTGACATCTTTGACGCCTGGGGCATTGACTTCATGGGATCATTCCCTAACAGCCAAGACTTTGAGTACATCCTGCTCGTCATCGATTATGTCAGTAGATGGGCAGAGGCAATCCCCGCCCGAACCGTAGGCAACCGCACAGTCTGTCGATTCCTGAAGGATAACATCATCTCATGATTTGGGATCCCCAATATTCTCATTTCTGAAGGGGGTTTCTTAAACAAAGAGGTCAAGAAGTTGAGCAAAGAATATGACATTGAGCATTATGCAGCAGCATTGTACCACCCACAATCTAATGGCTTAGTTGAATGCTCAAACAGGGAGATCAAAACTATATTACAGAAGCTTGTACGTCTGGATCATAAGAATTTGTCACAGCTACTTGATTTAGTTCTTTGACCATATCAAACATCATACAAGTCTCCTCTCGGCATGTCTCCCTATTGCCTTGTCTATGGAAAGCCTTGCCATATGCCCATGGAATTAATTCACAAATCCTTATGGGCATTGAACATGTGCAACCTGAAGGATATGGAATAATCCTCAAGCGCATTACGGAAGCATGAGCGTCGTATCGAATACGACGAAGAACGACTAGTCGAACTAGTTATTCTATGTAGCGAAATTTTAAAAAAAAATCATGCGATGAAACTGCATGATCCAAGAACAATTCTCGGATCGTTTCATCTAGAACCACAACAAGTATAAAGGAATACCTCTTGAAGCGTGGTTGATCGAGTCTCTATGAAAAGAGACCTCCTGTCTTAAGTCCGGTCGTCGGAGAAGAAGCTTGCGAGTGCGGCGATGAGTCGTGTGATCCTCGTAATCCAACGAGTTGATCTAAGCACGGTGAACTACTGATCTCGTCGTACGAGATAGAACGCCTTCTTTACGAGCTTAGCACTCCAAAGAAGACAGAGAACCGAAGAACGTCGAAGCGGCAGCGCGGCGACGAAGGCGACGATGAAGCTCTCCTTTAGGGTTTTGGTGGTCGTCCACCAAAGATAGAGGGAGAGGGTTGACGTGTGGAATAAGAGAGAGAAGAGAGATGTGCTTCAAAAGCAAATCCCTAGAGAGCATGGTATGCCTCTCTATTTATAGGATTTTGGGATCCATGGATCTCAATCCATGGGACACATAAAATCAATGGATGAGATTGATTTATGTTTAATCCAATGGTCAAGATTGTTGTTGGTAAAAGCCAACAACTTATGATTTAATTTAGATCAAATATATTTGATAAATCAAATACAATTCAATCCTAAATTAGATCAAACAAATAAGGAGAAAATTACCATGGAGATCTCATCTCCCCATGGAATATAGTGGACTCCCACCAATTCCATATAGGACTTGGTAGCCGTCCACTTGTTTCCAAGTGGGGGCAATCTCATGAAATCTCATGAGATTGCATATTTCCATGAAATTCTCTATTATTTATTCCAACAACTTTTGTTGTGATATATTCTTCAAAAATAATTCATAATTAATTTTGAGAATATTGCGATCTTACCATTGTAAATTTGTGAATTACATTCACAACCCAAAACAAAGTATAATTTACATTTTCAATTAATTATACAATGTGTATCCAATACACATCAATAATTAATTAACAAATATAAATTATAATTAGTTCTTTCTAATACATTATAAATCATATTTATAATATATTATGAATAATTGGATATTGTTATCCACATTATTCTTATCCACAATAATTAAATCACATTTAATTATATTGGATAATTTCCACATACATCAAGATAATTAAATCACATTTGATTATCAATTTCTCAATGCTTAGATCTATGGAATTATTCTTGAACCCTTTCAAGAATAATGTGATATCTCTGCAGATACTTGGAGATAAGGACAAAACGATTATATTGTACCATGTATAGTGACTTGGATATTGAGATCACATCTCAAATCCAAAATCATGGACCTCCCATAGATGCTTGATTAAATCAAGACCGTAAACCTAATCTTCTCATTGCATCTAAATCTCATTCTGATCAATGTCTGGTACATGGACTAAGATTACGTCACTTCTCTATAGAGAGGAGTCACTAAAATTCAAACCTATTTCATCACTCCCTCGGAATGGAAGCGTCATGGTTATACAATCGTTTATGATCACATCACCCTCAGGTATTCCCAATACATGTACATCCTGCATACTGGAAGACCTATGATCATCCTGAAGATATAAATCACTTTTACACTTTCATCTTCAGGGTTTGATCACCAAGTTTCTCAATCTTGGTCATTGGGAATTGGTATAGATCATATGCTTTCCCAAAGCATATATCTTACCTTCAAATTCATGTCATGCTTCCAAGGCATGACGACCATGCATGGAATTTGATCAGACCCAATACCTCTTGAGTGAGCTCATGTCTCCTGGTTCACATGTGAACCTGTATAATCCCTTTGAGAGATCGTATTACTCATATGTCCTTACATGCACACCAGCTCGTCGGTGTATAGACCTTGGTTAGGTCATCAACCTATTGGTCTGCCAAATGTTCATACTCAGACATATAGTAACACATCTGTCTCAAGTCAGAGGATGCATGCCTATGTTGTGACAGTATTCAACATAGGTCTTTGGTTATCTTGATCTCGTTAAGTCAGCCCATTGACTCAACTAATCTGACACCTCTGAATCATTATTCCCATGCAGAGGACCTGCATCAAGAGGTCGGTCAGATATCAGCCTAATGAGAAAGGATTTCCATCTCCTACTCAGGCTGGAGATCATCACTTAACAATCATTTGATGGCGCTTGATGAGTCCTCTATCTAACTCCTTAGATATTCATCCAAGCATCAGCCTCTATGATACAATCAATGAACCAATAGTTGTATGATTATTAAGTTGGCCATGGTACATAACCCATATTGTACATAGGGACCTTATAGTGCATTCATTCTTTCAATCTCAGAAAGGGAGTGAAAAACAATCAATAACTTTTATTGATAAATCATTTATTACAATAACATTTATTACAGGAATGGTTCGCCTCGGGCTCACATTGCTAACAATCTCCCACTAGCCCTCATAACCATTCAGGAACAATCCTTAAACCCATACTCATTACATGCTGGTCGAAAACCTTCTGTGTCAGAGTTTGGTAAGAGGATCAGCAACGTTGTCGGCGGAGGCCACCTTGGTGATGATGATATCACCACGCTTTTGAATCTCCCGAATGATGTGGTATTTCCTTTCCACGTGCTTGCTCTTTTGATGTCATCTGGGTTCCTTCGCCTGGGCAATGGATCATGTGTTATCGCAGAGTAACGGGATGGGAGTATCAAAGGAAACTACACCAAGCTCCAGGATGAACTTACGCAACCACACCGTCTCCTTTGCAGCATTCGATGCGGCAATGTACTCGGCTTCTGTTGTTGAATCTGCTGTAGTGTCCTGCTTCTTGCTTCTCCAGCTCACATCACCATCATTAAATAGGAATACAAACCCTGATGTCCACTTTCGATCATCAATATCCGATTGGAAGTCAAAATTTGTATATCCCAAGACTTGGAGATCACCATCTCCATAAACCAAGATGTAATCTTGCGTCCGTCTTAGATATTTGAATATGTTCTTTATTGCATTCCAGTGGTGCTCTCCATAGCAGGATTGGTAACGACTTACCACTCCTAGTGCATGGCAGATATCTGGCCTAGTACACATCATGTCATACATTAAGCTTCCTACAACTGATGCATAAGGGCATCCAGCCATGGCTTTCTTTTCCTCAATAGTTTGAGGAGCCATCCCTTTAGACAGATGGATACCATGTCTTAAGGGTAGGAATCCTTTCTTGGAACTATCCATACGAAATCGTTCAAGAATCTTCTTAATGTATCCATGTTGTAACAATCCCAAAATCCTCTTTTCTCGGTTTCTAAACAACTTCTGGCCTAAGATGTAAGAGGCTTCTCCAAGATCTTTCATCTCAAAGGTATGGGATAGCCAAATTTTGACACTGGTCATCATCCATGTATCATTCCCAATGATAAGGATGTCATCTACGTAAAGCACTATGAACACAATGGCGCTCTCACTAAGCTTCTTGTACACACAAGGTTCATCAAGATTCTGCACAAAATCATAACTCTTTATGGTTTCGTCAAATCTGATTTTCCAGCTACGAGAAGCTTGCTTGAGCCCATAGATGGATTTATTCAGCTTGCATACTTTGCCATCCTCAGTTATGAAGCCCTGGGGCTGCTCCATATAGATATCCTCCTCGAGGTATCCATTGAGGAAAGACATCTTGACGTCCATCTGCCAGATGTCGTAGTCAAGATATGCAGCTATAGCTAGCAGTGTCCTGATGGATTTAAGCATAGCCACAGGAGAGAATGTCTCATCGTAGTCGATGCCTTCTCTCCGTATGTAGCCCTTGGCTATGAGTCGTGCCTTGAAAGTCTCTACTTTCCCATCAGGTCCCCTCTTTCTCTTGAAGATCCATTTACACCCAATGGGTTTACCCCTTTAGGTGGATCCTCTAGGCTCCATACACCATTCTTATGCATGGAGTCAAAGTCTGACTTCATTGCTAGAATCCATCTATCCATGTCATGATCCGTGAGTGCTTCATCGAATGAAGAAGGATCATTGTCAATTTCACCTGACACATGGAATCCATACCTTTCAGGTGGTGCAACCACCTTCAAACTCCTTCGAAGAGGTATGGGTGTTTCATCTTTATTTATCTCTTCAGTTTCTGGCTCGGGAAGCTCAGAATCCTCAGGGGATTCAATGAGTTCCTTTAGTTCATTTTTGTCTTGACCTTTAAGGAAATCATTCTTCAGAAATTTCACATCTCTAGAAACAAAAACCTTTTGGGTCTCAGGGTCATAGAGTTGGTATCCAATACCATCTCTAACATACCTAATGAAGTAACACTCATGAGAGAGAAATTCTAGCTTACTTGTGTCCACGTTCTTCGCATGGACCAAGAAACCCCAAACCCTCAAGTGATTAACACTAGGTTTGGTTCCATACCATAGCTCATGAGGAGTCTTAGGTACATATTTGCTAGGAATCTTATTTAGGATATATATTGCAGTCTCTACTACATATCCCTAGAAACTAAGTGGTAAATCTGCTTTGCTCATCATTGAACGGACCATATCCATGATGGTCTTGTTGCATCTTTCAGTAACACCATTAAGTTGGGGAGTTCCAGGAGGAGTGAGATTGGAGACAATTCCATTCTCTTTAAGATATTCCTTGAATTCATCTGAGAGGTAATCATCACCTCGATCAGACCGAATCCGTTTAATCTTCCTATCGGTTTGGTTCTCAACCAAAGCCTTGAATTCTTTGAGCTTTTCAAAGGTTTCATATTTATGACGTAATAGGAAGACAAACCCATATCATGAATGGTCATCAATAAATGTCAAATAATATCGATATCCATTTCGAGTTGAGGTACTGAAGGGACCACATACATCGGTATGTATTAGGTCAATAATACCTTCACATCTTGTAACCTTGTTATGGAAAGGCATCCTAGTCATTCTATCTTGAATGCAATGCTTGCAAGTAGGCAAAGGTTGAATCTGTAGAAAATCCAAAGGCCTGTCCTTTATCAATCTATTGATCTTATCAACAGATAAATGCCAAGCCTTTGATGCCAAATCTCATTCGAAAGATTTTCATCCTCCCTGGATCTTTTAGGGTTTTTATTAGTTTTTGTAACATTCATAATTCCATTATCAATGCACAATTCATAGAGTCCACCAGAAGTCAAAATACCATTCGCAACATATTTATCATAACGATTTATGACTAATTTATTACAGAATAGGAATGAATATCCACTTCTAACTAATTTAGATACAGATATCAAATTCCTTCTGACTTTGGGTACATAAATACACTCTTTAAGTACTAGGACTCTACCACTAGATAATGATAGTCGACAGGTCCCGAGGGCGACTGTTGCAACACTTGTATCAGATCCCATCTGGATGACTATCTCCCCTTCTTCCAGATTTCTAGTTTCCTGAAACAAATGCAACAAATTGCATACATGAACAGAAGTACCAGAATCAACAACCCAACTTCCTTCTCGTCCAACGAGAAAACTAGTTTCAATGATGAAAGTAGATTTCATACCTGCTGGGGCTTTACATTTGTCAACCGACTTCAGGTATTTCGGGCAGTTACGCCTCTGGTGCCCCGGCTTTTTACAGTGGTGACAGACGTCGATTTTCTTCGACGCTATAAGAGTGGATGCATTGGAAGATGAACCAACACCTTGAACCTTCTTCTTTCTCTTCTGAGCCGGGCCCTTCTGAAAACCTTGCTTCCGACCGTGCTTCCATTTGACCTGTACAACCATTGCACTACCAACGAGACCATCTTTCTTCATTATGTCTTCTGCAGACTTTAATGCAGCAAGAAGTCCAGCAGTATTCAAGTCTAACTTGTTCATGTGGAATGAAACCACAAAATAATTGAAAGACTTGGGCAAAGACAACAGAATGAAGTCAACTTGTATTTCTGCATCCATATTTGCCCCAAGGGTCTCCAGCTCAGACAAGTACCCAAACATTTTGAGTACATGTTCTCGGACTGAAGTTCCTTCCTGCATCTTGCAGCGAACGAGTTCTTTCATAATGTTGTAGCACTGGGTGCGGTTAATGTCACCAAACATATCTTTCGGATTCTGCATTATTTCTTGGCATGTGCTCATCTCCACATGTTGCTTCTGAAGAACATTGAAGAGAGAACCCAGGATATAGAATCTAGCCAAGACATGATCTTCATCATACTTGTCATTGTATGCCTTTTCTTCCTTCGTTTTAGGGCTTTCATGCTTGTCTTCTGAGAGCACATAACTTATGCGCTCAGCTGAGAGAACAAGCTCCCAATTACGGATCCAATCCGAGTAATTCGGTCCGATCAACTGGTTGGCCTCCAGAAGCCTGCTTAGTGTGTTCATGGACTTCATTTTCTGAAATTAAGAATGCACTATATTAGAACATATAATCATATATTCAAATTTATGATATTTGATAAAGGAATTTTAAATCAAATTATTCTTGCATTGTCAACTTTGAAAATTCATTCCCATAATCACTTTCAAAGCAAGAAATAGACTTACCGCTATATCTCTATCAAGAACTAGGATCTCCTCTTTAGCTTTGTCACATCCCAATAATATGAGAATCTGCGACTCCAATAAAGAGAAGCCGGAACACATTCTGCCTTGCAAGTCCAACTTGCATTTCTCAATTCGGTCTTTAACACTTGGTCCCACCACCCCTAAGATGATGTTAACTCGTCGTTAATTGAATCAACCATCAAGAGGAATAGAACTCGTTATACGCAATCCAATATCGCCCCAATAATATGAGGATCCGATATTGGGGTCACCACGCATACGGCCTTACTCTTTCGAGATGCAAATAGCCCGATCCAGATGCGCTTGCATATAGGAGCTGTCACTTCGTACAAGCATCTCCTATATGCAATCCCTGGCGACAGAAACCCTTCGCCTTGACGGGAGACCATGGATGTCACTTATGTGATCCTCCACCTCTTATTCATATTTTAATCAATTATCATGAATCATATTAATATAATTAATTCTTCCAAGGGAAATAATGACTCTATCCATAATAGAGTGTTTCAATTTGACATAATTAATTCAATTTTATTAAATTAATTATCAATCCAATTCAATCAACAAACTTGATTATTTTTACTTGAATATATATATGGTATTATCTCAAAGTACGTATTAATTCGAATTTTAAAAATTAAAAAAATAATTCATGATCTCTCAGGCATAATCTGTTCCCTACCCGTTGTCATGGCCAGTACCGGTGGGAGTGGGACGAACCGCAACCGGTGCGACCCGCTACCCCAGCGATCCCCGACTAGACACCATATCCGCCTGGGAAAAAATAATATCGAGCCAATCACTTTGTACTTGAGATGATCATCGGTTCTTCAACCGAAATTACGCCATGTAGTAATAATCAAAACATTTTTTATTATAAGGAAATTTGCTAGACAAATTCCTAATCCTATTCAAGCAAGGAGTTTGATGATTGTGTTTCCAATTATGATCTAGATCAAATCTAATCAATTTATTGGTTGGGGCCAAGACAATTAAGGAAATAATCATCATTCAATATTTCTCAAATATTTTCTATAATTATTCATGAAATTAACAATTAATTTCACTAATAGACAATCACATGGTTCTTGATTAGGAATGTAATTTCAGCAGTGACCCCTACTTACTAAAATTAACATATCTCAATCAATTTAAATCAAAATTAGACAAAATTAATTTTCAAAGATTGCTAATTTGATTTAAGACAGAACTTAAGTGATATTTCATGATTTCAAGGTGGATCAAAATAGTAATTAACTCATTAATCATGTTAAGATTCGCAGTTCCCGCAACAGTGAATACATGTTCATTAAAACAACCATATCTCGAGCAAATGGAATCCAAATTACGTAAACGCAGATCCTATGGTTTCCTTATTTAATGGGAAACAAAATCCTTGATTAGTTCGTGCTTAAACATTTTTAACAGGGCCGAATTTATTCACTAAACAAATGTGCAAAAATCAAATGCGACAAAAACTTTCGCGACCTTAACGAACCCAAGTCATCCTAGGTTTGTGGATCGTATCCAAAACCTTTGACCTAAGGCTCTGATACCACTTGAAGGATATGGAATAATCCTCAAGCGCATCACAGAAACGTGAGCGCCATATCGAATATGACGAAGAATGACTAGTTGAACTAGTTGTTCTATGCAGCGGAATTTAAAAAGTTTTCATGCGATTAAACCACATGATCCAAGAATGATTCTCGGATTGTTTCATCTAGAACCACAACAAGTATAAAGGAATACCTCTTGAAGCGTGGTTGATCGAGTCTCTACGAAAAGAGACCACCTGTCTCAAGTTCGATCGTCGGAGAAGAAGCTTGCGAGCGCGGGGATGAGTCACGTGATCCTCACAATCCAACGAGTTGATCCAGGCACGGTGAACTCCTGATCTCATCGTACGAGATAGAACTCCTTCTTCACGAGCGTAGCACTCCAAAGAAGATGGAGAATTGAAGAACGTCGAAGCGACGGCGCGGCGGCGAAGGCGACGACGAAGCTCTCCTCTAGGGTTTTGGTGGTCAGCCACCAAAGAGAGAGGGAGAGGGTTGACGTGTGGAATAAGAGAGAGAAGTGAGATGTGCTTCAAAAGCATAACCCTAGAAAGCATGGTATGCCTCTCTATTTATAGGGTTTTGGGATCCATGGATCTCAATCCATGGGACACATAAAATCAATGGATGAGATTGATTTATATTTAATCCAATGGTCAAGATTGTTGTTGGTAAAAGCCAACAACTTATGAATTAATTTAGATCAAATATATTTTATAAATCAAATACAATTAAATCCTAAATTAGATCAAACAAATAAGGAGACAATTACCATGGAGATCTCATCTCCCCATGGAATAGTGGATGGCCACCAATTCCGTATAGGACTTGGTAGTCGTCCACTTGTTTCCAATTGGGGGAAATCTCATGAAATATCTTGAGATTGCATATCTCCATGAAATTCTCCATTATTAATTCCAACAACTTTTGTTGTGATATATTCTTCAAAAATAATTCATAATTAATTTTGAGAAAATTGCAATCTTACCATTGGAAATTTGTGAATCACATTCACAACCCAAAATAAAATATAATTTACATTTTCAATTAATTATACAATGTGTATCCAATACTCATCAATAATTAATTAACAAATATAAAAATATAATTAGCTCTCTCTAATACATTATAAATCATATTTATAATATATTATGAATAATTGGATATTGCTATCCATATTATTCTTATCCACAATAATTAAATCACATTAAAATATATTGGATAATTTCTACATACATCAAGATAATAAAATCTCATTTAATTATCAATTTCTCAATGCTTAGATTTATGGAATTATTCTTGAACCCTTTCAAGAATAATGTGATTTCTCCACAGATACTTGGAGATAAGGACGGGGCGATTGTATTCTTCCATGTATAATGATTTGGATATTGAGATCACATCTCAAATCCAGATCTCATGGACCTCCCATAGGTTCTTAATTAAATCAAGACCGTAAACCTAATCTTCTCATTACATCTGAATCTCATTCAGATCAATGTCCAGTACATGGACTAAGATTAGGTCACTTCTCTATTGAGAGGAGTCACTAAAATCCAAACATGTTTCATCACTCCCTCGGAATGGAAGCGTCATGGTTATACAATCTTTTATGATCACATCACCCTTAGGTATTCCCAATACCTATACATCCTTCTTACTGGAAGACCTATGATCATCCTGAAGATATAGATAACTTTTACAATGTCATCTTCAGGGTTTGATCACCAAGTTTCTCAATCTTAGTCATTGGGAATTGGTATAGATCATATGCTTTCCCAAAGCATATATCTTACCTTCAAATTCATGTCATGCTTCCAAAGCATGACAACCATGCATGGAATTTGATCAGACCCAATACCTCTTGAGTGAGCTCATGTCTCCTGGTTCACATGTGAACCTGTATAATCCCTTTGAGAGATCGTATTACTCATATGTCCTTACATGCACACCAGCTCGTCGGTGTATAGACCTTGGTTAGGTCATCAACCTATTGGTCTGCCAAATGTACATACTCAGACATATAGTAACACATTTGTCTCTGGTCAGAGGATGCATGCCTATGATGTGACAGTATTCAACATAGGTATTTGGTTATCTCGATCTCATTAAGTCAACCCATTGACTCAACTAATCTGACACATCCGAATCACTATTCCCATGCAGAGGACCTGCATCAAGAGGTCGGTCAGATATTAGCCTAATGAGAAAGGATTGCCATCTCCTACTCAGGTTGGAGATCATCACTTAACAATCATTTGATGATGCTTGATGAGTCCTCTATCTAACTCCTTAGATATTCATCCAAGCATCAGCCTCTATGATTCAATCAATGAATAAACAGCTATATGATTATTAAATTGGCCATGGTACATAACCTTTATTGTAAAGAGGGACCTTATAGTGCATTCATTCATTATATCTCAGAAAGGGAGTGAAAAACAATTAATAACTTTTATTGATAAATCATTTATTACAATAACATTTATTGCAGGAATGGTTCGCCTCAGGTTCACATTGCTAACACAACCTTGATTCCGGGTAGGAATGAAAGAACCACAAAGTTTCTCTGAATAGATTGCTTGAGTTCCAAGACTACGCATATGATAACAACCTTATGTACAACGAGAAAGTCAAGAAATGACATGACGAACACATTCGTAGAAAGACTTTCGAACCTGGACAGAAGGTGTGTTTATTTGATGTGAAGTTGAGGATTTTCCTAGGTAAACTGAAGAGCAAATGGACTGCGCCATTCATTTTTAAATCTGTGTGTGACAACGGAAGACTTCTCATATCAGAATTGTCACCTGATGCACAACCCTTTCTAGTCAACCGACAATTGCTAAAGCCATATCTAGAGCATGATGCATTCATGTCCGTTGTCGATTCAATCGAAGTTGTATTTCAAGACGAGCTCCCATAGTCCAAAAGATCATATACATGAGCAATAAATCACAAAATTAACTTATGTTTTCTTCTTTTCATTTTCATTTTTATTATTCTTTCGAAAAAGGTGTTCACCCCTTTCATCACTGTTATACATAGGACGTACTTTGTCCTAAGTATGGGGGTTAGCAACTCGAGTTATTCATTTATTGATTCCTATCGTATAGACTATCCTATACTTAGTATGAGATATGTCTTCCTTTTTTCTCCTTGATTTATGAGGACATAGCTCATGTTAAGTATAGGGGGTCGTATATACTTTGTATATACTTCAGCCATAACTCATACTTTCGTATTTTCAATAATATGGATAATTAGTAAAACACAATAATTCTTCGACAATTTTTTTAATAATTTAGTTAAAAATGTTTTGCAAAATGATTTGAAAATGGTTGGAAAATGTTTTGAAAAATCTTTAAAACTATTTGGAAAACTTTTGTAAATATTTTCAAACCTTCGTAAAATATTTTATTTTCAAAAATTCCTTTTATTTGTGTAAATAAATTATTTTGAAAATCTGCTTGCAAATGATTTGAAAAATGGTTGCAAAAAAATTCTAAAAATCTATATATATATGTATATATATTGTTTGGAAAATATTTGAAAAATGATTTTCAATATTTGTAAATGTTTGTAAAAATGTTTGTCAAATTGTTTGCAAAAATAAGTTTCAAGTTATTTGCGAAAATATTTTCAAAAATATTTGGAAAGACTTGTGTAAATAACAACTCAAAAAATCCTTACACCAATGTATAAAATCTATATATAAATCTTACAAATACTCACTAACACGCAACTTGTAAAATCTCTTGTATAAAATACGCATTCATTGCCATCCTTGTAAATATAAGCGCATTCTCGTGTAGATATTTGCATATAATTCTTTTCAAACCCTTTTGTATTTCAAAAATCCCTAAAATTTTGCAAATTTTTTTCCCAAAAATCCATAAAAAGTTCAAAACCAAAAAATAGCAGTACAAAAATATTTTCCTTACATTGTACAAAGCATTTGTATTTTTCATATTAATGATGATAATTGATCTAGTCTAGATAAAATCCAAAAATTGGAGCTTGGTTGGTCTTAATCCATTTAATCACAGGAACCTTACAGGAACTAGAATTGAGATTCTTCAAGTATACTAGACTTAATTATTTAAGACCACAAGACTAGGTTTAGTGTCGTCTTAACTGCCTAAGTAGAATATTTCAGAACACACGCATGACTCTCATCGACAACAACCAAACTTGCACGCATGCACCTTACACGTTGCTCAACTCAGTTGAAGTGGTAGATGGCTGGATTTACCAGCATGAAACACAAGCCAATGGAAACATCGGAAGTCACAATCTATGGCCATTGTACCCGACCAGGTCCAGCAACGATGAGGTTTGAGGATGGAATGCCATGGGTTTCAATAATGCTTCAAAAGAGGGATAGTCTACTGGCTTAATAGGAAAAAGTCCTTAAGTAAATGTTATTGTATATAGTATTCAAAAAATGTATGTAAATATCAAAAACTCCAACAGTAAAAGATGGGCAAGAATCCGAGAAAAATAAATACCTGTCGGATTATGTATATATGTATGGTCAAATAAGAAAGTCGAGCTTCATGGTCAGATATTTGTGAGCCTACAATCAGATGACTTGTGTACACTGATTGAGCATTCTAGGATAGGTAGCTACAATGGTTACCATCCATTCTCTTCTCCACCTCCTCTTCTTAAGCTGTCTGCACTTGAACCTAGAAGGGAATACCCTATTTGTCAAGGAAAGAGTTGTTGGATTGGGATATTAGGGTCACCATATTGGAGAAGACTGACTTTTACCGCTTAAGTCGAGAGGAGCTACATATCATTTTCATTGTTTTAGATAGACTCATAGTCATAAGGGACTGCGTATGATATCAACTTGTTCTGACCTGGCTTTTGAGAAGACTTGGGAAGAGTTTTGTGGGTCTTAAAGGTTGTTGTGATTCAAGTCCAATTCCCAATAAGGTTCCGACCAAACCTAAGGTTCCGACCAAACCTAAAAGTCCAAAGGTCTGACTAAGCTCCAAACTTTGATTTTATGAAGGCATGTTTAAGAGTTAAAGTCAATCCAAGCTATTTTCTTTTCATTTTTATCTTTCTTTTCTGCACTTATAGGTATAAGTGTTTGCTAGGGACTAGCAAAGGCAAGTATAGGGGTGATGAATCTCCATTTCATCACCTTTATTCTTTCATTTTAACCTTTAATCCCTAGATAAATGTATGTAAATAGCATTATTTTACATAAAATAGCATATACTATTTATTATGTAAATATTACATAAAATATTGTATTTAAAGTCAAAATAAAATAATAAAGAAAATGAAATACCATAGGTATTGAATGACCCTAAACCATGTTTCAGGACCATAGCTTTTTGGGAGGATCTGGATAATATTTTACAAAGAATCCCACAAAAAGAGATGATTTGCATAGGTGGAGATCTTAATGGACATGTGGGAAAGGATGCTTCAGGTTATGCTAGTTTTCATTGAGGCCATGGCTTCGGGGATAGAAATGAAGAGGGAAAATTCATTCTGGATTTTGTAATGACATATGATCTGTTCATAGCAAATACTTTCTTCAAGAAGAGGAAGGAGCATTTAATTACTTATAAGAGTGGCCCATCTAGAACACATATAGATTACTTTGCGTTGAGGAGAAGAGATCGATTGTGTTGTAAAGCCTGCAAAGTAATCCCAGGAGAGAGTTTGACAACCTAACATCGCTCATTTGTCATGGATGTGCAAATAAAAGGGCTGGTAAAGAAAAGGAGGGTTCCCAAGGTCACTAGAACTAGATAGTGGAATCTTCAACTGAAGGAATTGAGCTTCAGGGAGAAGGTTTTAGAATACTCATCTTGGATTGTAGCAGAAGTGCAAACGAGATGTGGGAGGTGGTAGCATCTTGTATACGAAAGGTAGCCAAAGAGTTGCTAGGTGAGTCAAAGGAGGAGCTCCAGGTCAAAAGGAGGCTTGGTGGTGGAGTGAAGGGATGCAAGAGAAGCTAAAAATTAAAAGGGCATGCTTTAAAGCATTGTCTAAGGATAGAACATAGGAAATTATCACAAAGTACAAAATAGCGAAGAAGGAAGCAAAGAAGGCTATAAGCGAAGCTAAGTCAAAAGCTTATGAAATTTTATACAAAAATCTCGACTCGAAGGAGGGCCAAAAGGATATATTCAGGTTGGCCAAAGCAAGAGAAAGAAAGACCAAAGACCTTTCTCAAGTGAGATGCATCAAGGATGAGGAAGGTCACGTTCTTATTACTAAGAAGGATATAGAGACTAGATGGGAGCAGTATTTCCATAATATTTTCATTGGGGAAGGAAATAGAGAGATCACTTTGGTTGATCTAGATAGTAGTGAAAGTTACTTGAATCGTGCAAGCTATAAACGGATACAAAGAAAGGAAGTAGAGGAGGCTTTTGAAGGTTATGATACGTGGGAAAGGTGTAGGACCAAATGGCATCCTTGTAGAAGTATGGAGAGTTTTAGGTGACATGCTTTGACTTGGCTTACGAATCTATTCAATATGATTTGGCAAAGCAAGAAAATGCCTGAAGATTGGATGAGGAGTATCGTGGTGCCTCTTTATAAGAACAAAGGAGACATTCAAAGTTGTTCGAATTACAGAGGTATCAAGCTAATGTGTCACACTATGAAAATCTGGAAACATGTGATTGAAAGAAGGTTGAGGCAAGTTTCCAAAGTAAAAGAAAACCAATTCGGATTCATGTCAGGTCGCTCAACTATTTAAGCCATCAATTTATTGAGGATAACAATGGAGATTTATAGAGCTAAAAGGAAGAACCTCCATATGATTTTTATTGATTTGTAGAAGGCTTGTGATTTTATCCCACGAGAGATATTGTGGAGAGTTTTGGAGAAGAGACAAGTACATGTCCTATATATTAACCTCATAAAGGAGATGTATGATAGGGCTTTATCTTGTGTAAGGATCTAGTCTGGGAAGACTAGTTATTTTGGCATCAACATTGGTTTACATCAAGGTTCAGCTTTGAGTCCATTTCTTTTCACTTTGATTATGGATGAGTTGAGAAATCACATTCAAGATGAGATGCCCTAGTGTATGTTATTTGATGATGATATTGTGTTGATTGATGAGAATAGAGATGGAGTAAATGAGAAGGTTGAGGTTTGGAGGCATGCATTGGAGTCTAAAGGATTTGTATAAGTAGGGCTAAGACTGAATATATGGAGTGTGCCTTTGATGTAAGCAATACTGAAGGGATCGAGGTGAAGATTGGTGATGATAACATTCGGAAGAGGGATTATTTTAGATACCTGGGATCTATTCTGCAACATGATGGGGAAATTGATGCAGATGTTACTAATAAAATAAATGTAGGCTTGCTAATGTGGAGAGGAGCCTCTGTTGTTCTTTGTGATACGAAAATTCCTTTTAAAATCAAAGGAAAGTTTTACAAAGTAGCCGTGAGACCTGTTATGCTCTATGGATCTAAATTTTGGCATGTGAACCATAGACATGTGCAGAGAATGGATGTAGCAGAAATGAAAATGCTAAGGTGGATGTGTGGACATACATGCAAAGATCGAATTCAGAATGATGCAATCAGAAAGAACGTTGGTGCAGCTGCGATTGAGGATAAGATGCAAGAAAATCGCTTAAGATGGTCTGGTCATTTGCAAAGAAGGTCAGTCGATGCACTAGTTGGGAGATGCGAGTTTTGGGATGTTGAGACGGCTAAGAGAGGTCAAGGACAGTCTAATAAGTGTTCGAAGGAGACTATATGAAGGGATCTTAGTTTTTGGATATAAGCCTGAGATTGACCCAAGATAGATCTGAATGGAGGCAAAGAATCCATGTAGTCGACCCTACTTAATTGTGGGAAAAGGCTTTGTTGTATTGCATGACCCTAAACCTCGAGACCTAGGTATCGTGATGACTAGGTCGACAGGGAATAAAGTAGGGGGAGATAGGGGTCAAAACTATAATAAAACCCTAATTTTAATTCTCCAATAAGTCATTTTTATTACTCTTTATTATTTATACCTTAAATCAATAAACTTTGTACATGGAAGTTGTAGATAAATATACATAGAAAAATACAAAAATTATTTCACATAAAAATAATGCACAATGTGCCTTCTACACGCAAAATAAAAAGCTAAAATCCAAACTTCACATACCTATATCTTCTCCATACTATATCAAAATTGACCAAAATCACTTTAATTGTATAAAACTTTTAATGAATTATTTAATGAAGGTGGTTTCATTTAATTTGGAGTTAAGAGGCAAAAGTTAGGTTTTTCACCCTTATTGTATATTATAAATATTCATTTTATTTATTATATATATTATATTTCTCATGCTTTTATACTTTTATAATTTTGTAAATACTATTTGTAGCATATGTACATAATTATAAGAAATAAAGTTCATTTAGAATACAATAAAATAAATTAGTATGCACAAATACATAGATGAATTATACATACTTATACGTATATAATATATATACGTATTTATTTAAGTGTACAAGCAACTTCAGAAAAATACAATAAAATATATCTTATATATTTAAATATATTATAATTATGTAAATTATGTATATAAAATAATAAAATTTAAAATAGAAAATAAAAATAAAATACGTACTATATAGGTAAATATTCCTATATTTATACTTGTAAAAAAACATACAATAAATTACTTTGTAAAAATAAATAAAATCATGATAAATCTTACATCAAATATTAAACATTTTTTATGTTTTAATCTAAAATTAATAAAATCATTTATTATTTTTAAATGAATTAATAAGGCTTTATTTTTCTGTTTTATCTTTTTCCTAGCCTACATGGACCAATGGGAGCCCGGTCTGAGTTGACCTCGGTCAACTCTCCGACCTCCCTAGGTCTGCTCTATTAGACATAGACCCACTGTCTTCCTCAATTTTTCCTTCTAGATTCTTTCACTATTTTGTTTTGATTTATTCATGACTTTTGCACCTAGATCGTAGCTCTTTCACACTGACATCTCTCCTCGATCGATGGGGCTCCGATCCGTGTTGTGCGCATGGTCAAAAGTCATCATTTACATAAAACCCTAATTCTTCCTCCATTAGATTTTGATTTCTCTTTTGCCATCCAAACCCTAACCCTAGATAGAATCGAAGCTCCTGGTGGCAGCAGGAGGTTCTTCAGTGGCCTGGTAAGTGGGGAAGGGCATGATTTGAGCCAGATCTAGCTCCACCGGACATCTCCATCGCGAGCTCTGCTTCCAGCTACTCCAGGTAGGTGAGCTTCTATCTCTTTGCATTTTCCTATTCCTAAAACCAACAATAGAGTAGTTCAGTTTTATTAGCAGTTGATTTTGCATTTTATTTCTTAAAAACAAAATTAGAATTTGTCGAAACTCATTGTGTCTCGATCGTTCCTCAACCCACCTGACATCCTCATTTTGCTCCCCTCTGAGTTCTAAGCTCCCCAAGCACTTCCACTCACCTTGATTTTCTTTGGATCAAGAGATCTGATCTCCCTCCTCCGCCTTCTGCCAGAGTTCATCGCCCAACTTTGTCCTGCTCCATTTCACCCTCTACGGACCCCCAGAACCCTTGTTTATGTGTGTTAAGCTTCCCTGCAGGTTCTGGAGGCCCCAAGACCCCTTGTGGATCGATTTTTGGTTCTGTCGAAGCACCTGGACCATCGGAGCTTCTTCAACCTCCAGGAACTCCTCCAGGTATTCTTGAATTGATTCGACACCTCTAGTAGGTCCGAGGAACCTCCAGGAAGCTTCCAAGCCCTTTTGTCACGCCAAGAACGTCGGAGTCACTCGGGAGAATAAATCAAAGCTCGCCTCCTCCAGTGTTCTTCCTTGTTCTTCCTCCTAGATTCTCCATCATCTGATTGAGCATCCCCTCTAGGTTTAGCAACAGTCGTAAGATCTAGAAGTCATCGACCGTCAGATCGTCCTCCAGGTTCTGATCATGGCCCTTCATATGTGAAGGGTTATCCACCATCAAGGAGCCACTACATGTTTAAGTGAGGAGATCTGGGTCATCAACCAGCGCCTTTATGAGGTAATTTTGCCCTATACGCTCTGCTCTTTTATATTTTATTTTTTAATCCGTAAACATTCATCTTTAGTGTTAAAGTTTTGGTTATTTTGCAAGTAGACCCCTGTACTTACTTTATTTGCAGTTTAGTTCCTTGCCATGTCACCTCACGTGCCCATACACATGAGCTGGTGGGATTTTTACAACCCTCCCGTGTGCTTTTGTGTTATTATTTAGTCCATAAATTTTATATTTATGTTCAAAACTTTTTAGGATAGTTGCATGTATGACCTGTTGTGGTCTATAAATTGCACTTATGCCCTGTCAGCATGGAATGAATTAAATATTTGTGGAAAATTACAAAGAGGTCCATGGACTTTATATTTTTTCCCAATTATATTTTATATTTATTTTTATTTGCATTTCAATCCCTGCTAGTATTGTATTTTTATTTTGTTTATTTCTTACATTAAAAATACCATCTTGCATTTAAAAATTATAAGAAATTTAATATAAGTACCTGATATCATATTTCATCCCATAATTTTCATAGGGCATTTTAAATTAATTTCTTATATTTAAAAATAAAAAACATTGCATTTATTCCATATTTGCATTAAAAATCCATAAGATTAGAAAAATATTTAAAAAATTTAAAATAAATTAGGGGTAACTTATTACTGTATTTTGCACCTTGATGAATCTCTGATTGATCATCACTATTCTCTCTTTTTATCCTCGAAGAATAGAACTTAATTGCAAATCTTCATTAATTGCACATCTTTAGCAATAATTCTTTAGCAATAAACCTTCTCCTTGTAATTAACCTAACCCTAATATTTTTTTTATTTTTCTTTATTAAAAACCCCTAAAATTAGATTAAATGCTATATATATTTATTTTGGTTTTAAAAAGAAATTAAAATACAAAAAATATCAAAACCACTAAAATAAGTGTTTTTAAATACTTAAAATACTTGCAAAAATATTTCATTATACAGATGACTTTGTTTAACATTTTATTAAACATAAAAATTATAGATCTTGTCGAGATCTATAACTTTCATGTTTTGACTTTTTTGTAATTGAGCTTCTATTTATTTTATTTTTATTTTTCCTTTATTTTTTTAATTTTCTATTTTACTTATTGGGCTACGTGGCGCCCTCTGATTGAGCCATGTGGCATGGCCCTTTGTTGCCATCCAAGCGCCCTTTCAATCGTTCGATCATCATGCCCTCTCTCATCTATGCCCTCCATCTCTGCCCGTTCTCCAGCCACTGGATCAGATTACCTAATCGGATCTTCGCCCTTCGCCAGCAGTCCCATCGGGACCGTTGGATTACCGATCCAACGGTCCTGGCCTCGTCTCCTACCTCAACTCACTCGCCCTCTCTGTCCCTTACGCGAGGAACCACTTTGCCCCCTTCCTTTTCTAGCACTGTCGCCCGACCTCCTCTCCACCTCTTCTCACCACTGCCACGTAGCCCTAGGACCCCTAACCTTCGCATGACCATCAACGCCTCAAGTCTCCACTCCAGGTCTTCATTACTTACATTACAAAACTCGCCCATAACTGCCCATAACTACCTTCTAAAGTCTCCGCTCCGCCTCCATTCTACCCCATCCACTATTTTTGGAGCTCAGACCTAGCTTTATTCCCCTCCCGTGACAGGAGGAGGAATCAAAGTGTGAAGATAGGTGAAGGCTCCGGTGTTGACCCTTGGTCTTCACCGACCATGTCAAGGCGGCAAGACGCCGTTGAGCTCTCCGGTGTGGCTACTCGAATCTGAGCAACGACCTATGGATCACCAGGTCCTCATCCCAAGCCCTCGCAGCACCGTTCTTCCTCTTCGATCCCTCCAGGTATGCTCGTGTGTTTTTTTTCTCGTTTTCTCCTATTTAATCCAACAAACGCACTCAACTCTTCTTCAATCAGATCACACACCCAACATCGCCACTCAACCCTGATCTTCGTGCCATCTTCTCCCTTCTCCAGAACCCATCTCTGCTCCAACCCATCTCCACTGTCGTCAAGGTGGAGGAAGCATTAGGCCTCCACATCCTCCACCGCCGTAAAGGCCTCCGTTCACCTCACTTAACGTACACACACCATCGCCTTGGCTATTCCTAACCTTGCAGACACCCTTTGCTTCAATGGCCGGAAGCTCTGATGCAGCTCCGTTTGAGAGCCAAGCTACCGATGAGCATTCATTGCTTGCTCATTTAAGGAGGTTTTGCGCCTTTATCTCCATCAGATCTTCATAACCCATGCTCCAGGGATCTGCCCGGAGCTCCAGTGTGGACGGGCGGATGAGGAAGAGCTTCAGGTGCTTTGTTGGAGCTCGGTTATTGCTACCGTGAAGTAGAGGAGGAGGCCCCATGATGTACAAGTCCCGTTCGACTGGGCACCTACGGCGTCCATCTAACGGCCAAGCTAGAGCCATGCCTCCCTGCCCAAAGCACAAGGCTCGGAACTACCGAGCCATGCCCCGAGGCACTAGCGCTCGCCACGTGCCTCCCGAAGCAGCATTCTCAACCGAACCTAGCCTCCACCCTGGTGCCTTACAGGTGAAGGCTGGGTTATTTGCAGAGCATCCCTAGTCCCTCTCCATTATTGCATACAGGTCCAAGTCCCTAGGAGAGTGCCTTACATGTGTGCCTAGGGTATTTTACATGGAGACTCCGCCAGTTTTCATAATTTGCACAAAGGCCCCCGTGCATAAAAGTTTTCTTACAAAGAGGCCCCTTTGACTTTTGGAAATTACAAATAGGTCCCTCAAGGGCATGTTTCTAATTATTTATCAATTGATTTTCATAGTTTTTATTGCATTTACGCCCCTAGACTCTTTGCTTCATATCTAAAGCATTTGAACTCCAATTCAGTTGATTTCAGTTTCATTTTGATGATTGTTTTATTCTCTACCTAATGGCATAATTGTATTTACCGATTTGACACTAAATTTGATGTACTAAAATTCGAGATCTTTATGTGTCATTTGTGCTTATTTTAAATGCCAAAAATTATCAATATGCCTCAATTGATATTGGAATCAATTCATTCTTATTGATCAATGACTTGATCATTTTAGGGTATATTTATATCTGCTTGCATATCATTCACATTGCATCTCATTTTAATTGCATAAACCAAACAAAAAATGCATGCATCATATTACTTTCTCTCTACATCATTTTGTTTGCATAATTTATCTGCATATCATTATGAGTCATACATAGTAATTACATATGAATACATAGACCTGAGAATTTAATTTCTAATTATTTAATCAATAATTTCCGATGAATAGACGAGGAGGCTTGTGCCCCTATATTTGACCTTGTTATCTTGCCAAGTAAAAATATTCCATAACATTCAAATATTGTGATTTTTGACGAATCGAAATCTGTCTCATGTACTACAATAATACAACCTTATTAAAGAGACAATTTTATGGCTCATCACACCTATGGACCAAAATTCACTAAAAAATCAAAAGAAAAACTAAAAAATAACAAAACCCTTCTAACTTTATAAAATTTATAAAAAATCCAAAAATTGCATTTTCTATTTCTGAATTTTCTTTATTATGCTTACTTTAAAATTAGTTTTGGAAATTTTTACGCTATGTAGGTATTTTTGAAATCCAAAATAATTCAGCCTATTAATTCAAGTCACTATTTTCCTATTTTTCTTCAATTAAAAATATAAAAAATAGAAAAATTCTAAGAAAAATATCAAAAATAGAGAAAATATAAAAAAAACATTTTATTTCCTTATTTTTGAAGTATTTATATAAATTCTATAAATATAAAAGCCTACATGTATTTATATAGATATATATACTTAGATTATTAATAATAATATTATTATTGTTAAAAATACAAAAATATATATATTTAAAACTTAAAAGAAGGACAGTACCTTAGTTTTTTCCCTGATATTATCTTTATTTTGTATTTTTATTATGTTATCTATATTATATCTATATATTATACATATATTTATCTTGTATCTAATTAAAGATAAAGAAAAATTAAAAATTAGAAAAATATAAAAATATATAAAAAAAATAAAAATTAAAAATACAATATATATATATATGAATTAAAATTCCAAAAAAATAAAAATTAAAAAAATCCACGACAAATTAAAATCTTCATAAAAACACCAAAAATAACTTTTGTCTTCTTTCACCAATTTTTGTTGTCTATTCCCCTTACTCTATGTGTTTGATACCTTATATGTACTTCCAGTATACAACTAAATATAGGATTATAATAAATTTTAACCCCTCATTTTGATTTATTGATTGATTTCTTGTGTGGGTTAATTGTTGAACAAGTTTGGATTTCGTGAGCGGTCGCCTCAACGACGGTGTAGGTCTCACCTTGTGTAGACCACATTAGGTCCTCACAAGACCCGACTTTCCAGGACCCTAGAGGACCCACCTAGAGTGTTAAATCCCATTGGGTGTAAATGGATCTTCAAGAAAAAGAGGGGATCATATTGGATGGTAGAGACCTTTAAGGTACGGCTCGTAGCCAAGGACTACACACAGAGAGAAGGCATCGACTACGATGAGATATTCTCTCTTGTGGCTATGATTAAATCCATCCCGATAATGCTAGATATAGCTACATATTTTGACTATGACATCTGGTAGATGGACGTCAAGATGGCATTCCTCAATGGATACCTCGAGGAGTATATCTATATGGAGCAGCCCCAAGGCCTCATAACTGAGGAAGGAAAAGTGTGCAAGATGAAGAAATCCATCTATGGTCTCAAACAAGCTTCTCATAACTAGAACATCATATTAGATGAAACCATAAAGAGTTATGATTTTGTTCAGAATCTTGATGAACCATGTGTGTACAAGAAGCTTAGTGGAAGCGCCATTGTGTTTATCATGCTTTATGTAGCTAACATCCTTATCATTGGAAATGATACATGGGTGATGACTAGTGTTAAGGTATGGTTGTCCCATACCTTCGAGGTGAAATATTTTGGAGAAGCCTTTTATATCTTGGGTCAAAAGTTGCTCAGAAATAGAGAAAAGAGGGTTTTGATATTGTCTCAACATGGATACATGAAGAAGATCTTGGAACGCTTCCATATAGATAATTCCAAGAAAGGCTTCTTTCCCTTAAGACATGGTATACATCTATCTAAGGGATGGCTCCTCAAAATGTTGAGGATAAGAAAGCCCTGGCTGGATGCCCTTACACATCAGCTGTGGGAAGCTTAATGTATGCCAGATGTGTACAATGCCAGATACTGCCATGCAGTAGAAGTGGTAAGCCATTATTGATCCTGCTATGGTGAGCAACACTGGAATGTAGTGAAGAGCATCTTTAAGTATCTAAGACGGACACAAGATTACTTCTTGGTCTATGGATATGGTGATCTACATGTCTTAGGATACACTGATTCAAACTTCCAATCTAATATAGATGGCCATAAGTCAACTTAAGGGTTTGTATTCTTGATGAGCGATTGTGTTGTGAGCTGGAGAAGCAAGAAGCAGGACACCATGATTGATTCAACAACAGAAGTCGAATATATTGTTGCATTGGATGGTACAAAGGAGGGGTGTGGTTAGGAAAGTTTATCCTAAAACTTGGCGTAGTTTCCTCTAATACTCCCATCCCACTTCTCTGTGATAACAAGAGAGTCATACCTCATGCAATGGAATCCAGATGACATCAGAAGAGTAAATGTGTGGAAAGGAAATACCACATCATTCAAGAAATTCAAAAGTGTGGTGGCATCATCACCAAGGTGACCTCTACCGATAATGTTGACGGTCCCCTTACTAAACCTCTAGCGCAAAAGGTTTTTGACTAGGATGTAATGATCATGGGTTATAGATTGTACCTGAATAGTTCTGAGGGTTAGTAGGAGATTGTTAGACATGTGAGCCCAGAGCGAACTATTTCTACAATAAATGTTTTTGTAATCTTTTGATATATCAACAAAATTTATTGATTTAGTTCACTCTCTATCAGATATTAAATGAATGGATGCATTTACAAGGTCCCTTAGTACAATTAGGGTTATGTATCATGGTCATCTTAATAATCATATAGTTGTTGATTCAATGGTTAAATCATAGAGGCTGGTACTTGGATGATATCTAAAGAGTTAGATTGAGGACTCATCAAGCAGTATCAAATGATTTATAAGAAAGGATCTCCAGCTTGAGAAGAGGATGGAAATCCTTATCTAAAGGTTGATATATGATTGAACTCTTGATGCAGGTCCTCTACGTAGGAATAGAGATTTGGAGGTGTCAGATAAGTTAGGTCAAAAAGTTGAGCTAACAATATCGAGATAACCAAGACCTATGTTGTATGCTATCACGATATAGGCATGCATCCTCTAACTGGATACAGACGTATTACTATATGTCTAAGTTTGTACATTAGGCATACCATTAGGTTGATGACCTAATCAAGGTATATACACAGACGAGGTAGTGTGCATACAAGGGCATATGAGTAATACGATCTCTCAAAGGGATCATACAAGTTCACTACTGAACAGAAAGACATGAGATCACTCTTGAGATATTGGGACCAACCAAATTCCATGCATGGTCATCTTTCTTTGAAAGCATGACGGAATTTGTAGGTAAGATATATGCTTTTGGAAAGCATATAATTGATACCAATTCCCATGATCAAAGGAGAAACTTAATGATAAAATCCTAAAGAAGACAATTCAAATATGATCGAAAACTTCGGGTTTATTCTAGGTCTTCTAGTATGCAGGATGTACAGGTATTAGGAATACTCGAGGGTGATGTAATCGTAAATGATTGTATAACCGTGACACTTTCATTCCGAGGGAGTGATGTAATAGGTTTGGATTTTAATGACTCTTCTCAGAAGATCAGAAATCTAATCTTAGTCCAAATGTTGGACATTGATCTGAATGTGATTCGGATGCAATGACAAGATTAGATTTATGGCTTGACTTTGATCGAACATCTTTGAGAGGTCACCTATATCATATGAGATAAGATCTCAATATCCAAATCACTATACATGAAATGTACAATCACCTTATCCTTATATCCAAGTATCCGCAAAGAAAGTACATTATTCTTGAAAGAGTTTAAGAATGATTCTATTGTTGATAATATATCTGACCATTGGAAAAATGATGATTAAATAAGATTTAATTGTCGTAAATAATATGAATGTGATTCATATTATTTGGACACATGAGAGGAGTCATCTAAGATACTTAAATGAAATTTAATTATCAAAGATATGATTAATGTGGATATCACTATCTAAATTAATCATAAATATTATAAATATGATTTATAATATAATGGAAATATCTAATTGCAAATATGATCTACAAATTAAATGTTAATGTGAATTTGATTCACATTGTATAGTTAATTGTAAATGTAATTTACGTTTTATATTGGGTGGTTGAATATGATTCATAATTATCAATGGCATGATTTAGACTATCATAAAATAATTTGGAATTATTTTTGTGAGAATTTAAGCTACAAAAGTTGTTGCAAACATGTGAAAATTGTGGTTATATTTGAGAATCTCATCAATATAGAAAGAAGGAGGCTCCACTCCTTATTAGAAGTGGACGACCACAATGAGGAGGACTCCTTGGCAGATTATCAACTTAGATTGCAGGAAACACGTGTCTCATCCATGCACCTATAAGTGCACCCTTCATTAGATCAGACTTGAGGCAGGAGTTCTCTTCGTTTAGAGACATGTGATTGCAAATATGTTTCAAGAGGTAACTTTATTACTCGTTTGTGATCTTGATGAAGTGATATTAGAAAGGTTCTCATATCATGTGATTTCATCTTTATTAAAATTTTAATTTCTACTATTCCTTGCAACTAGTATGATTAGTTGTTCTTGATCACAAGTGATACAATCTTCATGCTTTTGTGCTAAGGCTTAATCTCTAGCCTTCAATTTTTTCGTGCATTTCTAATTAGGTCTGTCAGGAATATCTTGGACTCAATGAGCTCAACTCGGGCTCTACTCGGTAAGAGCTTGTAAGCATGGCTCAAAAACATAGTGAGTCTAAGCTCGAGTTGGATTTGTGACTCGTTAGGTTATCAAAGTCGATCTCAAGTTGGGTCATGCTCAACACGTTGACTCAAAGATGTTTGATAGCTATTTCTAGGAACAAGTACCGGAAATGTTTTAAGACAATATTCATGAGGATGTTGATGCTTGATTAGAACATATTGAGAAGGTTCTCAATATCATTCACTGAGTATTGGTGTTGACCACAAGAATGTTGATGTCATTCACTTAGCATTCATTGATTAGACATGACAAGTGATGGCGGACCACATTGTGCTGACACTCTCCCCGTCCTTTGACTTTGGATGGCCTTGTGGGGTCATTTAGAGAACACTTCTTCTCGCTTAACATGTGAGGAGAAAGAGGAAAGAATTGTTTATGAAAAAGTAATGATCAATGATTTCTAGGGAATATCGGATTAAAAAATCCATCAGGATATTGCTATCTATAGCCACAACAACATGACCACAATATCTGGAAGATGGATATCAAGAATGCATTCCTCAATTATACCTTGGCAAGGATATCTATATGGAATAGGTGGCTTTTAATCGAGGAAGGAAAAGTGTGCAAGCTGAAGAAATTCCTTTATGTCATTAAACAAGCTTCTTGTAGTTAGAACATCTGATTTGATGAAACCAATAAGAATTATGATTTTTTTCAGCCATGTGTGTACAAGAAGTTTAGTGGAAGTGCCATTGTATTCATCATGCTTGATGAAGGTGGCATCCTACTCATTGTGAATGATGCAAGAATGATAACTAGAGTTTTAGATATGCTTGTGCCAGACCTTTGATATAAAAGATCTCAAGAATACCTCATATACATTGTATCTGATATTGTTCATAAACAGAGAAAAGAGAGCATTGGAACTATCACGCCGATGAATCTCGGATTCATCACTCTAAAAGACACTAATTAAGCTCAAATCTCCAAAATTCATTAGCATTTCTTCATTTATATTGCATAATTAGCATCCAGCATATGTAAATAAAAATGCATTTTATCACTCATAGCATAAAATAAGAAGCCAAAATCCCAGCCCAATTAACCTATAAAATAGCCTAACTTCTCTGATTTTTAACTAATTCATGCTAACTTTAAGTCATCTGAAATCATCTCCACTGTGTACATATTACTAACAATAATAAATAAAAAATACAAAAAAATCACTAACATAAATAAGTGGACCTGAAACTCAAAACCTAATTCTAGTATTTCCAAACTAAATTACTGATATCATCTCATAAAGTGTCTGATTTGATCCTACTCACTTTTGAACTAATGTACATTCAATTACATTCAAAACAAGAACAAGTTCAAGTGAATCAGAGCTCATATGTGAAAGTTGTGTTTTTGGTCGCTTTTGTACACTTTGTACTTTAGCAGTTTTTGACCTATTATTTTATTAACATAAATAACTCATTTTATTTTATTTCTTTTTAATTTATTTTTTTTTTGACAAAATTTTTATTAAAATACACAAAAATCCAAATCTAAAATAAGACTGAAATCAAATAAACTAATTGAGTCCAAGTCTTCACTAACTATTTGTACTAAAGTTGTCTTTTTGTACTTTATTTTATTTATTATTTTTATTAATTAATAAAAATCACAAAAATTATAATAATGTGTAAATATTTATCCTTGTATCGTAATTTTTCTTGATTTTTAACGCATTTAAAAATGACAAAAAACATAAAACCCCAAAATCAAGGTATTTTGTGTACATAGAATACCACAAAAATATCACTTTTTACAAATGATCGATTTTAGTTTTGATTTCTTCATGAAAGTTGTAGATCTCATTGAGACACACAACTTTTGTGAAAAAAATTTTCGATCCGAGGTCGTTTGTTATTTCTTTTTTAGTTTTCTTTCCTGTTTATTTTTCAATTTTTCTGGGGCTGACACATGGCAGTTCCTGGAGACTCCATGTGTTGGGATTTATATATTCATTTTTTTATTTTAAAAATCAAATAATAATAATAATAATAATAATAAAATTAATAAAACAATTAATAAAAGACCCTACACGCGCAGCGTACGAGCCTCATACGCGCGTGCCCTACACGTGCATCTCCCTCCCCCTTTCCCTTTCCAGACCCAGCAGCGTCGCCCCCATCTACGGTCACTGCCTCCGCCATCTCCTCCCACCTTCCTTCTCCGGCCGCCTCCGTCAGTTTCCCAATCGGGGTGGCGCTGCCTCTGATTTCGCTACCGAGCATCGCCCTTGTCACCCTCGCGAATATCGCTGACCGCCTACGCCTCTTTCCTAATCCCTCGCGCAAATCACCATGATTCCATATCTCCACCGATCTTACATCTGTCACCATCTCCCTCAGTTTCGTGCACCACCTCCTACTTCCATCTCCATCGCCTCCCTCAGTTCCTTTTTAACCTCGATCGCTGCTAATGAATATGTGATTCATCACTCTAAAAGTTGAAAATAGAGCCTTGTTCCCGAGTAATTAGAGGCATATTTCCACCTATATTTCATAATTAGCATTCAGGCATGCATTGATAACATTTGCATTTTAGCATTCAAATCTGCATTAAATAAGAAGGCAGCTTCACTTGTAACAAATCAACTATTTGTATATATTTTATACTAACTCCAAACTCTATAAATTCACTCTATACTGTATATATGACTAACATTAATACAAGAAAAATACCAAAAAATGCTAACTTGTAAAATTGACAAATAAAACCCCAAACCAAAATTAAGATCGTAGACTTTAAAATCATATATCTCTCTCATACGGCCTCCGATCTAGGTCTACTGACTTTTAAAATAATATACATTCAGAGACCTTCAAAATGAGACCAATTTCATTAAAATCGGAGCTCGTATGCAAAACTTGGGTTTTGGGCCCCCATTGTATACTATATGTATGTGTATTTGTACCCTTGTATTTTATTACTTAATTCGACCTCAATTCCATTTTTGGTCAATATAAAACTTGTAGATCTCATCGAGATCTACAACTTTCATGTTTTGAGTTTTTCCAAATTCGACCATTTTCTCCATCTTATTTCACATTCTTCCTTAGCCAATCTGATTGGGCCACATGGCGCCCTCTGGTTGCGCCATGTGGCCCACTCATTCACCCGCCATGTGCACCTCCTTTCTGCCGTTGGATGGATCTCAAACGGCCTTGATCTCCACCGCACATTCCCACGTCGCTCTCAACCATTAGATGCAGGCCAGATCTTATCTAGACCGTCAGCCAGCGCCTTCTTTTCATCCAGCCACGTGTCTTTACCCTCACCACACGATCTTCTCCAGGATGCCTCCATCTCAGCCATTAGTTCCCGCTCAATCCATCACCCTCTGATCCTCACTCCTAATTCCATCTCCACCATTCGCCAGTGCCCGCACCTACGTCTGCCACATGGTTCATCCCTATCCCTTCGATCGCATCGCCTTAACCTAATCCAAGCCCTTCCTTAGCGCTTCGCTCTGAGCCGTTGGATCAATAGATCCAACAGTCCATAGTTCGTCTTCCACCTCCAGCCGCCTTCCTCGCGCACGTCGCCCACCTCGCGTCGTCTCCTCCCCCTTTCTATTTTCATCACCATATCCGCCACCTTCTCCACTCATTGATCACGCCACGATGAAGCGCGTACCTCCCTCATCCTCGCCAGCACCCATGCGCACCATGATACCTTTTTCCCTCGCTCCACAAACTCCATGAACACCACACCTCCATCACCCGAACCTCCATCTTTTCCCTATAAATACTCCACCTCCTGCGAGCTTCGACCCTATCTGCCCTTGCGGAGAGATCCCCAGAGCTCCCTTCTTCCTATTGGTGACAGCAATTAGGCACGAGAATGAACGACAACGGTGTTTTCTTCTCCGACGAGATCCACGACGTAGCGTCGCCGTACCACAGCTTCTCCGATGAGCTGCCAGAGCTCGGGCCTCTACCGACCCTCGAGCGACGACTGGAAGTTTCCTCCGAGCTTCCATTCCCGGGTATATTCCTCCATTCCTTCTCCGATCTTCGTCTTCATCCCCTTTGATTTTCTCACCTTTTTCCCGCCTTCTCCGATCGATAACACATCTCATTGACCATCCATCGAGCTTCGCCTTGAAGCTCTCATCTTCGCGCCACCATTCGTTTGCCCCTACAACCCGTCGCACCATCTCCGATCATTGCTCCGCCCCTCACGGCGGAGGAATCGACGGTCCGATCACCTCTTCACGTCGCAAGCCTCGCACCATTTCCTACACTTCACACAAACATGAGCGCATGATTTTTGGCATACCCTGACGTTGTAGGTCCCTTCTTCCTCATTGAACGGAACTTCACCAGAGTTGCATCGAGCTTCGACATCTCCGGCCTGCAGACCACCCCAGCTTCATCCAGGACTTCCAACGGCTCCCCGATGCTTCTATGATCGTTCCCAGCTACTTAGGAGCCCCTAGAGATCAGCATCGAGTGAGATCCAAGGCGGCGAAGTTGACAGCCCATCGTCGGAGCACAATCACGTCTGCCACAAGAGGAGGAGGCCCGGAAGAACACGACGCACAACCGTCATCCGATTGCCTTGATCGGACAGTCCTCATTCATCCATGTCGCCCGCATCTAGCTGATGAATCCACATTTCACATCTTTTTTCTATCATTTTGGCCTCAAAAACCTTGTCAAATGCATGTAAATACCCTTAATTCCTGCATTTTAGCATTCATGCATGTGTGTGTAAATACTGTATAAAATACGGTTTTTAAAGCCAAAATAAAAGAATAAAGAAAAGAAAAGAATAAGAATAAAATATTGTAAATATTTTATGACCTGAAACCTCTAGACCTAGGCATCGAGATGAATAGGTCGACAAGGAATAAAGTAGGGGGGAGATAAGGGCCAGAAGACAATAAAAATTCCTTTTATTCAATTCATTCTTTATTCATTTTGGGATCTATTTTTAGTTCCACTTTTTATACTCTAAATAAAGAAACTTTAAACATGAAAGTTGTAGGTAATTAAATAAAGAAAAATACAAAATTGATTTCACTCAAAACGAATATACAGATAAAAGGTTATGATCTGAATAAGTTTTCAGAATCCCAACTTCCCAGACCTGTATCTTTCAAATAAAAACTTGAAACGTATCAAAATCACCTTTAATTGTATATAACTTTCAATAAGCTATTTAATGAAGGTGATTGCGGAGCTATGATTTGAAAGTTGAGTTTGGACCCCTATTGTATACTTGTACAGATTAAAATATTCATTTTATTTATTGTTCATTATTTTTATAATTTTATATTTTTATAATTTTGTAAATATTATTTATAATATATGTGTGTATTAAAAAAGGAATAAAAACCTAAAGAAAATACAAAAATAAAATACTTATATGGAATGCAAAGGTATAATACCTGTAAATATACCTATATAAGTACTACTTTTATGTGTTTAAGTGTACAAAACACTTCAGAAAAATAAACTAAAAATATATTTAAGTGTACAAAATAAAGTATAAATTTGTAAAATAATAAATAAATATCAATAAAATTTAATATGCAAATAAAAAATAAAATATTAAAATATATAGATTTGTATACCTATATAGGCCATAAAAGGTAACTTGTATTTTTAAACATCTAAAAAATAAATAGAAATCATAATAAAATACTTGATAAAATAATAAATATTTTTCATTTAATAACCAAAAATTAATAAATTCATTTACTATTTTAAAATAAATTAACAAATCTTTTTTGCAGGGTTTTTCCTGGTTGGTCCACATGGACCAACCAGGAGGGTCCGACCCGCCCCCTGTTCCCTCTGTCAGACCTCATTTTGACCCAATTTCTCGATTTTTTCAAGGATAGGTCTTTCACCATTTCAAGTCAAAATATTCTTGACTTTTCTTCCACTAGGATCGATGATTCATGCCCTCATCTTATATCGATATTTGGATCATCGATCCGCTCGATCTCCCTCGACCTTTGGACTGCCAGAGCTATTTTGTCAACCCTTCATATATACACCCCCGACCTTTCGATTCAAATTTGAATCCCTTTTGACCACCATTCTCTCCCCCTTTCGTGTCCTACTGTGAGAAGGAGGTGACAACTCCATCTTCAGCTCGTAAGGCGGGTTGTGGAAGCGTCAAGGCGGTCTCCACCACCTCCGGCAAAGCTTTGCCGTCGAGATTTCTTCCTTAGGTGTTCACACCTTTGAGGCTATGTATTCTCCCTATTTTCTTTGCATTTTTCGTCTACCATCATCTTAGGATTAGATACCCATCTTTATCTTTGTGTTTCGTCCATAGATTCACCTAAACGACCCCTTCGCTAGAGTTGGCTCTGACCGTCCTCCATTTCACCGTCACACGCGCCCATTCCTTCTGCCAACCATCGAGGCACATTTCCCTTGACGGGTTAACCACTTTCTGCAGGTATCTGGAGCGTAACGAGGACCTAGGGCCCATTTTGCTACCCGCCGGAGACACCTGGAGGTTCTCAGCTCCGCCACCTTTGTGGTTGCGCTACGACGCATTTCTGGCGGTTCTAAGGGTACCGGCTTCAAGAGGATACTTGCAGGAAGACGTCAGGCCCATTTTGATGCTTTCATCGTCACAGAGGAGGAGGAGTGAGACCGGGGAAGTTCGCAGTCCGAGGCCTTCTTCTCTGTTCTTCGTCATTGCCTTTCGGCCGTCGGATCTTGGGCCCTCTCCAGATCGCAGATTAGCCGCCATATTTTGGCCAGTCTCAGCCGTTGATCACCTTTGCCAGATCTGATCTCGGTCGTTCGTTGCGAAGCGTCATCGGCACACCAGGACCTGCCACGTGTTCAAGTGACGGAGGCTCCATTGTCCGATCTGCGACCTTGGATATTTTGCAACTTTCCCCTGGCTAGTTTTTGTATTTAACTATTAGTACAAAAACTTTCATCTGCCTTTTTGTATTTTGTGTAAAATTTGCAGAAACACCATTGTCGTTTCCGTTATTGCATCGAGGTCCCTGTCCACGTCACTCCACGTGACTTGCGCACGTGGGGGGCGGGGTGTTTTACGCAGGGGCCCTCGCGATTTGTGTTATTTCCTTTAAGTCCAGAAACTTTATATTCAGTTATAATATTTTGGTGGATTTGCATTCAGGCCCCTGGGTTTCTAAAAATTACATATAGGTCCTCATCGGGTCAGGTGCTTCGTGCACGTGGGTCTTGGTGTTTTTGCAGGAAGGCCCCTGGGGGTTTGCGTATTTGTGATTGGTCCTAAAATTTTGTTAATTAGTTGTTTATTTTCTGGAAAAATTGCAAGTTGCCGCCTAGACTTTTGCATATTTACAGAAATATCCCTGCTAGTAGAGTAATTCCTTTTTGTTTCCTTTATTTATTTCATGCATCTATAAATTCCTAAAAAATCCCTAAAAATTACCCTAGCTTCATGTTTCATTGTGCTTTTATGCCATATCTTTATTTTGCATTTTTGTTGCATTTTAATATTTATAAAAATTCAAAAACATGCATTTTCTTCACTGTTTGCATTAGAAAATACCTAAAAATATAAAAACTCATCAAAAAATTTTGTTTCTGCGTGTTTTAGCTTCATACCAAAAATCACTAAAAAAATACAAAAGAAACCCCCTAAAAATTTCAAAACCCCTAAAATCTTCATTAAAATATTAAAAATTCCTGAAAAATCCTAAAAATCCAATTTCTATTTCTAAATTTTCCTTATTTTATTATCTTTATTTTAAATTAATTTGGAGAATTTTGGTTCCTATTTGATATTTTATTTCTCCATTTTAATTTCGGATTTGTAGTTTATTCACTGTTTTCAGTATTTTTGAAATTAAAAACACCAAAAAATTAAGAAAAATATAGAAAAAATCACAAAAACATTAGAAAATTATAAAAAAAAACACATAAATATTTTGTTTTCTGAATTTTGGATATTTTTACCTATTTATATCTCTCTTTTACCTCTCTTGGATGTGTATATATCATTTATATTACTTTATATATAAATTAAAAGAAAAGGAAAAATATAAAATATAAAAGGAAAATAAAAATCAAAAAGTCAAAAATCAAAATATAAAATTATAAAATCAAAAATTAAAAAATAGAAAATTAAAAACCCACAAAAATAAAGTTATAGACAAAAATATCACATTCATTCTTGTTCATTGATTGTGCCCGATCAGTCATGCTAGTTCCCTGTGTTCGGCCTCTACATACTTACTTCTATACACATATTTAATGTAGAGTTATAATAAATATTAACTCCACACTTTGCTTGTCATTGTTTGATTATCTGTTGTGGGTTGATTGTTGACTGAAGTCCGGATTTTGTGTGGTCGCCACAACGACTTTGTCTCTGCCCTGTGTGAGACACATTTAGACCGCTCGATTTTTGGCTTCATCAAATGGCGCCGTTGCTGGGGAGCAACAGTGTATAGATCAGATTTCTTTGTAATTGATTGTGATTATTTGTCTACATTCATTTCTCATTTATTGATATATCTGGTTGAGCTTTCTGACCCCATCTCTTTGTTGACATTGTGTGAGGTACCGTGGATCGAGGAGGCGCTCTACTCTAGGCGCCTACGAACCCACGTGAAGCCAGCTTCGGCTTGCTACTCTTGCACCAAAGAAGACTGAGAGAACTTTTGCAGATTTAGCTCCTTTTTTATTTATTGCCTATATTTGTGTAATTTAAGTGAGAGAGAGTTGAATTGTAACTTAAACAGGACTCTCAGGACACTTCAACACTTCACGAGGTCCATTGCCTGAGGGATTGTTCCCTTGGGGGCCTCGTCGGTTTTTGCGGTTTTCTCATCGATTTTGTTTTATTCGACTTTTCTTTTATTTTGATTCATGCGAATTTAGCACCTAGATTTAGGAATTTTGGTTGATTGTGAAGTAAATAGCTAAGGCCCCACACTTAATATCTTGCCTGCACCTATAGACTGTAATTGGACTTAGCTAAAATTCATTTAAAAAAGCTATTTGACTTGGATTAGAGATCACGTGTTGACGGAGGTCGTATACAGCACTGGCAGGATCCACTATGGTGGACACCGATCAGCCTCCTAGACCGGATTCTGGTTTCTCTTCTTAGTTGATATCTACTTGTGCTTCACGATTAATAGAAATTGCTCATCTAGGGACAGTTTCCTTGTGCATCATCTGGGTAGTTTATTTTCCTATCTTTAAATTTATGTGTGGATCACCCTGCATGTAGACTGTTGGAGCAAGGTACGCATTTCTAACTCTGCATGCATCATTGTGTTTGATCATGCATTGGCTTTTTCGACTTCCTCCCCCATTTTATTGGACTCAAAATAACCAAGGAAATCAGAAAATTCGTTAGGCGTTGCTTTTATGCAGAAAAATACTAAAAAAGAGATAACCAATAAAATTGAGACTACTAATGCAAACTTGACATTAAAACTCACCTCACTCAAAAATTTTGTCTTGGGGAGAGTAACCCCCTCCTTGGTTGATTTATCTACAGCGAGAGAGTGACCCGCACACTAGGATAGAGCCATACCTGAACTCCTCTCAGACTACTGCTCTAGGGTTAGTCGTTCTCCAGTGAGGATCTCTCTAGTAACCGGTAAAGCGGACCGTGATGTGTATTGCAGAGTGAATTGATCGGGTAGCCGATAAACGTTCAGCAATTCATACTGGCTGGGAAAGATCTAGCTTTAGATCGGGACAGTCTCCTAGGAGCATCGGGTTCCTACAAGCTCGCTTTTTTGCTCTGATAGATCGATTGATCACCTAAATAAAATTGAAAAGATAATTGATCAAGCCTTTACGGTCATCAGCTCTAGTGTTGTGTAGGTGAACCGGGGGTTTGATTTCACATCTTGTTTGCATTCCAGATCTCATCCGCCCTTTTCTCCAGATTACGATGATGGGAAGGAGATCCCTTGGGCCACGTCTGATGGCACCGCTATCGAGCACTCCTTCCTATTCATCTAGGTCAGCTTCAAGGAGTTTAGACCCACTCTCCGAGCCTGAGTTTACGTCCACCATGTTTCCCTTGACCACCCTTCTTCTTCTATCAGCTCTGTGGAGTCAGAGCTTAGTGCAAGGCAGATTTCTAGACATTTGACGGCACCTGAGATGGGTACTTTTGCCTTCGCAGAGACCCGAGACATGGCCATCAACAATTCATTGTTAGCTTCCCAGGAGACCTTGCAGAGACAGATCAGAGATCAGGGAGCCTTCATGGGTGACATCATGAGAGAGCTGGTGTAGATGCGAGAGGACAGAGGAGAAAGACCTGAGGGCGGTGGAGAGATACCACAAGCAGAAGGCGGAGAAGGAGGAGACCCTCACCAGGAGGAGCCACCACCGAGGACCATGAGACAGTTGCACAACCCTGCTGCAACCCTCACTCACCGATGAATCCAGCTTCCTCCCATTGTCGGGAACTTCTTGCTTCATCCCCAGACCATCCAGTTGTTGCCCAAGTTTCATGGTCTAGCCACTGAGGAGCCTCATCTCCATCTGAAGGAGTTCGAGATGATTTGTAGCACTGTCCACGACAGACTGGTGGACGAGGACACTATAAAGATGATTGCCTTCCTATTCTCATTAGCTGATGAAGCATCCTATTGGCTGAAGCATCTAGGAAGGTATGTCACATCTTGGTAGCAACTCTGGATCGCGTACTTGAACAAGTACTATCCACTCGGCCGGACCAACATAGCACGAGCTATGATCAGCAACTTCACTATGATCCCGAATGAGAAGTTCCATGAGGCTTGGGATCGATTTAGAGAGCTCATTGACCGGTGTCCACATCACGAGATATCAAAGCCCAACCTTGTTCAGAGTTTCTTTTGTGGGCTGACACCGAAGGTGTAGGGTCTTGTGAATGCCTCTTGTGGTGGATCCTACTTTTCCAAGGGTGAATATGAGGTTTGGGCCATCTATGAAGGGATGGCAGAGAACTCGACAGTAATGGCCCAAGTCCGGGTCTACACGCAACCGAAGATCCCACCACAGGCAGTTTCATATCAAAGGATTGTACGAATCGATGTTGGTACCCACACTCCGTAAGCAGCAGTAGCTCAGGCTGAATCCGCCGCTACCGACATGGGGATCATTAGCGAGAAGTTGGATCGCATCGAGATCCTTGAGAAGAAGTAGAGCCAAGGTCTTGTACAGATGGACTAGTTGAAGAAGACCATGAGTGACCTGAAGACCCAGATCTTATGCATTCAGGAGGCACAGATGTCTACACAGCAGCCTCCTAGGTCACGTGTTGATTCCAGCAGTAGCAGCTCCACCCAGCCCACTGCCACATACCGCCAGGTTCACCACAACCAGGCAGAGCCGGTCCAGCAGCTACAACACTACCCATCACCGCCACTATCTCAGGATACTCAGATGGTGGTTTACCAGCCGGATCAGCCATTGGCAGTTCTTCCCCCACCACCCTTCGAGCAGGAGCCATTGATTGAAGTCAATGGGATATGGTATGACCGGTAGCCACAGCAGGCCAGGATTCGTCGCGATCACCCCCGATTCCGTTGGACCACCGGAGGCACCTCATCCCAACAGCAGCCTTCCGCTCAGGGCATTCAGAACAACCAGCAACAGCAGCAGCCCTATCACTTTACCAGCAGTACCAGCAGGGTCCTCATCCCTCTTATCAGGGACAACAGTGGAGGCAACGTCAGCAGCCTCACCAGCCATACTCACAGCCTCCCCCTCACTATTCACAGCAGCAGCAACCTCATTTCCAGCATGGGAACACTTCCGACCCTCCGGCACCTGCCTTTGAGAACCCAGCTCTTGACGACCTCACCTGCTTGCTCTCTGAACAGCAAGCATCCTTCAGGCGGAAAATGGATGAGTTCCGGCAGTAGATGAGGGATATCATCAAGGGCAAGGCCGCCATACCAACAGAGATCGAGCCTAATCCGAATAATTTGAAAAGGAAATCTAAGCAGGTACAGTCTACAGAGGATACCACTCCTAGTGACTCTTTGAATGACATGTCTTCTTTTATGTGTGATCCTGATTTCGTGACTACTAGGAGCGGTAGGATGCCAGCCAGCGGCACCTCGTCTGAGCGACAACCACACGAGGAACCACGAGCGCCAGATGAGGAGAGTAGAGGTGTTGATGTCGCTGATGATGTTGATGATGGTGGTGCTGATGCCACCAAGGACAGAGATCCAGTTGACGGTACTAAGGCCGTCGTGACTCCAGATGCAGGCGGTGGTATTGAGGCCACCATTCCACTTGATGTTGATCCAGAGCACAGTGCGGATGCCGTGAAGACAGATGTCGTGGGTGGTACTAATGCCACTACTTCTATTCTTGTTGTGCTTCCACCTGTTGTGTTGTCACCTTTTGTATCTCAGGACTATGGTAACGAGAAAAAGACCAAAAATATGAATAAAGGGAAGGTTTCTTCATCTACTTCGAGTCCATATGTGTTGCATGATGATCTTCCTATGGATTCCATATATCACAGGCACAGGAACCTCTTCCTAACCCTCCATTTTAGGAGGGCCCTACCATCCCTTTCCCTCAAGCACTCCGCTTGGTGAAGGGGAACAAAAAAGAAAATCCAAAAAAGGTACATCAGTTAGATTTCAACCAGCAAATGATTGATAGATTTCAGATTCAGCTGACTCTACAGGAGGTACTAGAGCACATCCCCCTCTTCCAAAAGAACTTGAGAGAGAAGACTATCGTACGCAGGAAGAGGAGGAACCATAGAGGAGAGATCCATGTGCTCACCCGTGCTACATGCTTTGCCATTCAGAACCAACTGCCAGCCAAGAGACCTGATGCAGGAGCTTCCTATGTCATATGCAAGATTCAAGAGCAGCAGTTTGATCGTACTTTATTAGACAGCGGCTCTTCAATCAACCTCCTTCCAGCAGCCTTACTTGACGGATTCGAGTTTTTCCCTCTCCATCGGAGTAGGACGGTCCTTCAGTTTGTTGATAGGCCTATTAAGAGGCTGAAGAGGTTGTTGAGAGATGTGGTCGTTACCATTCAAGGCCTGAAATTCCCCATGGACTTTGTTGTATTGGACATGGAGATCCCTGAGTCGATGACAGATACCTCCATCATACTTGGACGCCCATTCTTGGCCACTGCCAAGTCGGTATCCGACCATGATAGTTGGAAGGTGTACTTTCACGTAGAGGGCGAAAGTATACAAATAGAGACGATCGATGAGACCAGAGCATGAGATTCCGCATGCTCAGAGCAGTTCAGTGACATAGAGCAGATGACAGAGGCTGAGCGAGACGTCCACCAGGAATGTGACTTTGTGATGACCGATGATGAAGCAGTTTGGGCAGATCCAGTAGCACAAGCCTTCACCTTTCCCACAGATTCAGCGTACTTACAGCTTATGGCAGTCAAGAGTTTGGAGAGCACACCCCTGTTAGAGGACACATTAGAGGCCGACAGTTGCGTGCTGAGTGGTGAAGTAGAGTTTCATTCATGTTCTTCTAATTCAGATCCCTCGGATTCAGACATTGGTTGGGATGACTTTGATGATTACTTGCCATGTCTGATTCCTTCTGAGCCGACAGCTAGGATGAAGAGCAAGCCAACACAGTTTACAGATATCTCGGCAGGGTTCCCTTCGTCAGATTTTCACGTACAGCGAGAGTTCTCTCATGCAGATCTGGTAGCCTTCACTCAGACATATCAGAAGACAGATTTGCCAGCTCTCAGTTGCCTGGAATTGAAGCCCTTGCCGTAGTCGCTGAAGTATAGATTCCTTGCGGGTGAGCCAGATATACACCTAGTCATTATCTCAACGGATTTGACTAAAAAACGTGAATCTTATTTGATGGAGGTTTTTGAAAGAAATCGCAAGGCGATAGGATGGAGTATAGCTGATCTCCAGGAGATTAGTCTGGCTCTGTGCTCCCACCATATCTACCTCGAAGAGGACGTCAAGCCCTCGCGTGAGTTCCAGCGACGGTTGAACCCAAATCTTCGAGATGTGGTCATGAAGGAAATATCAAAATGGTGGAGCATCGATTTTATCTACCCCATCTCCAACTCCAAGTGGGTTAGTCCATTACATGCGGTACCCAAGAAGACGGGTATCATAACAGTTGTGAGTGTGTGGAGAGGAGATAGCTACCCAGGTACTCACTTCTTGGAGGGTCTGTGTGGACTGCAGATGATTGAATCAGGCCACCAAGAAGGATCATTTCCCACTGCCATTCATTGATCAGATTATCGAGAGTCTAGCTGGGAAGAGTCACTATTGTTTCCTTGACGGGTACTCCGGCTATAACCAAGTGGCTATTGCGCCCGAAGATCAGGACAAAACGACATTCACCTATGCATTTGGGATATATGCTTTCAAACGGATGCCTTTTGGTTTGTGTAATGCATCGGCAATATTCTAAAGGTGCATGTTGTCCATCTTCTCGGAAATGGTGGGTGATTGTTTAGAGGTCTTCATGGATGACTTCACGGTTTATGGTGATTGGTTTGATGCTTGTCTTGACTGCCTAGACCGTGTACTTCAGCGCTGCATAGAGGTCAATCTTGTCTTATCTTGGAAGAAGAGTCACTTCATGGCGACTCAAGGGACGGTCCTTGGTCATATCATCTCCAACAGGGGCATGGAGGTTGATCCGGCTAAGGTGGATATCATCAGAAAACTCAATCCACCTTCCAATCTGCGATAATTGGGATCTTTTCTTGGGCATGTCAGTTTCTACCGATGGTTCATTCAGGACTTCAGTCGTATTGCCTGACCGCTCACTGATTTGCTAACAAAAGACACTGAGATCATTGTAAATGATAATTATATTGCGTCATTCGAGACTCTCAAAAATCTAGTTGTTAAGGCTCCCGTCCTTCAACCACCCGATTGGTCTCTCCCATTTGAGATCATGACGGATGCTTCTGATTTTGCCTTAGTGGTTGTGCTTGGACAGAGGAGGGATGGATTGTCGTATGCCATTCACTACGCTAGCTGTACTTTGGATGCTGCTCAGCGGAATTACACTGTGACTGAGAAGGAGATGCTAGTTGTAGTCTTTGCTTTGGATAAGTACAGATCATATATTCTGGGATCAAGAGTGACTATCTTTACATATCACACCGCCATCCGGTACCTCATGGCAAAGAAGGATGCCAAAACTCGACTTACCAGATGGATCCTTCTGCTCCAATAGTTCGATATTTAGATTAAGGATAAACCTCGAGTTAAGAATGTGGTGGCGGATCACCTCTCCCAATTAGATAACCTTGAGGAATCTGAGACCATTGCACCTATTACTGAGACATTTCCAGATGATGCAATCCTTGCTATTGCCTCGCTCTCATGGTACGCCGACATTGTGAACTATCTTGTCGCCAAGACGGTTCCACAACGTTGGCCCATGCAGCGACTTGAGACCTTCCTCGCGAAGTCCAAGTCATACCATTGGGAGGACCATCCTTTATCATGAAGGAGGGGACAGCATCTGGAGGAGGTGTATTCCTCAAGAAGAGCAGCATAGCGTCCTCACCTACTGCCACAAGCTTGAGGCAGGAGGACATCATTCTGGGAGATGGACAGCGCATAAGGTGCTCCAATCCGGCCTTTGGTGGCCTACTCTCTTCGAGGATTCTGACGAATACGTGAAGAGGTGCACTGACTGTCAGAATATGGGTACTTGCGGACAGAGAGATATGATGCCCATGCAGTCCATTCACTTTTGTGAGGTTTTGACGTATGGGACATTGATTTCATGGGCCCATTTCCTAAGAGTCAGGGGTTTGAGTAAATTCTTCTTGTTATGGATTATGTGAGTCGTTGGGTCGAGGAGATCCCCCTCTGAACCGCATATGCTAAGACTGTGTGTCAATTTTTGAGGAAAAATATCATTTCACGGTTCGGGGTACCTAGAGTTCTGATTTCCAATAGGAGGTCTCACTTTATCAACGACAAGGTAAGGGCCCTTGCAGATGAGTTCAGCATTGACCATCGTTTTGCCACTCCATATCACCCTCGGACCAATGGTCTTGCTGAAGTATCGAACATGGAGATCAAGACTAATTTACAGAAGGTAGTCCGCCCAGACCGAAAGGATTGGTCACATCTTTTGGACTCGATATTGTAAGCCTATCGGACTTCCTTCAAGACACCATTGGGGACATCTCCCTTTCGTCTCATCTATGGCAAGCCATGCCACTTACCAGTAGAAATCAAGAACAAGTCACTATGGGGAGTTACAGAGTTAGTATTGGATCCCGAGAGTATAAGAGAACATAGGAAAGCAGAGTTGGCAGCCCTGGAGGAACTGAGAGATACAACCTTTTTGAGCAGCTTACATCACAAGGAAAAAGTGAAGATATGGCACGATTGTCATATCATCCATAAACAGTTTGAGCCTGATCAGCGTGTATGGTTGTTTGATTCTAGGCTGGAACTATTCCCAGGGAAATTACAGAGTAAATGGAAAGGTCCATATATGGTCAGAAAGGTACATGACAATGGCAGTATTGATATATCTGAGTTGTCATCTTCCTCTACCTTTCGAGTTAACGGTCAGCGCCTGAAACTATATCTAGATCATGATCCGTCGACCGTTGACGTTGCCCCCATTCATCTGGTATGAGATGTGCTCCTTGACTCACATCACCTGCATCTCATACATGATTATCACTTCCATCTCCCACTATATAGATCCATATGTCCATATCATTCATTCATTCCTTTTGTTTGCCACCCTGTCGTCATCTTATGATTTTACTATACTTAGGATATGCCTTGTCCTAAGTATAGGGGGGTGCACACACTGAGTTGTACTATTCTATGATCCCCTCTTCTGTCTCTTCTTCTTGTCTATACTCAGGGTATTTTACCCTAAGTATAGGGGGAGACAGACTGAGCTGTGATCTGTTTATTCTCTTTTCTTCTTTTCTTCTTTTCTTCTTTTTCTTTTCTATCTTCTGTATCTATCAAAAAGGTGTTGCCCCTTGTTGACATTTTTCTATACTTAGGACGTACTTTGTCCTAAATATAGGGGGTGTGCACCCCGAGTTTCTATTCTTTTCGAACCTCTCCATTGTCTCCTCTTCTTGTCTATACTTAGGGATATCTTACCCTAAGTATAGGGGGAGACAGTCTTAGTACGATCTGTTCATTCCCACCCTTGCCCTCCCTGCTTTATGTACAGTCTCCTATACTTATGATTATTTGATCCTAAGTGTAGGGGGACAGTCGACTTCTCGTTCGTTCATTCATTTGTTTATTCATTCATTTATTAGACTAGTCTATACTCAGTACGAGTTATGTCTTATCTCTTCTCTCCGATCTATGAGGACATAGATCAAGTTAAGTATAGGGGGGTCGTACATACTACATATATACTTTAGCCATAACTCATACTTTCGTATTTTTCTTAATAATTATGGATAATATTTCTTTAAAAATTCATTAAAACCCTAATAAAAAGATGTTGATTATTCCTCAAATTCTTTTTTGTATTTACAGATCAATAAATCGGGTGAAAATATTTTTTGCAAAATGTTTGAAAAATAGTTTGAAAATATTTGTGAAAAATCTTTTGAAAACTATTTGGAAAACATTTTGTTACATGTTTTCAACCTTTGTAAAAATATTTTTTTGTAAAATTTATCTTCTTTGTGTGAAATAAAATGTTTGAAAAAACTATTTGCAAATGGTTTGAAAAAAATGGTTGCAAAAATATTTGAAAAATCTATATATATGCTGTTTGAAAAACCTTTGCAAAATGATTTTTAAATGTGTGTACATGTTTGTAAAAATGTTTGTAAAAATTATTTTGGACTATAGTTTTCTAAAATTATTTGTAAAATCTTTTTCAAATAAGTTTGAGGAATATATACATCACACCAAAAATCTTTTATATATACTTGTAAAATTGACCACTTACCCTTGTAAATTCCTAAAATATACTTCTCGTATATATACGAAGCAATCCCGTGTAAATATTTGTACCTAGTTTTTATCCAAAATCTTATTATTTTCAAAAATCCCAAAAACATTTGCAAAATTAAAATACCAAAAACATTTGAAAAATCTTTTTGAAAAAAAATGCATATGCATCATCTTTTCAAAAATCCATAAAAAGTTTAAAACCTTGAAAATTGCATCACAAAAATATTTTCTGCATTCTGCATAGCATTTGCATAGCATTTGCATTTTTCGGATTGAGTTTGATAGTTGAACAAGTCTAAGTAAAATCCAAAGATTGGAGCTTGATTGGACCTTTAAATCTACCTAATAACAGGAACCTTATAAGAGCTGGAATTGAGGTACTTCAGGTCTAGTTGACTTAATTCATTGAGGATCACGAGACTTGGTTCAATGGATTCTTGATTGCCTAAGTAGAGTATTTCAGAGCACACGCACGACTCTTGTTGATAATGACCTAACTTGGACACCTGCATCTTTCACTTGGCTCGACTCAGTTAGAGTGGTGAGGGGGTTTGATTTGCCGGTATGAGACGCACACAAGTGGAAACACTTGTCATCCTCTAGGGAGGGATGTGCACCCCAACCTGTCCAGTGATGAGGAATTCTAAAGACAGGAGAGTGTGGGTTGCAATAAAGCTTCAAAAGAGGGATAGTCTATTGGCTCAAGAGGAAAAACTCCCTATGTAAATAATGTTGTAAATAATATTTCAAAAAAACTCCAAAAAGGAAGTGGACGGGCCTGTATAAAAATAAAACTCCTGACGGAGTGTACATATGTTGTATAGACCATAAGCAAGCTTGAGCTTCAAAGTCAAATATGTGAGCCTGCAGCTGGATGACTTGACTACACTGGTCTTGCATCCTAGGATAGGTAGCTACATTGGCTACCGTCCATTCTTCTCTTCACCCCCTCCTCTTGAGCTGGTTGCCACTTGAACTTAGAAGGGAATACTTCGCTCCTCGAGGGAGGAGTTATTAAATTGGGGAATCATTGGGTTGTCGTACTGGAGAAGTCGGTCTCTTTGTCATTCTAGCTGGGGAGAGCCACTATCACTTACACTGTACGAGTCAGCTTCATAGTCGTAAGGGTTTGCGTATGAGTTGAAATATTTCTGACCTGGTTATTAAGGAGACTTGAGCAGAGATTTGGGATTCTCGAAGGCTGTTGGATTTTAAATACGATTCTCATTAAGGTTCCGCCCGCACTAAAATTCCAAAGGTCCGACTTAAGCTCCAAACTTTGATTTTGTGAAGACAAGTTTGATAATTAAATTTAATCCATCTTTCTTCTTTTTCTTTTCTTTGTTTCTCTTTTCTGCACTTATTGCATAAGTGCTTGCTAGGGACTAGCAAAGGCAAGTATAGGGGGATGATGAATCCACATTTCATCATCTTTATTCTATCATTTTGACCTCAAAAACATTGGCAATTGCATGTAAACACCCTTAATTTCTGCATTTTAGCATTCATGCATGTGTATGTATATATTGTATAAAATACGGTTTTTAAAGCCAGAATAAAAGAATAAAGAAAAGAAAATAAAAAGAATAAAATATTGTAAATATTTTATGACCTGAAACCCTGAGACCTAGGCATTGAGATGAATAGGTCGACAAGGAATAAAGTAGGGGGAGATAAGGGCCAGAAGACAATAAAAATTCTATTTATTCAATTCATCTTTATTCATTTTGGGACCTATTTTTAGTTCCACTTTTTATACTCTAAATAAAGAAACTATAAAACATGAAAGTTGTAGATAATTAAATAAAGAAAAATACAAAATTGATTTCACTCAAAAAGAATGTACAGATAAAAGGTTATGATCTGAATAAGTTTCCAGAATCCCAACTTCCCAGACCTGTATCTCTTAAACAAAAACTCGAAACATATCAAAATCACCTTTAATTGTATATAATTTTCAATAAGCTTTAATGAAGGTGGTTTCATATTTTGCGGAGCTACAATTTGAAAGTTGAGTTTTGGACCCCTATTGTATACTTGTACATATTAAAATATTCATTTTATTTATTGTTCATTATTTTTATAATTTTGTAAATATTATTTATAATATATGTGTATATTAAAACAGGAACAAAAACCTAAAGAAAATACAAAAATAAAATACTTATATGGAATACATAGGTATAATGCATGTAAATATACCTATATAAGTAATACTTTTATTTGTTTAAGTGTACAAAACACTTCAGAAAAATAAACTAAAAAGATATTTAAGTGTATAAAAATAAAGTATAAATTTGTAAAATAATAAATAAAATTAATAAAATTTAATATACAGAATAAAAATAAAATATTAAAATATATAGATATGTATACCTATATAGGCCATAAAAGGTAACTTGTATTTTGAAACCTCTATAAAATAAATAAAAATCATAATAAAATATTTAATAAAATAATAAACATTTTTCATTTTAATAACCAAAAATTAATAAATTCATTTACTATTTTAAAATGAATTAACAAATCTTTTTTGCAGGGTTTTTCCTGGTTGGTCCACGTGGACCAACCAGGATGGTTCGAGAGTTGACCGCAGGTCAACTCTCTGACCCACCCCCTATTCCCTCTGTCAGACCTCGTTTTGACCCAATTTCTCGATTTTTTCAAGGCTAGGTCTTTCACCATTTCGAGTCGAAGTCTTCTTGACTTTTCTTCCCCTAGGATCGATGATTCATGCCCTCATCTCATATCAATATTTGGATCATCGATCTGCTCGATCTCCCTCGACCTTTGGACCGCCAGAGCCATTTCGTCAACCCTTCATATATACACCCCCGACCTTTCGATTCAAATTTGAACCCCTTTTGACCACCATTCTCTCCCCCTTCCATGCCCTACTGTGAGAAGGAGGTGACAGCTCCATCTTCAGCTCGTCAGGCGGGTCGTGGAAGCATTGAAGCGGTCTCCACCACCTCCGGCAAAGCTTTGTCGTCGAGGTTTCTTCCTTAGGTGTTCACACCTTTGAGGCACTGTATTCTCCTATTTTCTTTGCATTTTTTGTTTACCATCATCTTAGGATTAGATACCCATCTTTATCTTCGCGTTTCGTCCATAGATTCACCTAAACGACCCCTTCGTCGAAGTTGGCTCCGGCCGTCCTCCTTTTCACTGTCACAAGCACCCATTCGTTCTGCCAACCATCGAGGCACTTTGCCCTTGATGGGTTAACCACTTTCTGCAGGTATCTAGAGCGTAACGAGGGCCTGGGGCCCATTTTGCTACCTGCCGGAGACTCCTGGAGGTTCTCAGCTCCGCCACCTTCGTGGTTGCACTACGATGCATCTCCAACGGTTCTGAGGGTACCAGCTTCAAGAGGATACTTGCAGGAAGACGTCGGGCCCATTTTGAAGCTTTCGCCGTCACGGAGGAGGAGGGGCGAGACCGGGGAAGTTTGCCGTATGAGGCCTTCTTCCCTGTTCTTAGGCATTGCCTTCCGATCGTCGGATCTTGGGCCCTCTCCAGATCGCACAGCAGCCGCCAGATCTTGGCCTGCCTCAGTCGTTGATCACCTTTGACAGATCTGATCTCGGTCGTTCGTTGCGAAGCGTCATCGACAAACCAGGACCTGCCACGTGTTCAAGTGACGGAGGCTCCACCGTCCGATCTGCGGCCTTGGGTATTTTGAAACTTTCCCCTGGCTAGTTTTTGTATTTAACTATTAGTACCAAAACTTACATCTGTCGTTTTATATTTTGTGTAAAATTTGCAGAAACACCCTTGTAGTTTCCATTATTGCATCGAGGTCCCTATCTACGTCACTCCACGTGACATGCGTACGTGGGAGCGGGGTATTTTGCACAGGGACCCCTACGATTTGTGTTATTTCCATTAAGTCCAGAAATGTTTATATTCAGTTATAATATTTTTGGTGGATTTGCATTCAGGCCCTTCGGTTTCTAAAAATTACATATAGGTCCTCGCCAGGTCAAGTGCTTCGTGCATATAGATCTTGGTGTTTTAGCAGGAAGGCCCCTGGGGGTTTGCATATTTGCGATTGGTCCTAAAAATTTGTTAATTAGTTGTTTACCTTTTGGAAAAATTGCAAGTTATCGCCTGGACTTTTGCATATTTACAGAAATACCCATGCTAGTAGAGTAATTTCTTTTTGTTTCCTTTATTTATTTCATGCATCTATAAATTCCTAAAAATCCCTAAAAATTACCCTACCTTCCTGTTTCATTTTACTTTCACGCCATATTTTTATTTTGCATTTTTGTTTCATTTTAATATTTATAAAAATTCAAAAACATGCATTTTCTTCTCTGTTTGTATTAGAAAATACCTAAAAAATATAAAAACTCGTCGAAAAATTCCAAAAAAATCATATTTTGTTTATTTCTGTGTGTTTTACCTTCAGACCAAAAATCACTAAAAAATACAAAAGAAAACTTCTAAAATTGCAAAACCCCTAAAATCTTCATAAAAATATCAAAAAAATCCTGAAATCCTAAAAATCCAATTTCTATTTCTAAATTTTCCTTATTTTATTATCTGTATTTTAAAATTAATTTGGAGAATTTGGGTTCCTATTTGATATTTTTATTCTCCATTTTAATTTCAGATTTGTAGTTTATTCACTATTTTTAGTATTTTTGACATTAAAAACATCAAAAAATTAGGGAAATATAGAAAAATCACAATACATTAGAAAATTATAAAAAAACACAAAAATATTTTATTTCTAGAATTTTGGATATTTTTACATATTTATATCTCTCTTTTACCTCTCTTGTGTGTATATATCCTTTATATAACTTTATATATAAATTAAAAGAAAAGGAAAAAAATATAAAATATAAAAAGAAAATAAAAATCAAAAAAATCAAAAATCAAAATATAAATATAAAATCAAAAATTAGAAATTAAAAACCCACAAAAATAGCATTTATAGACAAAAATATCGCATTCATTCTTGTTCATTGATTGTGCCCGATCTGTCTTGCTTGTTCCCTGTGTTCGACCTCTACATACTTGCTTCTAAACACATCTTTTATGTAGAGTTAAAATAAATATTAACTCCACACCTTGCTTGTCATTGTTTGATTATCTGTTGTGGGTTGATTGTTGAGTGAAGTCCGGATTTTGTGTGGTCGCCACAACGACTTTGTCTCCGCCCTGTGTGAGACACATTAAGACTGCTCGATTTTTGGCTTCATCAAATGGCATCGTTGCTGGGGAGAAACAGTGTATAGATCGGATTCCTTTGTGATTGATTGTGATTATTTATCTACATTCATTCTCTCATTTATTGATATATCTTGTTGAGCTTTCTGACCCCATCTCTTTGTTGACGTTGTGCGAGGTACCACGGATCGAGGGAGGCGCTCTACTCCAGGCACCTACGTACCCACGTGAAGCCAGCATCGGCTTGCTACTCTTGCACCAAAGAAGACAGAGAGAACTTTTGCAAATTTAGCTCCCTTTTTATTTATTGCCTATATTTGTGTAATTTAAGTGAGAGAGAGAGAGAGAATTGAATTGTAACTTAAACAAGACTTTCAGGACACTTCAACACTTGATGAGGTCCATTGCCTGAGGGATTGTTCCCTTCGAGGCCTCATCGGTTTTTGCGGTTTTCTCGCCGGTTTTGTTTTATTGGGCTTTTCTTTTATTTTGATTCACACGGATTTAGCCCCTAGATTTAGGAATTTTGGTTGATTGTAACGTAAATAACTAAGGCCCCGCACTTAATATCTTGCTTGCACCTATAGACCGTAATTGGACTTAGCTAAAATTCATTTAAAAAAGCTATTTGACTTGGATTAGAGACCACATGCCGAGAGATGTCGTATATAGCACTGGCAGGATCCACTGTGGTGGACACCGATCGGCCTCCTAGACCGGACTCTAGTTTCTCTTCCTAGTTGATAACTACTTGTGCTTCACGATTAATAGAAATTGCTCATCTAGGGACGGTTTCCTCGTGCATCATCTAGGTAGTTTATTTTCCTTTCTTTAAATTTATGCGCGGATAACCCTACATGTAGAGTGTTGGAGCAAGGTACGCTTTTCTAACTCTGCATGCATCATTGTGTTTGATCGCGCATCGGCTTTTCCGACTTCCTCCCCCGTTTTATTGGACTCAAAATAACCAAGGAAATCGGAAAATTTGTTAGGCGTTGCTTTTATTCAGAAAAATACTAAAAAAGAGATAACCAAATAAAATTGGGACTGCTAATGCATACTTGACCTTAAAACTCACCTCACTCAAAAATTTTGTCTTGGAGAGAGTAACCCCTTCCTTGGTTGATTTATCTGCAGCGAGAGAGTGACCCGCACACTAGAATAGAGCCATAGCTAAACTCCTCTCAGACTACTGCTCTAGGGTTAGTCGTTCTCCAGTGAGGATCTCTCCGGTAACCGGTAAAGTGGACCGTGATGTCCATTGCAGAGTGAATTGATCGAGTAGACAGTAAACGGTTCGTAATTCATACTGGCTGGGAAAGATCTAGCTTTAGATCGAGACAGTCTGCTAGGAGCATCGGGTTCCTACCAGCTCCCTTAATCGCTCTGATAGATTGGTTAATCACCTAAATAAAATTGAAAAGATAATTGACCAAGCCTTTACAGTCATCATCTCTAGTGTTGTGTAGGTGAACCGGGGGTTTGATTTCACATATTGTTTGCATTCCTGATCTCATCCGCCCTTTTCTCCAAATCACGATGATGGGAAGGAGATCCCTTAGTCCACGTCTGGTGGCACCGCTATCGATCACTCCTTCCTATTCATCTAGGTCGGCTTCAGGGAGTTTAGACCCATCTCTGAGCATGAGTTTACGTCCACCCTATTCCCCCTTGACCACCCTTCTTCTATCAGCCCTGTGGTGTCAGAGTTTAGTGCAAGATAGATTTCTGGACATTTGACGGCACCCGAGATGGGTACTTTTGCCTTCGCAGAGACCCGAGACATGGCCAGCAGTGAGGGATGCCCAGATGAGCAGGGACAGCCTTCGTATGTGTATGATCAGACTGCCATCAATAATTCACTATTAGCTTCCCAGAAGACTATGTAGAGACAGATCAGAGATCAGGGAGCCTTCATGGGTGACATCATGAGAGAGCTGGCGCAGATGCGAGAGGACAGAGGAGAAAGACCTGAGGGCAGTGGTGATGAATACTCATTCATCACTCTTTATTCTTATATTTTAGCTACAAAAACCTTTGCAAATGCATGTATATATTTGTAAATATAAATAATTACCAAAAGCATGCATGGTGTAAAAAGTAATAATTAGCATGTTTTTGTGCAAAAATAAAAGAATAAAGATTGAAAAGAAAAGGAGGAAATATTTAGAATAAATATTGAGCAACCTAACCCAAGGGAGGGCTCAGCATGGGCCTGACCGCATAAAAGCCAAAGTAGAGGAAGATAGGGGCTCATGTGTGTAAATATACCTGTAAATAAAATAAAAACATTTTCCTCTAAAAAAATAGAGTAGAATAAAATGACTTGTATATATTGTGTATATATTTATTTATAAAAATCAAAACAAAAATGTAAAAAAATCAAAAAGAAAATAAAAATAGAACACTTGTACATAGTCACCATGTACATAGTCCACACACCTATATTTATTTAGCCTTATAAATAAATAAAATTAATTTTTATAAAATTTGTATATATTCTACTTTTTATGATATAAATAAATAAAATATAAAATGTGAATAAAAATGTATAAAAATAACAAATTAAAAATCAAACATTAAAGAGGGCATATTGTATATATACCTATATATAGCATAAAGTGTAAATACCTTATTTTTATTTTGAAAAATTAATTAAAAATCACCAAAAAAATAGGAAAAATTAAAACAAAAATATTTCATGTTTTAAGTTTTTAATAATTCAGCCATTTACTATTTTTAATTGATTTTACAAATATTTTACACGTGGTTGTCTCTCATTGGTCCACGGGGGTTGTTGACCGCCCGGTCAACTCCCCCCTGTGGACCACTTCACACGGGTCCTGGGTGCCCGACCCGAGTTCTCGAATTTTTCCCATCCATACCCGATCACCATCCCCTTAAACCCCGGGTCCGTTTCGCTCACGTCACATCCGACACCCTCGCCGGGGTGTCCGCCTCGGGGTCCGCACTCCACGCTGCCCTACCCGATCCATTCTTGTCGGACTCCTGGCGGTATAAAGGCTGAGCTCCGCCACCTCATTTCGCATCTTTGGCTCCCCATTCCTTCGTCCCGTGACCTCCATAGCCACCCCCGAGGTGACAGCTCCAGGTTGGTCGTGTCGTAGAGAGGCGAGAGTGGTCGGACCTCTGATCCGGCGAGCTAGCACCGCCGTGCTCCGCCCAGAGGTGGAGCTTGAGTCTCGGGCCACAACAACCCGCGAGGCGACAACCCAGAGCACCCCCAGCTCGCCCACAGTCGATCCCTTCACCCAGGTAGCCGTAGTTCTTCCTCATGTTCTTTAATTTTTGATTTCCCCCAAATCGCGTTGTCGCCGACCATCGCTGATTCCGACCATCGTACCCATCGCCCCGACCATCGGAATCCCCCATCACGTTCACCCTTCCCCCGCGCACCTTCTCCGCCCCTCCGTTCAACCCAGCTCGCACAGGAGCTGGGGTTCGAACCCCTTCGTCGTCGCATTGCCGGGTTCGCCCGCACCACCTCACCGTTCACCTTCACCACCGCTAACAGGGTCGAGGTAGTTTGCCCTCGACCCAGAAGCTCTTGGGTTACGTTTTGCAGGTCAATCGAGGGTTGTCTGAGGCCTTTCGACTTTTGCACCGGAGCTTCTCCTCCGCCTGAGTCGATAGAGCTCTCCGGAGCTCCGTTGGTTCATCGGAGGCGTGCTACAGACGCGGGGAGCCGAGCCGAAGCTTCTCCGATCATCAGAAGCCCCCGCGGAGGCCCGGAGCGCGCGTACTGGGCCGGCGAAGTTTGCCGGCCACTTGTTCTTCGAGGATCTCCAGCTACCGTCGGATCTCCTCCTGCTCCAGTTTTGATCGCCACCGTCCGCTTCAGGAGCCACCAGCAGCGTCAGATCCATCTGAGGAGCGATCCGCACCGTTCGTTCGCCGAGGTTTCACCACAGCGACTCTTCATCGTTTGATCTTCCACGTGGCGGAGTCTGGACCATCCGATCAGCCCGAGGAGTCTTGTGTTGGACGCCCTCCTCTCTCCACCGTCCGATCATTGACGTGGCGCCCATCCAACGGCCTCATTACTAAAAGGGTAATTTATCCCTTAGGCCCCTCTATTTATTTTATTTCACGTTTAGTCCTGTAAATGCTTTAGTTAGTTGTTTTTATTTGGTACATTTGCACTTTTGACCCTGTCTGTTTCTTTATTTGCATATATGTCCCTGTTTGTAGTGTAGCATGTGCATCGACACGTGCTTTTTTTTAGGTATTTTGCATCTCTAGCTCTGTAGTTCTGCAATGTTATGGAATGAATGAAATGTTTTAATTAATTGCACATATGCCCCTCTGAGTGCTTTTTATGAGCATGTGCGTTATATTCGTGGGTAAATTACATTAAGTTCCCTGGGCTTTTAATACTTGTTATTATTTAGCCCAGGAACTTTATTTCCTTGCATATAGGTCCCTGTGTGCACCAGACGTGATTTCTTGGGAATTTTGCACCGGACCCCCCAGAGCTTTGGATAATTACGTACAGGTCCCTATGCACTATACCTAGGTTTTATTTTTGAATAAAATATCAAACTTACTCCAAATTCCATGAAAATTGGACACATGGCTGCTGCCATGTTGTAAAATTTTCTAGAATTTTTGGTGACATTTTTGCTTTTATTTGATATTTTTAAAAAATCAAAAACACCATTTTTCCTTACTGTTTGATTTAAAAATTCACGAAAAAATATTAAAATTCGTCTAAAAATTATAAAACAATTAGCTAATTTTTTTTTTGTTGTGTTTGATTTGCTGACCAATTTTGGTCATTTTTCATTACATAAAACTCTTAAAAATTGAAAACACCTAAAAACTCATAAAAATTCTAATAATTAATTTAAAAATCCAAAAATATTAAACCTAGTGCCCAAATTTTCCTTAAACTTTCTAGTTTATAGGAAAATTACCTCCAGGAGTATTAAGGCCCTTTTTGCAATTTAAATTGGCCTTTTACTCCTGACTGGACAACACCTTCAGTTTCTTACCTTGTTTCATTTTTAGAAAATTAAATAAAAATCAGAAAAATCCCAAAAATTCATTAAAAACATTAAAAATTATAAAATACATAAAAACAATTTATTTGAATTTTCGATTGATTTTTGATGCATTAAATAAATTCTTGTGTTGGCTTATTTTCTTGATTTCTTTATTTTCTTAATTAATTAAAGATCCAAAAAAATTAAAAACAATTAAAAATCCACCAAAAATACTTGTCTTTTATTTTTAATTATTTTTTAGACTACTTCGTAGGCCGCGAGGCCATCACGTGCTCCCTGAGTCCGACCCTGGTCGCTATACCATGCTAATCCAATAGCCAGGACCGCTATCGATTTTATTTGATTTTTCTCTGATTTTGGTGGTCCGATTCACATTTTCTTGATTGATCAAGGGACTCTGAGCGACTGAGGTCGCAACGACCTTAGTTCTATTTCTTCATCCTTAGTTGCTCGGGTTTTTCGTGTCATCATGGAGAGATACCACAAGCAGAAGGCAGAGAAGGAGGAGACCCTCACCAGGAGGGGCCACCACTCGAGGACCATGAGACAGTTGCACAACCCTATTGCAACCCTTACTCACCGATGGATCCAGCTTCCTCCCATTGTCAGGAACTTTGAGCTTCGTCCCCAGACCATTCAGTTGTTGCCCAAGTTTCATGGGCTAGCCACCGAGGAGCCTCATCTCCATCTGCAAGAGTTTGAGATGATTTGTAGCATTATCCACGACAGACTGGTGGACGAGGATACTATAAAGATGATTGCCTTCCCATTCTCATTAGCTGATAGAGCATCTTATTGGTTGAAGCATCTAGGAAGGTACGTCACATCTTGGGAGCAGCTCCGGACCGCGTACTTGAACAAGTACTATCCACTCAGCCGGACCAACACAGCACGAGCTATGATCAGCAACTTCACTATGATCCTGAATGAGCAGTTCCATGAGGCTTGGGATCGATTTAGAGAGCTCATTGACCGGTGTGCACATCACGAGATATCAAAGCCCAACCTTGTTCAGAGTTTCTTTTGTGGGCTAACACCGGAGCTTCAGGTGCTTGTGAATGCCTCTTGTGTAGGGTCCTACTTTTCCAAGGGTGAAGACGAGGTTTGGTCCATCTATGAAGGGATGGCAGAGAACTCGACAGTAATGGCCCAAGCTCGGGTCTACACACAACTGAAGATCCCACCACAGGCAGTTTCATATCAGAGGATTGCACGAATCGATGCTGGTACCCACACTCCGTCAACAGCAGTAGCTCAGGTTGAATATGTCGTTACCGACATGGGGATCATTAGCGAGAAGTTGGACCGCATCGAGATCCTTGAGAAGAAGCAGAGCCAAGGTCTTGCATAGATGGACCAGTTGACGAAGACCATGAGTGACCTAAAGACCCATATCCTATGCATTCAGGAGGCACAGATGTCTATACAGCATCCTCTCAGGTCACGTGCTGATTCCAGCAGTAGCAGCTCCACCCATCCCACTGCCACATACCGCCAAGTTCACCACATCCAGGCAGAGCCAGTCCAGCAGCTACAGCAATACCCATCATCGCCACGTGACTTGCGCACGTGAGGGGCAGGGTATTTTGCGCAGGCGCCCTCATGATTTGTGTTATTTCCATTAAGTCCAGAAACATTTATATTCAGAACAATATTTTTGGTGGATTTGCATTCAGGCCCCTGGGTTTCTAAAAATTACATATAGGTCCTCGTCAGGTCACGTGCTTCGTGCACGTGGGTCTTGGTGTTTTTGTAGGAAGGCCCTAGGGGTTTGCATATTTGTGATTGGTCCTAAAATTTTGTTAATTAGTTGTTTATTTTCTGGAAAAATTGCAAGTCGTCGCATGGACTTTTGCATATTTACAGAAATACCCCTGCTAGTAGATTAATTTCTTTCAGTTTCCTTTATTTATTTTATGCATCTATAAATTCCTTAAAAAATCCCTAAAAATTACCCTAGCTTCATGTTGCATTGTGCTTCCATGTCATATTTTTATTTTGTATTTTTGTTGCATTTTAATATTTATAAAAATTCAAAAACTTGCATTTTCTTCAATGTTTGTATTAGAAAATACCTAAAAATATAAAAACTCATCGAAAAATTCCAAAAAATAATATTTTGTTTGTTTCTATGTGTTTTAGCTTCAAACAAAAATCACTAAAAAATAAAAAAGAAAACTCCTAAAAATAAATCTTCATTAAAATATTAAAAATTCCTGAAAAATCCTTAAAATCCAATTTCTATTTCTAAATTTTCCTTATTTTATTATCTGTATTTCAAATTAATTTGGAGAATTTTGGTTTCTATTTGATATTTTATTTCTCCATTTTAATTTCGGATTTGTAGTTTATTCACTATTTTCAGTATTTTTGACATTATAAACACCAAAAAATTAAGAAAAATATTGAAAAATCACAAAAAATTAGAAAATTATAAAAAAAACACAAAAATGTTTTGTTTCCTGAATTTTGGATATTTTTACCTATTTATATCTCTCTTTTACCTCTCTTATGTGTATATATTCCTTATATTACTTTATTCATAAATTAAAAGAAAAGGAAAAAATATAAAATATAAAAAGAAAATAAAAATAAAAATAAAAAAATCAAAATATAAAATTATAAAATCAAAATTTAAAAATAGAAAATTAAAAACCCACAAAAATAGCATTTATAGACAAAAATATCTCATTCATTCTTGTTCATTGATTGTGCCCGATATGTCCTGCTTGTTCCCTGTGTTCGACCTCTATATACTTGCTTCTATACACATCTTTTATGTAGAGTTATAATAAATATTAACTCCACACCTTGCTTGTCATTGTTTGATTATATGTTGTGGGTTGATTGTTGACTGAAGTCCAGATTTTGTGTGGTCGCCAGAGCAACTTTGTCTCCGCCCTATGTGAGATACATTTAGACCGCTCGATTTTTGGCTTCATCAAATGGCATCGTTACCGGGGAGCAGCAGTGTATAGATCGGATTTCTTTGTTTTTTATTGTGATTATTTGTCTACACTCATCATATATTGATATAAATTGTTGAGCTTTCTGACCCCATCTCTTTGTTGACGTTGTGCAAGGTACCGCGGATCGAGGGAGACGCTCTACTCTAGGTGTCTGCGCACCCATGTGAAGCCGGCTTCGGCCTGCTACTCTTGCACCAAAGAAGACTGAGAGAACTTTTGCAGATTTAGCTCCCTTTTTATTTATTGCCTATATTTGTGTAATCTAAGTGAGAGAGAGAATTGAATTGTAACTTAAACAGGACTCTCAGGACACTTCAACAGTTCACGAGGTCCATTGCCCGAGGGATTGTTCCCTTGGGGGCCTCGTCGGTTTTTACGATTTTCTCGCTGATTTTGTTTTATTCGACTTTTCTTTTATTTTGATTCACGCAGATTTAGCCCCTAAATTTAGGAATTTTGGTTGATTGTGATGTAAATAGCTAAGGCCCCGCACTTAATATCTTGCATGCACCTATAGACCATAATTGGACTTAGCTAAAATTCATTTAAAAAAGCTATTTGACTTGGATTAGAGACCACGTGCCGAGAGAGGTTGTATACAACGCCAGCAGGATCCATTGTGGTGGACACCGATCGGCCTCCTAGACCGGACTCCGGTTTCTCTTCCTAGTTGATAGCTACTTGTGCTTCACAATTAATAGAAATTGCTCATCTAGGGACGGTTTCCTCGTGCATCATCTAGGTAGTTTATTTTCCTATCTTTAAATTTATGCACGGATCACCCTGCATGTAGAGTGCTGGAGCGAGGTACGTGTTTCTAACTCTGCATGCATCATTGTGTTTGATCGTGCATCAGCTTTTCCGACTTCCTCCCCCATTTTATTAAACTCAAAATAACCAAGGAAATCAGAAAATTTGTTTGGCGATCTTTTATTTAGAAAAATACTAAAAAAGAGATAACAAAATAAAATTGGGACTGCTAATGCAAACTTGACCTTAAAACTCACCTCACTCAAAAATTTTGTCTTGGGGAGAGTAGCCCCTTCCTTGGTTGATTTATCTACAGTGAGAGAGTGACCCACACACTAGGATAGAGCCATACCTGAACTCCTCTCAGACTACTATTCTAGGGTTAGTCGTTCTCCAGTGAGGATCTCTCTAGTAATCGATAAAGCGGACCGTGACGTCCATTGCAGAGTGAATTGATCGGGTAGCCGATAAACGGTCCGCAATTCATATTTGCTGGGAAAGATCTAGTTTTAGATCGGGACAGTCTCCTAGGAGCATCAGGTTCCTACCAGCTCGCTTAATCGCTCTGATAGATTAATTGATCACCTAAATAAAATTGAAAAGATAATTGACCGAGCCTTTACGGTCATCAGCTCTAGTGTTGTGTAGGTGAACCGGGGGTTTGATTTCACATCTTGTTTGCATTCCAGATCTCATCCGCCCTTTTCTCCAGATCACGATGATGGGAAGGATATCCCTTAGGCCACGTCTGGTGGCACCGCTATCGAGCACTCCTTCCTATTCATCTAGGTCGACTTCGGGGAGTTTAGACTAACTCTCCGAGCTTGAGTTTACGTCCACCCTGTTCCCATTGACCACCCTTCTTCTTCTATCAGCCATGTGGTGTCAGAGTTTAGTGCAACATAGATTTCTGGACATTTGACGGCACCTGAGCTGGGTACTTTTGCCGTCGCAGAGACCTGATACATGGCCAGCAGTGAGGGACGCCCAGATGAGCTGGGACAGCCTTCGTATGTGTATGATCAGACTGCCATCAACAATTCACTGTTAGCTTCCCAGCAGACCGTGCAGAGACAGATCAGAGATCAGGGAGCCTTCATGGGTGACATCATGAGAGAGATGGCGCAGATGCGAGAGGACAGAGGAGAAAGACCTGAGGGCGGTGGAGAGATACCACAAGCAGAAGGCGGAGAAGGAGGACACCCTCACCAGGAGGGGCCACCACCGAGGACCATGAGACAGTTGCACAACCTTGTTACAACCCTCACTCACCGATGGATCTAGCTTCCTCCCATTGTTGGGAACTTCAAGCTTCATCCCCAGACCATCCAGTTGTTGCCCAAGTTTCATGGTCTAGCCACTGAGGAGCCTCATCTCCATCTGAAGGAGTTCGAGATGATTTGTAGCATTGTCCACGACAGACTCGTGGACGAGGACACTATAAAGATGATTGCCTTCCTGTTCTCATTAGCTGATGAAGCATCCTATTGGATGAAGCATCTAGGAAGGTATGTCACATCTTGGTAGCAACTCTGGATCGCGTACTTGAACAAGTACTATCCACTCGGCCGGACCAACACAGCACGAGCTATGATCAGTATCTTCACTATGATCCCGAATGAGCAGTTCCATGAGGCATGAGATCAATTTAGAGAGCTCATTGACCGGTGTCCACATCATGAGATATCAAAGCCCATCCTTGTTCAGAGTTTCTTTTGTGGGCAGAAACCGAAGCTGTAGGGGCTTTTGAATGCCTCTTGTGTTGGGTCCTACTTTTCCAAGGGTGGAGACAAGGTTTGGGCCATCTATAAATGGATGGCAGAGAACTCAATAGTAATGGCCCAAGCACGGGTCTACATGCAACTGAAAATCCCACCACATACAGTTTCATATCAGAGGATTGCACGAATCGATGCTGGTACCCACACTCCTTCAGCAGCAGTAGCTCAGGTTGAATCTGCCGCTACCGACATGGGGATCATTAGCGAGAAGTTGGACCGCATCGAGATCCTTGAGAAGAAGTAGAGCCAAGGTCTTGCACAGATGGACCAGTTGATGAAGACCATGAGTGACCTAAAGACCTAGATCCTATCCATTCAGGAGGCACAGATGTCTACACAGCAGCCTCCCAGGTCACGTGCTGATTCCAGTAGTAGCAGCTCCACCCAGCCCACTGCCACATACCGTCAGGTTCACCACATCCAGGCAGAGCATGTCCAGCAACTACAGTGCTACCCATCGCTGCCAGTATCTCAGGACACTCAGATGGCCGTTCACTAGCCGGATCAGCCACTGGCAGTTCTTCCCCCACCACCCTTCGAGCAGGAGCCATTGATGGAAGTCAATGGGATATGGTATGACCGGTACCCACAGCAGGTCGGGATTCGTCGCGATCACCTCGGATTCCGTTGGACCACCTGAGGCACCTCATCCCAACAGCAGCCTCCCGCTCAGGGCACTCAGAAAAACCAGCAACAACAACAGCCCTATCACTCCCATCAGCAGCACCAACAGGGTCCTCGTCCCTCTTATCAAGGACAACAGTGGAGGCAGCGTCAACAGCCTCACCAGCCATACTCATAGCCTCCCCCTCACTATTCACAACAGCAGCAGCCTCATTTCCAGCATAGGAACACTTCCGATTCTCCATCACCTACCTTCGAGAACCCAGTTCTTGACGACCTCGCCCGCTTGCTCTCTGAACAGCAGGCATCCTTCTGGTGGGAAATGGATAAGTTCCGGCAGGAGATGAGGGATATCATCAATGGTAAGGCCGCCATACCAGCACAGATCGAGCCTAATCCGAATAATTTGAAAATGAAATCTAAGCAGGTACAGTCTACAGAGGATACCACTCCTATTGACTCTTTGAATGACATGTCTTCTTTTATGTGTGATGTTGATTTTGTGACTACTAGGAGCGGTAGGATGTCAGCCGATGGTGCCTCGTATGAGCGACAACCACATGAGGAACCAGGAGAGCCAGACGAGGAGAGTAGCGGTGCTGATGTCGCTGATGATGTTGATGACGGTGGTACTGATGCCCCCAAGGACAGAGATCTTGTTGACGGTACTGAGGTCGTCGTGACTACAAATGCAGGAGGTGGTACTGAGGCCACCATTCCACTTGATGCTGAGCCAGAGCGCAGTGTTGATGCCATGAAGACAGATGTCGTAGGTGGTACTGATGCCACCACTTCTATTCTTACTGTGTGTCCACCTGTTGTGTTGCCACCTTTTGTATCTCAGGACTGTGGTAACAAGAAAAAGACCAAAAATATGAATAAAGAAAAGGTTTCTTCATCTACTTAGAGTCCATATATGTTGCATGATGATCTTCGTATGGATTCCATTCCTTCACAGGCACAGGAACCTCTTCGTAACCCTCCATCTGAGGAGGGTCCTACCATCCCCTTCCCTCAAGCACTCCGCTTGGTGAAGGGGAATAAAAAAGAAAATCCAAAAAAGGCACATCAGTTAGAGTTCAGCCAGCAGATGATTGATAGATTTCAGATTCAGCTGACTCTACAGGAGGCACTAGAGCACATCCCCCTCTCCCAAAAGAACTTGAGAGAGAAGACTACCGTACGCAGGAAGAGGAGGAACCACAGAGGAGAGATCCATATGCTCACCCGTGCCACATGCTTTGCCATTCAAAACCAACTGCCAGCCAAGAGACCTGATGCAGGAGCTCCCTATGTCAGATGCAAGATTCAAGAGCAACAGCTTGATCGTACTCTATTAGATAGCAGCTCTTCAATCAACCTCCTTCTGGCAGCCTTACTTGACCGATTCGAGTTTGGCCCTCTCCATCGGAGTAGGACGGTCCTTCAGTTTGCTAATAGGTCTATTAAGAGGCTGAAGAGATTGTTGAGAGACGTGGTCGTTACCATTCAGGGCCTGAAATTCCCCATGGACTTTGTTGTATTGGACATGGAGATCCCTGAGTCGGCGACAGATACCCCCATCATACTTGGATGCCCATTCTTGGCCACTGCCAAGGAAGTATCCGACCATGATAGTGGGAAGGTGTACTTTCACGTAGAGGGCAAAAGTATACAAATAGAGACGATCAACGAGACCAGAGCGTGAGATTCCGCATGCTCAGAGCAGTTCAGTGACACAGAGCAGATGACAGAGGCTGAGCGAGACGTCCACCAGGAATGTGACTTTGTGATGACTGATGATGAAGCAGTTTGGGCAGATCCAGTAGCACAAGCCCTCGCCTTTCCCACAGATTCAGCGTACTTATAGCTTATGGTAGTTGAGAGTTTGGAGAGCATACCCCTGGCAGAGGACACATTAGAGGCCGACAGTTGCGGGCTGAGTGGTGAAGCAGAGTTTCATTCATGTTCTTCTTATTCAGATCCCTCGAATTGAGACATTGATTGGGATGACTTTGATGATTACTTGCCATGTCTGATTCCTTCTGAGCCGACAGCTAGGACGGAGAGCGAGCCAGCACAATTTACAGATATCCCAGTTGGGTTCCCTTCGTCAGATTTTCACGTACAACGAGAGTTCTCTCATGCAGATCTGGTAGCCTTCACTCAGACATATTAGAAGCCAGATTTTCCAGCTCCCAGTTGCCCGGAATTGAAGCCCTTACCGCAGTCGATGAAGTATAGATTCCTTGGGGGTGAGCCAGATATGCACCCAGTCATTATCTCAGCAGACTTAACTGAAGAGCGAGAATCTCGTTTGATGAAGGTTCTTGAAAGAAGCCGCAAGGCGATGGGATGGAGTATAGCTGACCTTCAGGAGATTAGTCTGGCTCTATGCTCCTACCATATCTACCTCGAAGAGGACGCCAAGCCCTCGCGTGAGTTCCAACGACGGCTGAACCCGAATCTTCGAGATGTGGTCATGAAGGAATTATTTAAAAATGGTGGAGTGCCGATTTTATCTACCGCATCTCCGACTCCAAGTGGGTTAGTCCATTACATGTGGTACCTAAGAAGACGGGTATCACTACAGTTGTGAGTGTCTAGAGAGGAGATAGCTACTCGGGTACCCACTTCTTTAAGGGATAGTGTGGACTACAGACGATTGAATCAGGCCACCAAAAAGGACCATTTCCCATAGCCATTCATTGATTAGATTATCGAGAGGCTGGCTGGGAAGAGTCACTATTGTTTCCTTGGCAGGTACTCCAGCTATAACTAAGTGGCCATTGCGCCCGAAGACCAAGACAAAACGACATTCACCTGCCATTTGGGACATATGCTTTCAGACGGATGCATTTTGGTTTGTGTAACACCCCGGCGATATTCCAAAGGTGCATGTTGTCCATCTTCTCGGACATGGTGGGTGACTGTTTAGAGGTCTTCATCGATGACTTCACGGTCTATGGTAATGGGTTTGATGCTTGTCTTGACTGCCTAGACCGTGTACTTCAGCACTGCATATAGGTCAATCTTATCTTATCTTGGGAGAAGAGTCACTTCATGGTGACTCAAGGGACGGTCCTTGGTCATATCATCTCCAACAGGGGCATGGAGGTTGATCCGGCTAAGGTTGATATCATCAGAAAACTGAATCCATTGTCCAATCTGCGACAATTGTGGTAGTTTCCGAGGCATGTCGGTTTCTACCAATGGTTCATTCAGGACTTCAGTCGTATTGCCCGACCGCTCACTGATTTGCTGACAAAAGACACCAAGTTCATTGTAAATGATAAGTATCTTGCGTCATTCGAGACTCTCAAGAATCTAGTTTTTAAGGCTCCCATTCTTCAGCCACCCAATTGGTCTCTCCCATTTGAGATCATGGCGGATGCTTCTGATTTTACCGTAGGGGTTGTGCTTGGACAGAGGAGGGATGGATTGTCGTATGCCATTCACTATGCTAGCTGGACTTTGGATGTTGCTCAGTGGAATTACACTGTGACAGAGAAGGAGATGCTAGTTGTAGTCTTTGCTTTGGATAAGTACAGATCATATATTCTGGGATCAAGAGTGACTATCTTTACAGATCACACCGCCATCCGGTACCTCATGGCAAAGAAGGATGCCAAATCTCGACTTACCAGATAGATCCTTCTTCTCCAGGAGTTCGATATTTAGATTAAGGATAAACCTGGAGTTAAGAATGTGGTGGCGGATCACCTCTCCCAATTAGATAACCTTGAGGAATCTGAGCCCATTGCACCTATTACTGAGATATTTCCAGATGAGGCAATCCTTGCTATTGACTTGCTCCCATGGTATGCCGACATTGTGAACTATCTTGTCGCCAAGACGGTTCCACAAGGTTGGCCCAGGCAGCGACTTGGGACCTTCCTCGCGAAGGCCAAGTCATACCATTGGGAGGATCCCATCCTTTATCATGAAGGAGGGGACAGCATCTAGAGGAGGTGTATTCCTCAAGAAGAGCATCATAGCGTCCTCACTTACTGCCACAAGCTTGAGGCAGGAGGACATCATTCTGGGAGACGGACAGTGCATAAGGTGCTCCAATCCGGCCTTTGGTGACCTACTCTCTTCAAGGATTCTGACGAATTCGTGAAGAGGTGTACTGATTGTCAGAAGATGGGTACTTGCGGACAGAGAGATATGATGACCATGCAGCCTATTCACTTTTGTGAGGTTTTTGACGCATGGGGCATTGATTTCATGGGCTCATTTCCTAAGAGTCAGGGGTTTGAGTACATTCTGCTTGATGTGGATTATGTGAGTTGTTGGGTCGAGGACATCCCCGCCCGAACCGCAGATGCTAAGACTATGTGTCGATTTTTGAGGAAAAATATCATTTCACAGTTCGGGGTACCTAGAGTTCTGATTTCCAATGGGGGGTCTCACTTTATCAATGACAAGGTAAGGGCCCTTGCAGATGAGTTCAACATTGACCATCGTATTGCCACTCCATATCACCCTCAAACCAATGGTCTTGCTGAAGTATCGAACAGAGAGATCAAGACTATTTTACAGAAGGTAGTCCACCCAGACTAAAAGGATTGGTCACAGCTTTTGGACTCGATCTTGTGGTCCTAACTGACTTCCTTCAAGACACCATTGGAGACATCTCCCTTTCATCTCGTCTATGGCAAGCCGTGCCACTTACCAGTAGAAATTAAGCACAAGTCACTATGGGCAGTTACAGAGTTATTATTGAATCCCGAGAGTATAGAAGAACAGAGGAAAGCAGAGTTGGCAGCCCTGGAGGAACTGAGAGATACATCCTTTTTGAGCAGCTTACAGTACAAGGAAAAAGTAAAGATATGGCACGATTCTCATATCAGCCATAAACAGTTTGAGCCTGATCAGTGTGTATGATTGTTTGATTCTAGGCTGAAATTATTCCGAGGGAAATTACATAGTAAATGGAAAGGTCCATATGTGGTCAGAAAGGTACATGACAATGGCAGTATTAATATATCTGAGGTGTCATCTTCTTCTACCTTTCGAGTAAACGGTCAGCACCTGAAACTATATCTAGATCATGATCCGTCGACCGCTGACGTTGCCCCCATTCATCCGGTATGAGATGTACTCCTTGACTCACATCACATGCATCTCATACATGATTATCACTTCCATCTCCCATTGTATAGATCCATATGTCCATATCATTCATTCATTCCTTGTGTCTACCACCCCGCCGTCATCTTATGATTTTGCTATACTTAGGATACGCCTTGTCCTAAGTATAGGAGGGTGCACACACTGAGTTGTACTATTCTATGATCCCCTCTTCTGTCTCTTCTTCTTGTCTATACTCAGGGTATTTTACCCTAGGGGAGACAGACTGAGTTGTGATCTGTTTATTCTCTTTTCTTCTTTTCTTCTTTTTGTCTTTTTCTTTTCTATCTTTTATATTTATCAAAAAGGTGTTGCCCCTTGTCGACAGTCTTCTATACTTAGGATGGACTTTGTCCTAAGTATAGGGGGGTGTGCACCCCGAGTTTCTTTTCTTTTTGATCCTCTTCATTGTCTCCTCTTCTTGTCTATACTTAGGGATATCTTACCCTAAGTATAGGGGGAGACCGTCTGATTACGATCTGTTCATTCCCACCCTTGACCCTCCCTGCTTTGTGTACAGTCTCCTATACTTAGGATTATTTGATCCTAAATATTGGGGGGATGGTCGACTTCTCATTCGTTCATTCGTTTGATTATTCATTCATTTATTAGACTTGTCTATACTCAGTACGAGTTATGTCTTATCTTTTCTCTCCGATCTATGAGGACATTGCTCAAGCTAAGTATAGGGGGTCGTACATACTACGTATATACTTTAGCCATAACTCGTAGTTTCGTATTTTTCTTAATAATTATGGCTAATAATTCCTTAAAAATTCATTAAAAGCCCTAATAAAAAGATGTTGATTATTTCTCAAATTCTTTTTGTATTTATTGATTAATAAATCGGGTGAAAATATTTTTTGCAAAATGTTTGAAAAATAGTTTGAAAATATTTGTGAAAGATCTTTTGAAAGCTATTTGGAAAACATTTTGTTACATGTTTTCAACATTTGTAAAAATATTTTGTTTGTAAAATTTATTTTCTTTGTGTGAAATAAAATGTTTGAAAAACATATTTGCAAATGGTTTGAAAAAAATGGTTGCAAAAATATTTGAAAAATCTATATATACTGTTTGAAAAACCTTTGCAAAATGATTTTCAAATGTGTGTACATGTTTGTAAAAATGTTTGTAAAAATTATTTTGGACTATAGTTTTCAAAAATTGTTTGTAAAATCTTTTTCAAATAAGTTTGTGGAATATATACGTCACACCAAAAATCCTTTATATATACTTATAAAATTGACCGCTTACCCTTGTAAATTCCTAAAATATACTTCTTGTATATATACGAAGCACTCCCGTGTAAATATTTGTACCTAGTTTTTATCCAAAATCTTGTTATTTTCAAAAATCCCAAAAACATTTGCAAAATTAAAATACCAAAAACATTTGAAAAATCTTTTTGAAAAAAATGCATATGCATCATCTTTTCAAAAATCCATAAAAAGTTTAAAACCTTGAAAATTACATCACAAAAATATGTTCTGCATTCTGCATAGCATTAGCATTTTTCGGATTAAGTTTGATAATTGAACAAGTCTAAGTAAAATCTGAATATTGGAGCTTGATTGGACCTTAAAATCTACCTAATAACAAGAACCTTATAGAAGTTGGAATTGAGGTACTTCAGGTCTAGTTGACTTAAATTCTTTGAGGATCAAGAGACTTGGTTCAATGGATTCTTGACTGCCTAAGTAGAGTATTTCGGAGCACACGCACGACTCTTGTTGATAATGACCTAACTTGGACACATGCACCTTTCACTTGGCTCGACTCAGTTGGAGTGGTGAGGGGGTTGGATTTGCCGGTATGAGACGCACACAAGTGGAAACACTTGTCCTCCTCTAGGGAGGGATGTGCACCCCAACCTGTCCAGTGATGAGGAATTCTAAAGACAGGAGAGTGTGGGTTGAAATAAAGCTTCAAAAGAGGGACAATCTACTGGCTCAAGAGGAAAAACTCCCTATGTAAATGTTGTTGTAAATAGTATTTCAAAAAAAACTCCAAAAAAAGTGGACATTCCTGTATAAAAATAAAATGCCTGCCGGAGTGTACATATGTTGTATAGCCAATAAGCAAGCTTGAGCTTCAAAGTCAAATATGTGAGCCTGCAGCTGGATGACTTGACTACACTGGTCTTGCATCCTAGGATAGGTAGCTACACTGGCTACCGTCCATTCTTCTCTTCACCCCCTCCTCTTGAGCTAGTTGCCACTTGAACTTAGAAGGGAATACCTCGCTCCTCGAGGGAGGAGTTATTGGATTGGGGAATCATTGGGTTGTCGTACTGGAGAAGTCAGTCTCTTTGTCTTTCTAGTTGGGGAGAACCACTATCACTTACACTGTACGAGTCAGCTTCATAGTCGTAAGGGTTTGCGTATGAGTTGAACTATTTCTGACCTGGTTATTGAGGAGACTTGAGCAGAGTTTTGGGATTCTCGAAGGCTGTTGGATTTCAAATCCGATTCTCATTAAGGTTCCACCCGCACTAAAATTCCAAAGGTCTGACTTAAGCTCCAAACTTTGATTTTGTGAAGACAAGTTTGATAATTAAATTTAATCCATCGTTCTTCTTTTTCTTTCTTTGTTTCTCTTTTCTGCACTTATTGCATAAGTGTTTGCTAGGGACTAGCAAAGGCAAGTATAGGGGGATGATGAATCCACATTTCATCATCTTTATTCTATCATTTTGGCCTCAAAAACCTTGGCAAATGCATGTAAATACCCTTAATTCCTGCATTTTAGCATTCATGCATGTGTGTGTAAATACTATATAAAATGTGGTTTTTAAAGCCAAAATAAAAGAATAAAGAAAAGAAAAAGAATAAAATATTGTAAATATGTTATGACCCAAAACCCCGAGACCTAGGCATCGAGATGAATAGGTTGACAAGGAATAAAGTAGGGGAGTAGGGGGAGATAAGGGCTAGAAGACAATAAAAATTCCTTTTATTCAATTCATTCTTTATTCACTTTTGGGACCTATTTTTAGCTCCACTTTTTATACTCTAAATAAAGAAACTTTGAACATGAAAGTTGTAGATAATTAAATAAAGAAAAATACAAAATGATTTCACTCAAAAAGAATGTACAGATAAAAAGTTATGATCTGAATAAGTTTCCATAATCCCAACTTCCCAGACATGTATCTCTCAAATAAAAACTCGAAACGTATCAAAATCATTTTTAATTGTATATAACTTTTGAAAGTTGAGTTTTGGACCCCTATTGTATACTTGTACAGATTAAAATATTCATTTTATTTATTGTTCATTATTTTTATAATTTTGTATTTTTATAATTTTGTAAATATTATTTATAATATATGTGTATACTAAAACAGAAATAAGAACCTAAAGAAAATACAAAAATAAAATACTTGTATGCAATACATGGGTATAATACCTGTAAATATACCTATATAAGTAATACTTTTATTTGTTTAAGTGTACAAAATACTTCAGAAAAATAAACTAAAAATATATTAAAGTATATAAAAATAAAGTATAAATTTGACAAATAATAAATAAAATTAATAAAATTTAATATACAAAATAAAAATAAAATATTAAAATATATAGATATGTATACCTACATAGGCCATAAGAGGTAACTTGTATTTTTAAACCTCTAAAAAATAAAAATCGTAATAAAATACTTCATAAAATAATAAACATTTTTCACTTAATAACCAAAAATTAATAAATTCATTTACTATTTTAAAATGAATTAACAAATCTTTTTTGCAGGATTTTTCTTGGTTAGTCCATGTGGACCAACCAGGAGGGTCCGAGAGTTGACCGCGGGTCAACTCTCTGACCCGCCCCATGTTCCCGCTGTCAGACATCGTTTTGACCCAATTTCTCAATTTTTTCGAGGCTAGGTCTTTCACCATTTCGAGTCGAAGTCTTCTTGACTTTTCTTCCCCTAGGATTGATGATTCACACCCTCATCTTATATCAATATTTGGATCATCGATCCGCTCGATCTCCCTCGACCTTTGGACCACTAGAGCCATTTCGTCAACCCTTCATATATACACCCACGACTTTTTGATTCAAATTTGAACCCCTTTTGACCACCATTATCTCCCCCTTTCGTGCCATACTGTGAGAAGGAGGTGACAGCTCCATCTTCAGCTTGTCAGGCGGGTCATGGAAGCGTCGAGGCGGTCTCCACCACCTCCGGCAAAGCTTTTCCATTGAGGTTTCTTCCTCAGGTTTTCACACCTTTGAGGCTTTGTATTCTCCCTATTTTCTTTGCATTTTTCGCTTACCATCATCTTAGGATTAGATCCCCATCTTTATCATCGCGTTTCGTCCATAGATTCACCTAAACGACCCCTTCGCCGGAGTTGGCTCCGGTTGTCCTCCATTTCACCATCACTCGCGCCCATTCATTCCGCCAACCGTCGAGGCACTTTGCCCTTGACGGGTTAACCACTTTCTGTAGGTATCTGGAGCGTAACGAGGGCCTGGGGCCCATTTTGCTACCCGCCGGAGACACCTAGAGGTTCTCAGCTCCGCCACCTTCGTGGTTGTGCTACGACGCATCTCTGGCGGTTCTGAAGGTACCAGCCTCAAGAGGATACTTGCATGAAGACGTCGGGCCCATTTTGAAGCTTTCATCGTCATGGAGGAGGAGGGGTGAGACCGGGGAAGTTCACCGTCTGAGGCCTTCTTCCCTGTTCTTCGTCATTGCCTTCCGACTGTCGGATCTCAGGCCCTTTCCAGATTACACAGCAGCCGTCAGATCTTGGCCAGCCTCAGTCGTTGATCATATTTGCCAGATCTGATCTCGGTCGTTCGTTGCAAAGCGTCATCGGCACACCAGGACCTGCCACGTGTTCAAGTAACAGAGGCTCCACCATCCTATCCGCGGCCATGGGTATTTTGCAACTTTCCCCTGGCCAGTTTTTGTATTAACTATTAGTACCAAAACTTTCATATGTCATTTTGTATTTTGTGTAAAATTTGCAGAATCACCTTGTAGTTTCCATTATTGCATCGAGGTCCCTATCCATGTCACCCCATGTGACTTGCGCACGTGGGGGCGTGGTATTTTACGCGGGGGCCCTCGCGATTTGTGTTATTTCCATTAAGTTCAGAAACACTTGTATTCAGTTATAATATTTTTGGTGGATTTGCATTCAGGCCCTTGGGTTTCTAAAAATTACATATAGATCTTCGCCAGATCACGTGCTTCGTGCACGTGGGTCTTGGTGTTTTTGCACGAAGGCCCCTAGGGTTTGCGTATTTGTGATTGGTCTTAAAATTTTGTTAATTAGTTTGTTTATTTTCTAGAAAAATTACAAGTTACCCCCCTGGACTTTTGCATATTTACAAAAATACCCCTGCTAGTAGAGTAATTTCTTTTTTTTCTTTATTTATTTCATGCATCTATAAATTCCTAAAAAACCCTAAAATTTACCCTAGCTTCATGTTGCATTGTGCTTTCACGCCATATTTTTGCATTTTTTTTGCATTTTAATATTTATAAAAATTCAAAAACATGCATTTTCTTCACTATTTACATTTGAAAATACCTAAAAATATAAAAACTCGTCGAAAAATTCCAAAAAATCATATTTTGTTTGTTTCTGTGTGGTTTAGCTTCAGACCAAAAATTACTAAAAAAATACAAAAGAAAACTCCTAAAAATTGCAAAACCCCTAAAATCTTCATAAAAATATTAAAAATTCCTGAAAAATCTTAAAAATCCAATTTCTATTTCTGACCCTTATTTTATTATCTATATTTTAAAATTAATTTGGAGAATTTTGGTTCCTGTTTCATATCTTATTTCTCCATTTTAATTTCGGATTTGTAGTTTATTCACTATTTTCAGTATTTTTGACATTAAAAACACCAAAAAATTAGGAAAATATAGAAAATCACAAAAACATTAGAAAATTATAAAAAAAACACAAAAGTATTTTATTTCCTGAATTTTGAATATTTTTACCTATTTATATCTCTATTTTACCTCTCTTGTGTGTATATATCCTTTATAATACTTTATATATAAATTAAAAGAAAAATATAAAAATATAAAATATAAAAAGAAAATAAAAATCAAAAAAATCAAAAATCAAAATATAAAATTATAAAATCCAAAATTAAAAAATAGAAAATTAAAAACCCACAAAAATAGCATTTATAGACAAAAATATCACATTCATTCTTGTTCATTGATTGTGCTCGATCTGTCCTACTTGTTCCCTGTGTTCGACCTCTACATACTTGCTTCTATACACATCTTTTATGTAGAGTTATGATAAGTATTAACTCCACACCTTGCTTGTCATTGTTTGATTATCTGTTGTGGGTTGATTGTTGACTGAAGTCCGGATTTTGTGTGGTCGCCACAGCGACTTTGTCTCCGCCCTATGTGAGACACATTTAGACCGCTCGATTTTTGGCTTCATTACCAGCCTCCGTTGGATCAGGAGGATCTAACGGTCCATACTTCGCCACATCGTCTGCCATCATCACTGTTGGATCGATTGCGATCTGACGGTCCCTCAGGAACCACATCTCCAGCTCCAGTAGCCGTTGGATCCATCTAGATCTAATGGTCCAGCATTCGCCACGTAGCCTCCTCCGAGCCTCTTCCCAGATCCTTAGGCTCGGAGCACCCGAGCCAACTCCAAAACTACGTCCGAGCCTCCAGAGCACCCAAGCCACCGCCCGAGCCTCCGATGCCTCCCGAGCCTAGCACCTCACGTGTCCATCACGTGTGGGTTGGGTATTTTGCACAGAGGCCCTGCAAGTTTTCAATATTGTAATTCAGTCCCTGCCAGGCACGTCACATGAGGCGCATGCGTTCCCGTGGATATTTTGCACGCATAACCCCAGTATTATAGGTAATTGCACTTTAGTCTATGTATGCATGTTTTAATTTAAGCAATTTTAATTCATGTTTGCATTTTGGTCCATGTGTTTGCATGTTCATTTTGGCATTCATTTAGCCTCATTTTTAAATTCCAAAAATTGCATGTTGTAGGTAAACTTGTGCTTTATCATTGTGGACACTGTCATATTTTTGTGAGCATTAAGGAATTAAATATTATTATTTTTGTGAAAATTTACAAAGTTTGCCCATTATGTGCTTTAAATTCATTATTAAATTATTTGTTGCTCCAAAAATCATCATAAAATCACAATAGGGTTAATTTAAGTTGGTCTACACTGTACCCAAAAATCAAACCATTTGCATGCATCACGAGGCATGAATAAATTAATTAGTCTTTTACAAAATTGAGTTTTAATTAGTCTAATATACATCATTTTTTAGGTTATTAATTTTCCTGGATTTCCCTCACATAGAAATATCTAGGATAATTTTTATGTTTGAAAATGAAGTACTTCGGTATTTATTAAAATTAACTTTGCAAAAACTACCATGCATTCATATTAAATTCAAAATTAATTCATTTTGAGTCTAAAAATTTCAAAAAAAAATGCAATAGCTTAGTTTCATCGCATTTCACATTCTGGCCAAGTTTCATTAATTTTAGACTTCATTTGACTATAATTTGTGTTTTAACTTAAAATTTGGCTTGAGTTGCATCGCACTTTCTTTAATTGCATAAAAAAAGACCAAATGTATTCTCCTGAAAATTTAACATCGAAATTGACTTCAAATTCACCTAAGGAGAAAGATGCCTCCCTGAGTTCGACCTTGGGATTGTGCCCATATAAAATAAAAAAATTGCTGCTTGTGTTTAATTGAACAATAATCTGAGTGGTTTTTGATCATTCTCGATTTACCCGACTACGAAAGACACATTTAATTCGATCATTAATCTTCTTGAATTAGGTAGGGTAACGAAAGGCTCTTCATCTGCCCATCCTCAAACCCATCCATTGATACACAACAGATTGAAGGAACTCCATCACACCGGAGGTGACAGCTCATGTGTGCTCCCAGGCCTGCGGTGAAATCCGACCTTCTTCGATCATAGCAGCTCAAGCCACCATGCCTCCATTCTCGATTGCCTCGCTCTGACTTCGGTCGTTGAGTCGACGATGCAACAACCTCCTTAAGCCTCCTCTGCTCGTGCCTATTGTGCCTCAAGTCGACATCAATGCTCCACCACCAAGCTTCTTCCCCGATGCATCTTCTACTCTAGGTCAAAGCCACCGCCAGCAGCCCATCCACCAACAATCGCAACTAGAGCTTCGTTCTTCTTTGACTATCCACACCGTACCTCCGTCCACTCTGTCTAGTGCTTCATTGACATCTCCTGATGGGAGACAGAAGTCGACTTCATCGACATGATCACCATCGCCTCCTCCCTCGTCAGGTCCACCGCCACTGCGAGGACCCCCGCCTCGCGATGCTAGCTGCCCTCAGCCACCCAAGGGTCACATGCATAGCATGTGACTGCATGGAACTTTTGCGAGAAGCCCCCCAAAGATCCACTAATTTCTAAGAAGAGCCCCCCCTCCCATGATCTGCACGTGCGAAGGGGTTAATTGCAGCAAAGTCTCCGGAACCCCTCCATAATCCATCAAGGTCCAGCCATCAGGGGGCACATACAAGGGACGTGCCCCTCTGGAAATTTTGCACAAGATCCCCTCCCAGGGCTGGTAATTCCAATAAAGTCCCTCTCTCTCTGCATTTTTTTCTATTTTATTTTATTGCAAATCTACCCATGTGTCCCTCTTTAGGTTAGACATTTACATGATATTATTTTTGTTATTCAAAAATAGCATTGTGTTCTTCAATTAATTCTCTACATTATGGCAAAATATTGTGGTTTTTTAATAATTAATATTCTTGCGTAAAATTACATACTTTACCCATTTTGCACTCTGAAATTCATAATTAATTAACCATAGCATCAAAAATTATCGAAAATTCATGAATCATATAAGTAATTGTATTTGACATCGTTCCCAAAAAGAATTGCTTTGCATGCATATTTTGCTCTATAAAAATCATTTAGTGTTTTGCATTAATTAATTTTTAATAAGTACAAATCGCTAGATTTTTTAGGGTTTGAGATTTTCTTAAGATAGCTCACATAGTGTTAAGTCTTGGATAATGTGATTTCCTTAAAATCAGTTGATTTGAATTATTAAAATTGATCCCCTCGTTTCACGTAGTTTGCATTTATTAATTTACAAAATATTCATCTTGCATTAGAAAATTCCAAAAAAAAATACAATATGTCCATTTCATCATTATTTACATCTCGGCCAAGTTTCGTGATTTTTGGACATATTTTGATAATTATCAATTTTTCTCGTCCCTAAATTTGGCCGCATTTGCATCTTGCATTCCAAAATTGCATAAAAAATACCAAAAATATTACGCTTTGAGAATTGTGCACGAAATTCGATAGACATTATCTAGGTTGTTCATTTGCCTCCTTGAGTTCGACCTTGAGACCTTCCCACATAAAATAAACAAAAAAATACTCGCATTAATTGAACTAAATATTGAAGTGATTATTTCTTGATTGATTCTAATTACTCAGCTTACTTACAATGACACATTTATTTTCACACGTGTAATTATTCACATCAATTAAAGAGGGTAAATCATGGCTCGTCATATGGCATCGTTGCCGGGGAGGTAAACGGCTTAGATTTTGTATAAAAAATTAGTGCAATGTTTTCTACATTTTCGGGTATTCTGATCCCCGAAGCTCATCACTGTATATTTTCCATATTTTTTCCTCTGCATTTATTTATTTTATTTACTTTCAGCATTTATTTTGTTTTTTTTTTTGTTTTTGATAAATTTTGTTGTCACTCTTTTGCACTCTCTCTTTTTTTCATGTGAGGTATCTGACGTACATGGAGCGGTTTTTCACGAAACCGACGCATCTTCACCGATGCCCGAAAAGCCGCATATTAAATTAAGATCGAGTTGAGTTGTCAGAGAGCTTAGAGTCTAGGATTTATTTTTCTATAATTTTAATTTTTGTAATTAGTTACTCATTTATAGCGTTGTCCGTTTAGACTCTCGCGTGTGTAAACAAGACCTAACTTTTTATGTGGTATGTCGTGGCATGTTTCACTCTCCGGTGAGGGTAGGGCCTGACTTGAGTAGCTAGTATGTTAGACCTGCACATACGGCTATTAGAGCTTCTAGGATTTTATTATTTGTGTTGTAGAACCTAGGACCACAATTCACTTAATCAAGACGCACATTAGATCGTTCAACTTAGTCAAAATTTTAACTCATTTCTTCACGACTAATGGAACTTTCTGATAGGTGTGGTTTTTATCGACTTGCATTCATATAGATTAATTTAATTCTTGTATTGCATCCCATATGGAGATTGCAAGGAATCGTTGTAAGTCTTCTAACTGAGCATACATTATCATTCTTCACATGCATCGACTTTTCCCGAATTTCTCCCTCATATTTTATCACATAAATTTTAAAGGAAATTGGGACTAAACAGTAGACGTGCATTTGTACTCACCTAATTTTTCAATGATCGCCTAATTTAAAATTGGGACTGCTAAACAAAGTTGACTAAATTAACTCATAAAATCAAGACGTTTTGCAGGACAGAAACCCCATCCTTGGATTGATTTATTATTCTGAGTGAGAGAGAGATGACACTTGAGGTTAGAGCCCAGCTCTGAATTTTCATATTAACTACTGATTCTATAAAAATGATTAGCTACTTCTCAGTGAGGAAATACAGATAGCCGGTAAACAGTCTGGATTTCCTTAGTTGAGTGGGTGGTTTAAAGGACACTTTGTAAGGCTCCATTCTTAAGTAATGGGTAGCCATTTTGAGGTTTGTACTTACACCCATACTGGCTGAAAGTAGGTGCAACTAGTCATAAGAATTCAGACCAGTCTTTAAGAAAATTTCCAGCACCTAACAGCTCGCTAATTCTTTTCCAAGATTGAATTTACCACCAACTAAAATTGAAAAGATAATTTACCGAACTCTTGTGGCTTCATTGTGTGAGTTGGTAAGCTTGGGGTTTTGATTTGTGTTTGCATTGGTGTGCGTGACCCGATCTCGAATATCAAAAATCGCATACTTGTGCTATCGCTCTCCTTGATTTAGAAATTAAGGTTTCTTCTATTGAGTATCCTGTGCACATTAACATTTTCAACCAAGATCCATTATGACAACTCATCCACCTTTGAAAATAACAGGACATTAGTCCGAGTACCCATCAGATCTGTACTATGAAAATGAATTTGTCTCGGTCAAATCCAAATCATCTAAACCCTCTCCTATCAAGAATCCTCCAACATTTGTGGGAAGCTCTCACCCTCGGATGAATCCAGCCCACTCAATGAGTTTCGATTCATTCTACTCGAATCATGCGATCGAATTCAACATAGCTTCATATTTCCCACCTCCATCACCTACGACCACACATAATCAACTTCCATCCTGGATTGAACCATCTTATTCTTGATTTATCGCTGAAACTCATGAACCATTTAAAGATCAAATCACTTTTGAGACAAATGACTGGCCAAGACACTAAACCCAACCGTCTTCATTCTTTCCTCACGATCTTATTAGGACAGGTCCACAATTCACAGAAATACATCCAGACTGGACCTTTGGGAATAACAGGATGAACCGTTCAAACTGGATGGGGCAGTCCCCACCTAATAATCAATCATATCGGATTGACCCTAATAATCAAATCTCTATTGACCAACCAGTATACCACTCCTTCAGTCAGCCTACTGATGAATCTCCATTTCATCATCTTTATCCTATTATTTTGGCCTTGAAAATCCTAGCTAATGCATGTAAATAACATTAATTTGTCTATAATAGCACTCATTATTCATCGCATTTATTGTATATAAAATAAGGTTTTTAATGCCAAAATTATAGCATAAAGAGAAGAAAAGAAAAAGGAGTAAAATATTACAAATATTTTATGACCCTGACCCCGAGACCAAGTCCAGAATGGAATTGGTCGACAAGGAATAAAGTAGGGGGAGATAAGGGTCGAGAATACAGTAAATATTTTATTTATTCATTCTTGATTTATGCATTTTTGGCACCTATTTTGTATCTAATTATATATTCATCAAAAAAAGAAACTGTGTACATGAAAGTTGTAGATAATAATGTAAATAAAAATACAAAATTAAGTTTATACAAAAATGATACACAGAACACATTTTATACACAGAATAAAAAGCCAGAATCTCAACTTCACAGACATATGTATTTCAAATAAAAACTCAAAATCCACCAAAATCACCTTTAATTGTATATAGCTTTTCAAGAACTATTTAATAAAATTGGTTTCATAATTTTTGGAGTTCATTTGTGAAAGTTAGGTTTTTGGCCCTCATTGTACATAATAGATTAAAATATTCATTATATTCATTATTCATTACTTTTATATTTTTAGAATTTTGTAAATAATATATAGAATACATGTACATATGGAAATTAAAAGAAAACTAAAAAGAAAACCTTAAATAAAATAAGTCTATGCGATCACATAGGCAAGATACCTATGTATGACTTATATATGAATAAAAAGGGGACTTCATTCTTTTATTCTTTCATATTTTTATTAAATTTTAAATATTATTTATATTTCATTAAAGATGTAAATCCAAAATAAAACCCAATAAAATTCATGAAATAAATAAAATGTTTATAAAATATAGGCAAAATACCTATAAGTATACCTACATATTATACATACCTATTTATTTAAATATGCAAATAAACTCATAAAAATCAAATAAAAATATATTTATACTCACAAAAATAATTTATAAATACATAAAATATAATAAAATAAAATAATAAAATAAAATACACAAAATAAAAATAAATCGTACCAAATACATGTAAATATACCCATAAATATACTATTAAAATAAACCCATAACAAAATACATCAAAAAAATAAATAAAAATCATAAATAAATACTACATTATTTAATATTATTTTTATTTTATAAGCAAACATTAATAAAATCGTTTATTATGTTTAAATAATCGGTCAAATCGACGCTGATGTGGACCAACCAGGTCCTCACCTTCGTTGACCGCCCGGTCAACTCCTATGCCACCAGCCGCCCGGTGTCAGAGCGTCATCTCAACCCATCTTCTCCAACTTTCCCCTTTTAGTCCATTGACTTTCAAGCCTCCATTCCTTCATGAAAAAGTTCTGTCGATGCTCCATCCGTCACGCCAGCATTTCAGATCAATCATCTGACCAGCCGATTCTTTGTGGCACCCCGGTCAATAAGGGTGCGCCGCCATGTCCATAAATAAGTCCCTCGACCTCCTTCCCCAGTTTGGTCTCCTTTTGGTCTTCTCCCACCCTTGTTTCTAGTCTCTAGAGCACCCTCGTGACAGGGGGGTCCTCCTGGAAGCATCAGTTGGTCGGAGGAGTCGAGGGCAGCACCCACGGCGGAGCTCCGGCGTCGCCCTGCTCCCTGGTCGACCACCAGGTATAAGAGCTGTTTTACCTAGTTTTATTGCTTAGTTTTCATTTTTAGCATGTAATCCAGTAGTTAGTTTAGTCATTAGGACCGTATGTGCTCGATTAGGGCCAGATCAAAGTTCGTCGGAGTTCAGCTCCGTTGAACCTCTCTAACCTGATCTACCCATGATCCGACCCTCACATCATCATCATTTCATTACCCTTCACGTTCTCCATCTTCCGAACATACCTAAGCAACCAAAGCATTTCTTGCTCTGCGAATCGAGGTCCTCTTCCTCCACTTCACCGGACCTCACCACCCACGCTCATTTTTACCTCTGAAGCTGCAACTCCCGGTCGAGGGAGACCCCCTCGAGCCCCTTGTTCTTTTGGTGCAGGTCAGATGCTAAACGGAGCCCATTGGGGACTCGATTTGATCGCCTGCAAGGCTCCAAGACCCCTCATGCTTCCTCGAGCTCGTTGGACCAATTCATGGGGTCCTGGGTCTTCTTGAGCACCTCAGCAGCTGCGGAGAACCTCGTCGGACGTGGAGAGCCCCTTGCCATCACCGAAGACCGTCTGGAGGAGGAGGAATCGATGATCGAAGCCAGGGAAGCCAATTGTTCTTCCCTGTTCTTCGTGAGCAGCAGCAACCGTCATATCGAGGTAGCGCCCCAGATCGAGCCTCAGCCGTTGTATGCTGAGCACCAGAGCTGCCCGATCATCTTGGATGATCTAATCTCAGCCCTCCATCGGCGAACCATCATCGTCACACCAGAGGCTGACACGTGTCAAAGCAATGAAGCCCAGTCGTTGGATCGCGCGCACTTAAGGGGTAATTTGCACTTGAGCCCCTCGCCTTTTTGTATTTAGTTTTTAATATTGTAAATTAAATATAGCATTGTAAAATAAATGGGATTTTTGCCTTAGAACCCCTGAACTTTCTGGAATTACAATCTGGTCCCTCCCAACCTCACGTGTAGTACCACGTGAGGCGCGTAAATTTTGCATGTACCCCTTGGTAGTTTTTATATATATGAAATGATGCCAGAACATTAAATAAATGTTTTATGTTGTTGGTGAAATTGCAACTGAGCCCTTGTCTTTATTTTTAATTGCAAAAATGCCCCTGCCAGCTGTTTTATTTTTATGTGCTTCATGTATTTATTAAAAATACCTAGCTTGCTCCTAAAAATCCACAAAAATTAGGATAAATGCTTTATGCCTTCTAGATTCACGCTACATTTTTGTTTGGCTATTTTGTACATTTGATCCATTTATTAAAATTGAAATAGGAGCCATTTTTGCACTGTATAAATTATAAAATACTAAAAAATAGAAAATGTTTTTGAAAAAAATCCAAAAAAACTATGTTTGCTATATTTTACTATTTATTGAGTCAGGGAACCAAAAACTCATAAAAAGAGTAAAAGAAAATTAGAAAAAATTAGAAAACTCCAAAATTAAACAATAAAATATGAAAATGCAACAAAAATTCCAAAAATATATTTTTCTATTCTAGAATTATCTATATATTATGATTTATGTATTAAAATTAATTTGGGTAATTTTGAGGCTTATTTTATATTTTTAAAACCCAAATTATGTTCGGCCTATTTAATTAATCCCATATTAGGGACATTTTTGGAATTAAAAATACATAAAAATTAGTAAAATTCCAAAAAAAATAAAAAAATTATTAGAAAATATAAAAAGCCTAAAAGATATTATATCTACTATATTTTGAGTATATATATATGTATCCATGTAATATATCTCTCTCTCTTCTCTTATATATATATATATCTTTGTATGTATACCTATATTATATAATTAAAAATATAAAAAGAAAATATAAAAACATAAAAACAAAATACAAATTATAAAAAATATATATATATATCTATCTAAAAAATATAAAATTAAAAAAATATATAAAAAATTAGAAACCCACAAAAAGAGGATTCATTTAAGGATGACTGGGATGTACATAAATACCTATAAGCTACCCAATTTTTTTGCTCTCTGTGGTTCGACCTCTACATGCTTATACACTATGCATTTTATGGTAGACTTAATAAATTTTAATTCACAGTTTTGGGACTTAATTGACTTATTCTATATTGTGGGTTAATCTCTGATTGATTGGGATTTATCGAGCGGTCACCGCATCGATTACCGATCCGCCTGTGGATTGATACGACTCTTGATCCATCCCAGTTGTCACCTACACATACAGAGGACCAGACTGATGATATCGACACATATGAACCCTGTATGAGTATATTGTTTGAGGACATGACTAATCATGACAACGAAAGCAGACTCTACTCAACCCAGCACTGCATGCCTAAGTCATGGTATGCTGAGTATGAGACCTACAAATTCCCGCAAAATCCTCCCATTGAGTAGACTCCTTCCATGATTTTTGAGGAGAAATTTTCAGAAGATGACAATCATATACTGGATATTCCAAAAGGATCTTCTCCCATCTTATACATGAAAATGGAAGATGAAATGATTGGATCTCAAGTTGAAAAATGAGAGAACACATAGAAACCCACACAGACTGCTCACATAATTGATCATGAAAAATTTTTAGAGGATGACATTTCGAGGATAAGTAAGAGAATGAATTACTTGATGATAAATTTAGGAATTTCACTGACCGACTAATTTCATTTTATGGTAGTTCAGGTATGAAAGTGGAAAAAATGATTAGATCTCAAGTTGAAAACCACGAGAATAGTCGAAAACCCGTTCACCCTAGGGATGACTCTGACAGCGACACTTCTGCATACTATTCCCTTAGGGATGACTCTGACCATACATATCTAAGCTCCTCATCTACTTGGGAAGATGACTCATCTACACACCACACCAAAAAGACCAAAAAAATCGAAAAATTCAAAAACACCCAAAAAATGAAAAGAAAAAAAAAGAAAAATACATAAGGATTGAAAGAGGATAAATCTGAAATTTTAGATCCTACTCTGAGGGGAGCACTGGATAAAGGATCAATTTTTGAACTTCCCTTAAATAAGGCCATTGAACACTTCCCCGGCCTGAAAAGATTTATAAAGAGTAAATCAATGCTGAAAAAGTCAGGCAGGATAAGAACAAAGACTGAAAGACATATATTATCAATGGCCACTACTTTGATAATAAGGAGAAACACCAAGAGCCGCGGAGTGAAGCGGTTGCCCAGATTTGACTGTGGAATCAAAGACACAACATTTACCCATGCTCGAATCGATGACGACTCACCAATCAATATCCTCCCAACCTCTATATTTGACAAGCTCAAACTCAGACCTATCAGGAAGATAAGAGAGATCGTTCAACTGGTTGATCAATTGATAAAGCGATCAAGAGGAACCATTTGAGTCATCATTACATTCCAAGGTGCTCCGCTCAAGGTGGACTTCACGATCATTGATATTGAGCATCAAGGAGAATTCACCAATCTCCAATCATTCTCAGAAAGCCATTCTTAGCCTTAGCTAAGGAAATTATAGAGTGCAGACTCTAGAAATCAATTTTACAGCATTGGGAGCACTTCAATCTCATCTAGTCTTTGAGGAACCACAATTTTTTGAGGAGACCCACGAAGCCGTCAACAACTATAACCACCAAGAGGTAGAAGAGCCCTACCCTGCTGATACACCTGAGATACCGGTTGTTGAACTGACCATTGGTTCAGAGACTCTCCCCAGTCTTCCACTTCCTGCTGCTATGATAGCTCATATACATGACTTCTTATATGATCATGAAACATATGCATGGGCTTACCCTAAGTCAGACATGATCTTATCTGAACACCTTGACCAAATTGATCCAACTCAGGAGTGCACCAACACTAAGACAACCAAGAACAAATATACGGGATGTGCACTGACCAGGGAGGAATATTTCAATGGTTATTCATCTGGAGACTTGATTGTCAACACCTCAATTCCAGGACCAGCATATTCACAGACAACGCAAACCAAAATGCCCATTCCAGATGCTCCTTCATATAGAAAGAAAGTCGCCTTCGACCTTCCAGAAAAGGAATCGTCTGATGATTCCTCATCAGGTCCAGACAAGGTGATCTTTATGAGTGAGGTCAGTTCGGTAGGTCTAAAACTCTATCTACCCAAGGATCCAAATACCGATTCCCATTGGACGACTCTTGTTCCTTACTATTATTCATCCAGAGTTAATTCTCCTGAGCTCATTAAATATACTGGAATAATTTCTTATCAGCTGACTGAGACTGGTGCTTCAGAGTATTCATCATATGAGGATGAATCGCTTGATCCCAAAAATGGACCATTTCTGAGAAAACAACTAAAGCAATTGAAGAACAAGAATATCTGGAGTGACTCCACTTTGAAGTATTATTCTTCTGAGGATAACTCTGATGACGGTTGGCTTTCATCTGATTCATACGCTTCATCTACTCTCCGGCGTGATTATTTTGAGAATAACACTGATGATAGATGGGACTCATCTGCGACATCTTCTTCCTATCATTACGATCTCCCACCTCAGGTTCACAAAAAGATCTATTGAAAACCACCTTAATCATCGACAACCCTCCCTCCCGACCCCATCAGCCCCCTTGTACATATTCTTCCTCTACTTAGGTCAAGGCCTAAGTATAGGGGGGCAAGCCGATCTATCGTTTTCTTTCTTTTTCTTTTTCACTCTCTTGCGCTTAGCCTGAACTATGTCTTCTTTACGCTTCTTGTATTCTGAGGACATAGCACTCGCTAAGTATAGGGGGTGTATATATACCGTGTATATATTTTACCCATAGCTAGGACTTTCGTGTAAGTCTATATGTATTTACGGGGTGGGTAACTAACTTGTAAAAACTAAAAAATGAGTTTTGCAAGTAACACTAACTGTGTTCAACCAAAAAATTAAAAAAAAACTTCTTATTCATTTTTGCATAAAAAAACTTGCATTAAAAAAAGGAAGTCACAAAATATAAAAAAAAAAGAAGTCCCAAAAAATGTGTTTGCATTTCATGTATTTGCACTTCATCCACCATTTCATGCATCTGTGAAAAGCCCTTGGGATCTGAACTGAGTTATGAGTAGAAACCGAGAGTGGTCTGAACTTGACCTTAATCCACCTAATTTTCAGAGGAACTTCACCTAGAGAATAGGATTTTAGGATCTTCAGGTCTATGACCTGATTCTTCGAGTTCCACATGACAATGTGCAGCGTTTGACTCTTAGTGTCTAACATGGTCTCTTCATTCTGGGTATGACTCTGGAATAATGAATTAATTTGTATTCTCACACTATGCACTTGGCTCAACTCAGAAGGGATGTTGGAAGACTGTGTGAGTTTCTTTTCTGGTAGCGTGGACATCTAAAGACCGGAGTACAGGTTGAAATAAAGCTTCAGAAAAGGGATGGACGGTTGGGCACAATTTTTTCTAAGACCCCAAAAATGTACGAAAAAAGATTCCATATCTGTAGGGGCACAACAAGATCCAGAGAGAGCTACCAAAAATCCAAACACAAAGAAGCCACTACCAAATAAATATTTGACCAAAAAGGTCCAAGCTTCAAGAAAACTTGCAAATCTTTATGGAGACTTGGCTAAACTGGTCGGCTTCACAAGGAGAGGTGACTACACTGTTCACCCACAAGTTATTTTCCACTTCTTCTAATTTCTCCCTTTATTCGATTGTGAACACAACGCGACAGACCTTAGAAGGAAATACCCGACTCCCTGAGGACGAGTTATTGGAGGAGAGGTTTGCACGGTAGTCCAGCATTCTGGATGGGAAGAGCTAAAACTTTTCACACACATGAGTCGATTATTCAATGTTCATGGGGTATGCTTTGGGAGGAGGATTGATCTAAGATGACTTCAGAGCCAAAACTGTGACAATGATGTGTAGAACTTGAAGGTTGTTGAATTTAAAATCCTAATTCTCACAGAAGTTCCATCAAACTAATAATCCAAAGGTCGGGTCTATCTTCATTTTCACCTTCTGCTCATGGTCTTAGTATGGAACCAAATCTCATTTCACCACATTGCATTTCTTTAGATGCTCGGGGACGAGCATGGTTTAAGTATAGGGGATGATGAATATCAGATTCATCACTCTAAAAGATACTAATTAAGCTCAAATCCCCAAAATTCGTTGACACTTCTTCTTTTATATTGCATAATTAGCATCCATGCATATGTAAATAATAATGCATTTTATAACTCATAATTACATAAAATAAGAAGCCAAAAACCCAGCCCATTGGACCTGTAAATAAGCCTAACTTCTCTAATTTTTAACTAATTCTTGCTAACTCCAAATCACCTAAAACCGTCATTTTGTATATATTATTAACAAGAATAAATGAAAAATACAAAAAAAACACTAACATAAATAAGTGAACCTGAAACTCAAAACCTAATTCCAGGATTTCCGGACTAAAATATTGATATCTTCCTCATACATTGACCGATTTGATCCTACTCACTTTTGAAGTAATGGACATTCAATTACCTTCAAAACAAGACCAAGTTCAAGTGAATCGGAGCTCATATGTGAAAGTTGGGTTTTGGGACTCTTTTGTACACTTTGTATTTTAGTAGTTTTTGACCTATTATTTTATGTACATAAATAACTCATTTTATTTTATTTATTTTTCATTTATTTTCTTTGATAAAAGTTTTATTAAAATACACAAAAATCCAAATCTAAAATAAGATCGAAATCAAAGAAACTAATTGAGTCCAAGTCTTCACTAACTGTTTGTACCAAAGTTCTCTTTTTCGTACTTAATTTTATTTCTTAATTTTATTAAGTAATAAAAATCCAAAAAATAGATTAATGTGTAAATATTTATCCTTGATTTTATCATATTTTTTTGATTTTTAACATATTTTAAAAATAATAAAAAAATTTATAAAACCCCAAAATCAATGTATTCTATGTACATATAATGCCCCAAAAATATCACTTTCTACAAATGACTGATTTTGATTTTAGTCTCTTCATGAAAGTTGTAGATCTCATTGAGACGAGTAAAATTTGTGAAGAAATTTTTTTATCCAAGGTTGTTTGCTATTTCTTTTTTATTTTTCTTTCCTTTTTATTTTTTGATTTTTCTAGGGCTGACACTTGGCACCTCCTGGAGTCGCCAAGTGTTGGGATTTATATATTCGTTTTTAATTTTAAAAAAATCAAAAAAAATAAAATAATAATAATAAAATTTAAAAAAATAATTAATAAATGACCCCGCGCGTGCAGCACACATGCCTCATGCGCACGCACTTTGCACGTGCATCTCCCTCCCCGTTTCCCTTTCTGGACCCGACAGCGCCGCCCCCATCTACGGCCGCTGCTTCCATCATCGCCTCCCACCTTCCTTCTTTGGTCGCCTCTGCAACTTTCCCAATTGGGTGGCGTCGCCCCTGATTTCGCCACCGAGCACCGCCCCTGTCATCCCCACAAATATCGTCGACCACCTACTCCTCTTTCCTAATTCCTCGCGCAAATCACCATGATTCCAGATCTCCACCGATCTCACGTGTGTCACCATCTCCCTTAATTTCATGCACCACCTCCTACTTCCATCTCTGTCGCCTCCCTCAATTCCTATTTAACCTCGACCATCGCCCATCCTCAAACCCATCCGTTGATCCACAGCAGTTCGAAGGAACTCCACCACACCGGAGGTGAGAGCTCCAGTGTGCTCCCAAGCCTGCGGCGATATCCGGCCTTCTTTGGCCATAGCAGCTCGAGCCACCGCGCCTCCATTCTTGACTGCCTTGCTCCGACTTCGATCGTTGAGCTGACGTCGCAACAACCTCCTTCAGCCTCCTCCGCCTGTGTCTGTTGTACCTCAAGTCGACATCAACGCTCCACTGCCAAGCTTCTTCCCCGACGCATCATTTGCTCCATGTCGAAGCCACTGCCAGTAGCACATACGCCAACGACCGCAGCTGGAGCTCCGTTATTCTTCGACTATCCACGTCGCACCTCTGTCCACTCCGCCAAGTGCTTTATCGATGCCTCCTGGCGGGATCGAGGAGTCGACTTCATCGACAGTATCACCATCGCCTCCTCCCTCATCTGGTCCACCGCCACCGCACGAGGAGCCCCGCCTCGCCACGCCAGCCTCCCTCAACCACCCAAGGGTCACATGCATAACACGTGCTCGCTTGGAACTTTTACGAGAAGTCCCCCAGAAATCCACTAATTTCTAAGAAGATCAATAAGATCTTGGAACAATTTGACGGGTCCGGATTCGCGCGTGTAAAAGAGTTGTTTTTATCTTCGTGAGTGTGAAAATAAATATGTGTTCGTTGTAGGCGGCGATTGGAAACAGTCAAGAAAATAACCACAAATAATTATTTAATTTCAATCTCGTGGTCTTATGTTTATTTTACTTGGGCAAGTCCCAAGGCCGATCACAAGGAGGCAAAGGAACAACCTAGAGATATGTCTATCCTATTTCGTGTTCGGTTTTCAAGGCGGTCTTTTTTTGGAATTTTTAATGCAAATAGAGGATGCAAAATGCAAATTCGGCCTATTTTAGGGACTAAAATGTAAATTTCGATCAAACAATGTCCGAAAAATATGAAACTTGGCCACAATGTAAATGATGATGAAATGAATGCACTATAATGTTTTTGGAATTTTTGGATGAAATGTTTTTGGAATTTTTGGATGAAATATGATTTTTTATGAATTTTTAAATGCAAACAAAATGATTTTCAATATTTAATTATAATAAATATTAAACCTACTTATTCTCGAGAAATAAAAATATCTAAGACCTATCACTAGGTAATGGATCTTAGAAAAATCTTAGACCTCAAAAATGTGGGGTTTAATACCTATTAAAAATTAAATAGTGAAATATGCAAAATGATTTTTACAGAGCAAACTATGCAAGCAAATGCAAAGATTTTTGGGCACAATGTTAACCACAATAAACTCTACATTATGTGATTTTTCGAGGATTTTTAGAGCAATGGTTAATCAAATATAAATTGAAGAGCATAAAATGGGTAGAGTTAGCAATTTTCCACAAAATCTTTATTTATTAATTAACCGTCAATCACAAAAATGGCCACAATATGTCCAGATGTAGAGAGGTAAGTGAGAAACATCATGCAATTTTTAGATAAATAAAATATTGTCGAGAAGAGGTTCAAAAACTAAGGGGAAGATAGGGGTATCAATGCAATAAAAATAAAATAAATAAAAGAGCACTGGGGGATCTAATGTTAATTACCTAAAAATGGGGGACGAATATGCAATTGTACCAGGGGGTCACGTGCTGTGCATGTGACCTTCTGGATCTAGACTGAAGCATAAATAGCGGAACTTCGGGGGGTCTGTCTGCAATTTACCTCGCGGTCACGTGTGATGCACGTGACCCGGGGGACGACGCACAGATGATGTCCCCCGCCCCACGTGCGTAGGCCTCGGCCTTGGAGGCCGGTGGCGAGTGCGGCGGAGGGAGCCCCTCCTGGCGGAGGTGCTAGGCTGAGTCGTAGGCGGGCCGGGCGGAGGAGCTGATCGAGGTGGAGGCGTTGATGATGGCCGGAGCAGGTGGTTGTGGTCGGAGAAGGCGACTCTGTCGATGACGGTGTAACACATAGCCTGGGAACGAGTTGGGGCTCCGGTGGCACGGTGTTGGAGGCGAGGTGTTGACGGAGCGGCGGGGACGAGGTGGCGAAGCTGGAGGTGTGGCTTGGAGGCGGAGGAGCGTCGGCCTTCCTCTGGTCGACACACGGCTGATGAATCTCCATTTCATCACCTTTATTCTATCATTTTGGCCTTAAAAACCCCAGCAAATGCATGAAAATAGCATTAATTTGTATATAATAGCATTCATTGTTCTCGTATTTATTGTACATTAAATAAGGTTTTTAATGCCAAAATTATAGAATAAAGAGAAGAAAATAAAAAGGAATAAAATATTGCAAATATTTTATGACCCTAACCCCGAGACCAAGGCCAGCATGGAATTGGTCGACAAGGAATAAAGTAGGGGGAGATAAGGGCCAGTATAGAATAAATACTTCATTTATTAATTCATTTATTTATGCATTTTTGGTACCTATTTTGTACATAATTATTTTTCCACCAAACAAAGAAACTTTGTACATAAAAGTTGTAGATAATAATGTAAATAAAAATACAAAATTGAGTTTGTGAAAAATTAATACTTAATGTACATTTTATACACAAAATAAAAAGCCAAGATCTCAACTTCACAGGCCCATATCTTGCAAATAAAAACTCCAAATCACCCAAACTCACCTTTAATTGTATATAGCACTTCATAAACTATTTTATAAAATTGGTTTCATAATTTTTGGAGTCCATCTGTGGAAGTTAGGTTTTTTGCCCTTCTTGTACATTATACCTGATTAAAATATTCATTTTATTCAATGTCTATTATTTTCACAAATTCATATTTTTAGAATCTTGTAAATAATGTATATAATACATGTACATAATAAAAGTAAAAGAAAACCAAAAAGAATTTGTAAAATAAAAATAAGTCTATATAATACATAGATAAAATACCTATGCTATAAATAAAAGAGGAAAACATTCTTTTATTCTTTATTCATCTATATTTTTATAATAATGGATATATTATATATAACCTACTAAAAATACAAATCCATAATAAAAATAAATAAAATTCATTAAATAAATAAAATATATATAATATATAGGTAAAATACCTATAAGTATACCTACATATACATAGACCTATTTATTTAAAAAAGTAAATAAACTCATAAAAATTAATTAAAAATATATTTATACTCACAAAAATAAGTTATAAATTTATAAAATAAGAAAATAAAATAATAAAATAAAATAAACAAAATAAAAATAAATGTATATAAATATACATATAAATACCATATTTTAATAAAACCGTAATAAAATACTTCCAAAAAAATAAATAAAAATCATAAATAAATACTACATTAATTTATGAACATTTTTTATTTTATAAGTAAAAATTAATTAATTCATTTATTAAGTTAAATAAAAGGGTCAAGATCTGGTCGATTTGGACCAATCAGGGGCCAGGGAAAGTTGACCTCTGGTCAACTCCCCCTGCGCCTCTGACTGACCCGTCAGAACTATCGCATCCCCGGATTTCATGCCTTTTTCCTGGGCGTCTCTTTCACCCATCTCCCTCGAATCCTTCATGAAAGATCTTCCCTGATCAATGTACATCCTCGCCATCTACTTGAATCCATTGTACATAGCCCCGATTTTTTAATAATCGCCGGTCAATGGGGGTCCCTTGGACTGTATATAAATAACTCCTCCCACTTCCTTGGCCGAATTTGGCCATTTTCATCCCCTTCTTTGAGCTTGAATGAGCTCCTGGCGGAGCCCTCGTGACAGGAGGCGCTTCCCAGCACCTCGATTCGGCCCAAGGAGGTGGGAAATTTTGTCGCGGTGGTGCTCCGGCGACCACCCTGCTCCCTGGCGGCCCCCAGGTATAAGAGTTGCGCTTTTAATTATTTTAGTTAGGATTTCATTTCAGCATTTCATTTCTGTCATTAGATTAGTCAGTAGCATTTAGTTGTAGCTTAGTTTAGGCGATTCGAAGTTCGCCGGAGCTCCGCTCCGGTGACTTCTCCACTGTGACCTCGATGTTCTCCGACCACCCTTCCACTGTCATTTCATTCCTCTACGCCTTCTCCACCTTCCAGCCACCTTGTCCAACCGGATTCGCTTCTGAATCCGCGAATCGAAGTTCCTCCACCACCCTTCGCCGGAGCTTCTTCGCCCACCTTCATCCCTGTGCTGTCAGCTTCAAACCCCGGGTCGAGGGAGACGCCCTTGAGCCCCTCTATCTTTCTGTGCAGGTTAGGTGCGCAATAAAGCACCAGGAGTTGAGTTTCAAGCGGGCGGAGGTACCTGGAGCCCCACTTCTTCACCGAGCTCGTGGCGGCGCTCCAGGGTACCTCCGACCGATCCAAGACCTCCAGCATGAAGAAGACCCTGCCAGGAAGCTTTGTGGATCTTCAGGAGCGGAGAAGACCGGCCGGAGAGCGAGATCCGAGCGGAGGAAGCTCGCCCAGGCGAGCGTTCGTCCCTGTTCTTCCACGCGTGTTCCCCGCCGTTGGATGAAGAACGAAGGCCTAGATAGAAGGAGAGCCGTCCGATGTAGCGAAGCAGCAACCGTCAGATCACGCGAGTGATCTAATCTCAACCGCTCATCGGCGAACCGTTATCGGCGCACGTGGAGGCGCCACGTGTCAAGTGAACGAAGATCAGCCGTCGGATGAAGCGACTCTTTTGGGGGTAATTTGCACATCTAGCCCCTGTCATTTTTGTATTTAATTTTTAATTCTGTAAATATTTTCACACGTTATAAATAAAATGTAAATTTTGCAGAAAGGACCCTGAGTTTCTTGAAATTACATTTAGGTCCTTCCGCGCCTCACGTGCAGTCCCACGTGAGGCGCGTGAAATTTTGCATGTATACCCTGGCGGTTTTTGTATATTGTAGAATAGTTCTAAAAATTAAAATAAATGTTTATTTCTGTTGTATTTTTGCACCGATGCCCTTGTAACTTATTTTATTTGCAAAAATACCCCTGCCAGGCTGTTTTATTTTTGTGTCTTTTATCTATTTATTAAAAATACCTATGAGGCTTCTAAAAATCCACAAAAATTAGGATAGGTGCTCTTTGCCATGTTAGTTCACGCCAACATTTTATTTCGCATTTTTTGCATCTTTCCTAATTATTAAAAATGAAATAGGAGCCATTTTTGTACTGTCTAATTTGAAAAATACAAAAAAATTAGAAAATGTTTTTGAAAAATTCCAAAAATTATATATATGGTATAATTATATATATATTGAGTCCAGAAATTAAAAAACCCTAAAAATATGAAAAATAAAATTAAAAAAATCAGAAAGCTCCAAAATCCAACAAAAAAATAGAAAAATCCTTAAAAACCCAAAAATATATTTTTCTCTTTTATAATTATCTGTATATCATTATTAATATATTAAAATTAATTTGGGTAATTTTGGAGTTTATTTTATATTTTTAAAAACCCAAATTATATACGGCTATTTAATTGGTCCAATATTATGGACATTTTTGCAATTAAAAATACATAAAAATTAGAAATATTCAAGAGAAATAAAAAAATGAGAAAAGTATTAAAAAGCTAAAAAAAATTAATATCTATATATATATATTAAGTATTTATATCTATATTTATATATATTCTATTATTCCTCTCTCTCTCTTCTTATACATATACCTCTTTATATATATATATATATGTCTTATATATATATATCTAATTATATTATATAACTAAAAATATAAAAAAATAATATAAAAAGAATATAAAATATAAAAACAAAATAAAAAAGAATTATAAAAACAAAAATATAAAAAAATTACAAAACCCAAAACCCACTAAAACAATAAAAGGACATGAACAAATGATTGAATAATTGAATGATACATTACATACAACCATTCGCCTCCCAGTGTTCGACCTCTACCTGTGCTTACACCTATACACATTTACATGTAGAGTTATAATAAATTTTAACTCCACATTTTTGAATATTCATTGCATATATTTACTGTGGGTTAATTGTTGATCGATACGAGGTTTCTTGAGCGGTCGCCTCAGCGACATTGTGATCCCGCCTTGTGAGGATTACTCTAGACCCTCATAAAACCTCTGTTCATCAACGGCCAAGAGGGGGCGAAGGGGAGGATCCTGCGCTGGAGTCAATGTTGTGGCGTCGGTGGAGCGCTTGCGGACGGCGGTCGATGAAGCTCGATGCAGGTGGCGAAGTCGCTGGAGTCTGGAGTTGAGGGTCGACGCCCGACGGCGTTGTTGTCGAAGATAGTCGTTGGAGTTGGCGTGGGCGGCCGATGAAGTCGGTGAAGGCGACAGCAGCGTTGGTGACGAAGGTGCTATCATTGGCGGAGTCGGAAGCAGAGATGAAGATGGTTGGTGGAAGCGTAGCAGTGGTGGTTTTGGAGCGAAGCAAAGGGTGAGCGGCTGGGCATCCGAGTGATGAGGAGCTCGGAGGTGGAGGGATAGAGAGAGAGGGTGAGAGAGAGAGATAGAGAAAAGTAACCTGGCGCTCAACGGCGGCGCCGGAGCGAAGCAGCTCGTTGGAGGGGGAGGCTGCGACAAGCTCGAGGAGCTTGGATCTCGCCGGAGTGGAGTAGTCGGAAGGCTGTCACCACCTCGAAGGTTTCCTAGGGTGGAGGTTGGCGGATGGTCGTCGGGGGTTGCGTCCAGGTCCTTTAAATAGTATCGGGGGTGGAGCTATCGGTGGGAGATGCGGAGGGTCGGCGCGGGGATAACGGAGCGGACGTTGCGAGGTGGTTGGCGGAGATCTCGGGGATGGTTGTGGTCGGCGAGGCCTTTGCGGGAGGAGGTTGCGAGGATTGGGGAGGGAGAAGGACCTGGTGAAGACGACGATCAACGGCCGTTCGATCGGCCGAGATCGAGCGGCCGAGATCGCGCCACATGGCGGTCAAGAGAGAGGGAAGAGCGTGGCATGTGCGGAGCACGTGCCTGGAGACACGTGCAACGCACGCGCGTCGATTTTTTTTATAAAAACGAGTAATAAAGGAGCCCAAAAACTGCTGACACGTGGCGGCCTCTGGGGCTGCCACGTGTCAGCTCCAGAAAAATCCGAAAATAAAATCTTTTGTAAAATCAAAAAGAAATATCAAATGACCTCGAATCAGAAAAGTTCCTTCACGAAAATTGCTCGTCTCGATGCGATCTACAACTTTCATGAAGATATCAAAGCCAAATTCGATCAAATGTAAAAAGTGAATTTTTGGGGTATCCCATGTACATAGAATACCTTAATTTTTGGGTTTTCTAATTTTTTGTCATTTTTTAAACACGATAAAAATCCGAAAAATATGAAAAAATCAAAGATGAATAAAAGACACTTAATTCTAATTTTTTTGGATTTTTAGTGATAAAGAAAATATATACATAAAATATCGATCAAAAGCCGCGAAAATATACAATGTACAAAAGAGGCCCAAAACCCAACTTTCACATACGAGCTCCGATTCACTTGAACTTGATCTTGTTTTGAAGGTAATTGAATGTACAATAGTTCAAAAGTGAATAGGATAAATCAGATACTGGATAGAGAAGATATGGGGCTTTTAGTCCGAAAATCATGAAACTAGGGTTTGGGTTTTTGGTCCACTTAACAGGGTTAGTGATTTTTTTGTATTTTTTATTTGTTCTTGTTAGTGACGTGCACACAGTGGATGTGGGTTTGTGGTATTCGTAGTTAGCATGGAGGAGTTAAAAATAGGGGAAGTTAGGCTATTTACAGGCCATTTTTAGCTTGGATTTTTGGCTTCTTATTTTATGCAGAATTTAATGCTAAAATGCAATTCTTATGAAATCATGCATAAATGCTAATTATGCGAAATAAATGCAGAAATGCAGCTGATCTTGAGGGACTTGAGCTTAATTAATGAGACTTAGAGTGATGAATCCGAGATTCATCATCCCCCTATACTTAAACCATGCTCGTCCCTGAGCATCAAAAAGAAATGCCATGAAGTGAAATGAGACTGGGTTCCATACCAAGACCATGAACTGAAGGTGAGAGTGAAACTAGACTCGACCTTTGGATTAATAGTGTGGCGGAACTTCTGTGGGACTTGGAATTTTAAAATCAACAGCCCTCAAGTTCTACACATCATTGTCACAGTTTTGGCTCAGAAGTCATCTTAGATCAATCCTCTTCCCAAAGTATACCCTATGAATATTGAACAACCGACTCATGTGTGTGAAGGGTTTTAGCTCTTCCCATTCAGAATGTCAGACTATCATGCTCCTCTCCTCTCCAGTAACTCGTCCTCGGGGAGTCAGGTATTTCCTTCTAGGGTCTGTCGCGCTGTGTTCACAATCGAATGAGGGAGAAGATAGAAGAAAGAGAAAAGAACTGGAGGGTGGCCAGTGTAGTCGCCTCTCCTTGTAAAGATGGCCAGTGTAGTCGAGTCTCCACCAAGATCTGTAGGTTCTTAAAGCTTGGACCATTTTGATCGGATTTTTATTTGGTAGAATGCTTCTTGGAATTTTTGGTGGTTCTGCTTGGATCTTGTTTTGCCCCTACGGATATAGAATCTTTTTGTTCCGTACATTTTTTGGGGTCTTAGAAAAAATTGTGTCCAGCCATCCATCCCTTTTCCGAAGCTTTATTTCAACTCGTACTCCGGTCTTTAGATTTCCACGCTACCAGAAAAGAGACTCACACAGTCTTCCAACATCCCGTCTGGGTTGAGCTAAGTGCATAGTGCGAGAGTGCGAATTAATTCCCTATTCCAGAGTTGTACCCAGAATGAAGAGACCAGGTTAGACACTAAGAGTCAAACGATGTACAATTTCATGTGGAACTTAAGGAATTAAGTCAAAAGACCTGAAGCTCTTAAAATCCTATTTCTCGGTGAAGTTCCTCTGAAAATTAAGTGGATTAAGGTCAAGTTCAGACCACTCTCGGTTTCGGCTCATAACTCGGTTCAGAACTCAATGACTTTTCACAGATGCACATGCATGTGATGTTGGATGAAGTGCAGGTGTGTGCAATGCAGACACAATTTTTTATTTTTTTTGTTTTGTTTTATGCAAGGGATTTTTTTATGCAGAAAATGGAATAAGAAGCCTTCTATCTTTTCTTTTCTTTTTCAAAAATTTTGGGCACGGTTAGTGTTAGTAGAAAAACCTTTTTTTTGTGCTTGTTTGTTGTTGTTGCTGTTGTTGTTTTAGTTAGTACCCACCCCGTAAATACATATAGATTTACGCGAAAGTACGAGATATGGGTAAAATATATACATAGTATATACATACCCCCCTATACTTAGCGAGTGCTATGTCCTCAGAGCACAAGAAGCGGAACGAAGACATAGCTCGGGCTAAGCGTAAGGGAGTGAAAATACAAAGAAAAATGAAGCGATCGGGATATGTGAATGAGGAGAGTATAAACAGGTGGATGTCTATTCCCCCTATACTTAGGATTTGGTCCACCTAAGTATGGAAGAAGGGTGGGGATGGAGCGATCGTGAGGAAGAGTGTGATCCGGGAAAATGATATATACAGATGGCATCGGTCCCCCCCTATACTTAGGCCTTGGCCTAAGTAGAGGAAGAAGCTATACAAGGAGACCGATGTGGTCGGGAGGGAGGGTGGGAATGATCAGATAAATCTTCAATGTCCTCGCTCTGCGTGAAATAGATGACCTCAACTTGAATTGTCTGCTCTTTGGGTGATTCAATATATGGCTTCAGCATTTGTCCATTTACTGAGAAAGGTTGTGCATTATCTTTGAGTTCGGTAATATCCACGCTTCCATTGGTATGCACATCGATGACAATGTAGGGACCCATCCATTTTGATTTTAGTTTCCCATGAAAAATCTTCAACCGAGCATTAAACAACCACACTTTCTGTCCAGGGACAAAGGTTTTATCTCGAATGTGTCTATCATGCCATCTCTTGACCTTGTCCTTATAAATCACACTGTTGTCATATGCACGATTTCAGATTTCAATTAGCTCATTCAGATTTAAGTCTCGACATAGTTTCCCAAGGTGACAACTCCAATTCAACTTTTTGATCGCCCATTTAGATTTGTGAATCAATTCTGCAGGAAGATGACATGGCTTGCCATAGATCATCCTAAAAGGTGAAGTACCGAGTGGAGTCTTATAGGCTGTCCTATAGGCCCATAGAGCTTGGTCCAACAGTTTCGACCAATTCTTCCTATCGAGACGAACCAATTTCTGAAGAATGCCCTTCACCTCTCTATTAGAAACCTCTGTCATGCCATTAGATTGTGGATGATATGGGTTGGCTATTCTATGCTCAAATTTGTACTCCTTAGCCAAAGATCTCATCTCCCTGTTCACGAAGTGGCTACCTCCGTCAGAAATCAATACTTTTGGTATCCCGAACCTCGCAATGATATTATCCTTGATAAACTTGCAGACGATTTTGCTATCTGCGGTTCGGGTTGGAATAGCCTCTACCCATCTTGATAAATAGTCAACCGCTAACAAGATGAACTCAAATCCATTGCTGTTGGGAAAGGGACCCATAAAACCAATCCCCCATGCATCAAAAACATCACAGAAAATCATTGGTTGCATGGGCATTTCATCTCTATATCCCACAGTCCCTCCTATTCTTTGACAAATCGGGCATGACCGTACAAATTCATTAGCATCCTGAAATAAGGTCCGCCAGTAAAATCCACATTGGAGTACCTTGTGCGCGGTTCTCTTTCCCGAATGGTGTCCTCCCGCCTCGAGAGAATGACAGTGTGTGAGGACACTCTGATATTCCTCCTGAGGAATACATCTTCTCCAGACACAATCCGGTCCTTCATAGAAAAGGAAAGGATCGTCCCAATGGTATTTTCTCGAATCTGACTTTAATCGATCAATCATTTTTTTGGTCCAACCATAGGGAACCTTCTTGGAGACAAGATAGTTCACTATGTCGGAATACCATGGGGTTGAATCAATGACGCAAACCGATTCGTTTGGAAAAGTCTCCTTGATTGGTCCGATATCAGGATGATCGTTTTGCTCGATTCGGGAAAGGTGATCAGCAACAACATTCTTTATTCCAGGTTTATCCTTGATCTCCAAATTAAACTCCTGGATTAACAAGATCCATCTCAAAAGTCGTGCATCGGCATCCTTCTTATCCATGAGATATCTAATTGTTGTGTGATCTGTGAAAATTGTCACCTTGGAGCCCAATATGTATGATTTGAATTTTCCAAGGGCCCAAACAACTGCGGGCATTTCCTTTTCAGTCACTGTATAGTTTCTCTGTACAGGATCCAACACTTTGCTCGCGTAGTGAATCGCATAAGGGATTTCATCTCTTCTTTGTCTGAGTACCGCTCCAACAGCAAAATCCGATGCATCAGTCATGATCTCGAAGGGAAGAGACCAGTCGGGAGCTTGTAATATCGACTATTCACATATTTTCTTTTTCAGGAACTCGAAGGCCTCTAGACATCTGTAATTCACAATAAACTCGGTGTCTTTTCCTAAGAGCTCAGTCAGTGGGCGGGCGATCTTTGAAAAATCTGGGATAAACCTTCGATAAAATCCAACATGCCCTAAGAACGACCTCACTGACTTGACGTTGGTTGGTGGCTCAAGTTTCATAATCACATCCACCTTGGCAGGGTCTACCTCCATTCCCTTTTTGGAGATGACGTGCCCCAACACGATACCCTCAGTCACCATAAAGTGACTCTTCTCCCACGAGAGTACCAAATTAACCTCCCTGCATCTCTGAAGGACTCGGTCCAAGTGTGCTAAACATGTATCAAATGAATCACCATGAACCGAGAAGTCGTCCATGAAGACTTCCAAGAAATCACCAACCATTTCGACAAATACAGCAATCATGCACCGTTGAAATGTGCCTGGGGCATTGCAAAGCCCGAATGGCATGCGCTTGAATGCGTAAGTACCGAAGGGACATGTGAACGTGGTCTTTTCCTCGTCCTCGGGAGCGATAGCTACTTGATTGTAGCTGGAGTACCCATCAAGAAAACAGAAGAATGCTTTCCCTGCAAGTCTCTCCAATATTTGATCAATAAATGGTAGTGGAAAGTAGTCTTTCTTGGATGCAGCATTCATGCGCCGGTAATCGACACAGACGCGCCACGACGTGGGTACTCGGGTCGCGATCTCTACCCCCTCCTCGTTAGTGACCATCTGGATTCCCGACTTCTTTGGGACGACATGAAGGGGGGCTACCCACTTGGAGTCAGAAATGGGGTAAATAAATCCTGCTTTGCACCATTTCTCTATTTCTTTCTTCACCACTTCCCGAAGATTGGGGTTTAATCTTCTCTGAAATTCACGGGAAGGCCTTGCATTATCCTCAACATAAATTTGGTGCGAGCAGAGAGCGGGGTTTATTCCTACGAGATCCGACACAGACCAACCTATGGCTTTTCGATTTCGCTCAAGGACTTCGAGTAGTCTGGATTCTTGGTCCACGGTTAATGATGAGCTAATGATCACAGGGAATTTTTCTTTGGGTCCATTGAGGAATGCATATTTTAGCGTGGGAGGTAGTGGCTTCAGCTCTGGCAATTCCGAATCGTCGACCAAGTCTGGCTGAATGACTTTTGCTTCTGGCTCAGTATCGGTTGGCGGTGAATCACTGTGTGAGATGTTGGCTACCAATTCCGAAGAAAAGTGAGTCGGATCGCTAGAGTAGAATGGTAATTCGGCCAGAGCCGCGTCCGACTCATCATCGATATTTCTTGACTGTCCCAAAGGTGATGGGACTGACAAATCCGAGAGGATTTCTGTGTCATCAAGAGTGTAATAATCTGGGGGTCTAGATATCTCAGAGACTGCATTGTGTATTATTTCTTCTTCTGAGGATGTGCTTTCTATATGTATGTCTAGCAGTTGGTCCCATGGCCCAGTGGTTCTGAGGAGATTGCATTCTGATGTTTCGGCATCTTCAGTGGTGGATTTGGAGTCTGGCCTTTGCCACTTTGTTTGTTTCATCTCCAAGTCTACTTCTCTGCCTGGAGAACGGAATTTCATCATGCCAGAACCGTAATCGAATACAGCCTTAGCGGTTCTTAAGAATGGTCTTCCGAGAATGATTTGTGATTCCTTCCAATGGTTCGGGGTCTCCATGTCTAGGACAGTGAATTCCACTTTGTATTCTGTACCCTCGATAATGACGATGACATTCTTCACTTCTCCCTTAGGTCTTTTAGTGGATTTATCAGCAAATTGGAGTAAAGATGATGATTTCTTTAGAGGGCCCAACTCCAATCGATAATATAAGGCTAAGGGTAGAAGATTTATGGAAGATCCATTGTCGAGAAGTGTGCGTGTGAATGCTATACCGCCAATGCGACTCTCCACATAATGGGCGCCCAGATCCCTTTTCTTTCTTGGCAGATGTTGGTTTTTGACGCATTTGGTGGTGGCAACTGTCAAGATATGAGTCTCCACAAATTGATTTGTTCGCTTTGTACGAGTCCTGGTGGGAGTGCATTTTGTCTTCAAGTATTTCTGAAAGGCTGGATTACCGGCCACGTACTGATTAAAGGGTACTTTGAGTGTGATGTTTTGTTGGCAGAATTTTTCCATGACTGGGTCATCTTTGATGTTTTTCTTTAGTTTTCCTTTCTTTAGGGCATGGGGGAAAGGAATGGAAGCATTTGAGACAGGAGATAGAGGGCCAGAATCATAAATAAGAGCATCTTTATTCGACTTGGAGTTTTTATTACAATCATAATAATCAAAATCAGGTTGCTGAAAAGGTGACAAAGGTATTTTTGCAGCAACTAGAGGTTCAAGGTCCTCTGCAGACTCCATAGATGCTTTCCCTTTATCTACTGCTAGGATCTTCGGGCGTCCTTCATCTTCCTCCTCGGAAACATCCTCCGGTCGATCTTCCGAGTCTTCATGGTCCAATTCCCTTGCCCGGTCAGGTACGACCACGGTCCTTCCGCTCCTGAGTGACATGGCTTTGATTTTGTCAAACGAAAGGATCTCATGTTCATATGTGGAAAAATCTGAATAGTATACCTGATTATTGTGTTGAGATGAGTGGAATTTGTTCAAGCTATTGGGGTTAGCTTGAACTTGGGCGGGAATGGTTGTGGCTGGAGCTGTCTGCTCATCCTTCCAACGGGACAAGCGGTTGACATCAACCCGTAGATCTTGCAGCTCATTTCGGAAGTGGCGAAACTCTTCAAGTATTTGTCTTTGGATGTCGATCGGCTCTTCTGGAGGTGTGGACGACTGAGCTGACTGGTTGGGGGCTTGAGATTGCTGACGGTATTGCTGAGGTTGATTCTGGCGATTGTAGGGTTGTTGCTGCTTCGGCTGCTGGAAAGATGTAGTGTGCTGTGGAGGAAATGCGGCATTATAGAAGGTGAGTGGACGCTGATAAGTCTGACGGTCCCCCATATTACCCTGTCGGGTAGTGTCCTGGGTGTACCAGATGCCGTTTACTTCAAATGTCAGAGGCGGGGCTTCCTTGACTGTCTCAGTCGGTGGGGGCGGTTGTTGGGAAAATTGGGCATAGGATTGATCCTGAGCCCATGGTTGTTGTTGCTTTGCTCCTGGCTGCTCCTGGACATGATGCACATGATAGATCGAGATAGTAGGTGCACTAGGCATCCCCATCTTGGACACCTTCTCGGTGAGCTCCTCCATCTGCCTTGGGAATTGGGAAATCCTACTGTCGATATCGTTCATTCTCTTGTCCACTATTGTCAATTTATCAGCAATAAAGTGCATGTTTGGAATTAAGTCCTCAGTTATTTCTGCAACCATCTGCTTCCCGCCTTTGGCTTGAAGGGTGTTCAGGGAATCAGTGTATGCTCTACTGGCAATTTGAGACCGGCTTGTTTCTGTCATCTGCTCCAGTATTTTCCAGACGGTCTCAGCTACACGTGATGTGTAATTCCCTCCGCAGGAAGCACTAACTAACCCTTGAGTTTCATGGTTGAGGCCAGAGTAGAGTGACTGGACTAGGATGTTGTTGTCCATATCATGGCAGGGACATTTTTGTAGTAGGTCCTTAAACCTATCCCACGCCTCACAGAGTGGTTCATTGGGCATCTGAGAGAAACTGGTGATGCGGGTCCTCATTTGATTGGTCCGGCTCAAGGGGTAGAATTTCTTCAGAAAGAGGTTTTTGAACCTCTCATAAGTCGTCACAGTCACCCCCCAAGTTTTTCACCCAGTAGTCTGCTTTCCCTTTCAAGGCGAAAGGTAGTGCAGTGAGATGAATGTAGTCTTGGCTGACTTGTGGGTGCCTCAGATTAGAACATATCAGCTCCAGGTCCCTCAAGAATTCATATGGTTCCTCAGTCGTATTACCATGGAATTAAGGTAATTGACTGACAAAATGTGGCTTTAGTTCATAGTGGATCTCTGGCTGTGGTGGCTGCAAATAATTCCACACTCTGTACTGTCCAGGGTTGTATGCGGCTTCCATTGGCAGTTCTTCCCCAGCATTCATTTGTTCGAGCTGCTCCCTCAGTAACTGCTGTTGCTGCTCAGATGCAGCCAGTCTTGCGAGAATCATCTTCATTGGATCTTCATTATGTTCATCTTCAGGGTCTTTCTTGGAAGACATCTTGGATGGCATCTCCTTTTCTTCACCTTCAGAATATAAAGGGTTTGAGTTAATAGATTGGAAAGAATTGATGTAGCAGTTATCCTTAATCTTTTCTGGTGAGAAAGAGACAGTGTGAGTCTGTCCTCCTTCTAGGAAGAAGAAGGAATCGTAGGAATAGGGTTCTTGGGAAGGGTTTCCCGGAGGCCAAGCAGGTCCAGAGTAAGAGTCTCTCTGGGCTTTTGAGACTAGAGAGTTTGTGGTAGAGGAAGAAGGGTTCATAGAATCCGAACAAGAATTACAACAATCTTCCATTCTCGAGGTCAACAAGAGGTTTGCGGTTTATGATGTAGGCACAAATGTGCAGTATTCGTTGATGTCTTACTTTCTATGCACAAACCAAACACAATACAAAGATTTCTTTCACCAACTCAATGAAGGCCGTAAGAGTCTGGCCAATTATCTTGTCAGTTTTAATTGGTGAGAATTCAAGTCTTGCAAGCCGTTTAAACGAGCTGTTAGGTTTTGGAGCTGGGCTCTATCCTAGTGTGCGTCTCTCTCCTCGCTTGAAGATAAAATCAAACAATGTCGGAGTTGCTCTCCCGCAGAAATTCTTGATTTTATAGGTTATTTTGAAATCGACTATATTTAGTAGTCCCAGTTTAATTAGGTGATCACTGAAAAAATTAGATGAGCACAAATACACGTCTACCGTCCAGTCCCAATTTCCTTTAGATTTATGTGATAAAACAAGAGGGAGAAATTCGGGAAAAGCCGATGCACGCGGAAAACTATGATGAATGCTCAGTTAGAAGACTTACAGTGAATCCTCGCTATCTCCATGTGGGATGCTAGACAGAATTTTAAAAATTATTCTAAATGAATGCAAGCCGATGAAAACCGCACCTAAGCAGAAAGTTCTATTAGAGAGGAAGAATTGAGTTAAATTTGGATAAGTTGAACGATCTATGTGCGTCTTGATTAATGTGAAGTGTGGCTTAAGATCCTACGAGCACAATCAAAAATAAAAAATGCTCTGAGAGCCGTATGTGCAGGTCTATCCTAATCGCCACTCAAGTCGAGCCCCACCCTCACCGGAGAGTGAAACAGGCCACGACACACCACAAATAGAGTCCAATGTCTTTTTTTACACACGCGAGAGTCCAAAAGGACACCGCTATAAATGAGCAGAAATGGAAATTTGCAGGAATTTAAAACCTAGACTCTATGCTCTCTCACGACTCGACTCGATCTTAAATTAATTGCGGTCTCTTCGGATGTCGGTGAAGATGCGTCGGTTTTTTGAAGAACCGCTCCACGTGCGCCGGGTACCTCGCAAGAAAAATAAGAGAGAGAATATCAGAGAGTGACTCAAAAAATAATAAAATAAGAAAAAATATGCTGGAAAAAATTATGGGATTTACAATGAAAAATTCAGGGGTCAGACTACCCGAATTCGGAAAACCGAATTAAAAATTTTCAAAACAAAAAACTAAGCCGTTTGCCACCCCGGCAACGGTGCCATCTGACAGGTCCGGATTCGCGCGAGTAAAAGAGTTGTTTTTATCTTCGTGAGTGTGAAAATAAATATGTGTTCGTTGTAGGCGGCGATCGGAAACAGTCAAGAAAATAACCACAAATAATTATTTAATTTCAATCTCGTGGTCTTGTGTTTATTTTACTTGGGCAAGTCCCAAGGTCGATCACAAGGAGGCAAAGGAACAACCTAGAGATATGTATGTCCAATTTCGTGTTCGGTTTTCAAGGCAGTCTTTTTTTGGAATTTTTAATGCAAATAGTGGATGCAAAATGCAAATTCAGTCTATTTTAGGGACTAAAATGTAAATTTCGATCAAACAATGTCCGAAAAATATGAAACTTGGCCACAATGTAAATGATGATGAAATGAATGCACTGTAATTTTTTTGGAATTTTTGGATGCAATATGAATTTTTTATGAATTTTTAAATGCAAACAAAATGATTTTCAATATTTAATTATAATAAATATTAAACCTACTTATTTTCGAGAAATAAAATTATCTAAGACCTATCACTAGGTAATGGATCTTAGAAAAATCCTAGACCTAAAAAATGTGGGGTTTAATACTTATTAAAAATTAAATAGTGAAATATGCAAAATGATTTTTACAGAGCAAACTATGCATGCAAATGCAAAGATTTTTGGGCACAATGTTAACCACAATAAACTCTACACTATGTGATTTTTTGAGGATTTTTAGAGCAACAGTTAATCAAATATAAATTGAAGAGCATAAAATGAGCAAAGTTAGCAATTTTCCATAAAATCTTTATTTATTAATTAACCGTCAATCACAAAAATAGCCACAATATGTCCAGATGTAGAGAATTAAGTGAGAAACATCATGCAATTTTTAGATAAATAAAATATTGTCGAGAAGAGGTTCAAAAACTAAGGGGAAGACGAGGGTATCAATGCAATAAAAATAAAATAAATAAAAGAGCACTGGGGGATCTAATGTTAATTACCTAAAAATGGGGGGCGAATATACAATTGTACCATAGGGTCACGTGGTGTGCACGTGACCTTCTGGATCTGGACTGAAGCGCAAATAGCGGAACTTCGGGGGGTCTGTCTGCAATTTACCCCGTGTTCACGTGTGATGCACGTGACCCGGGGGATGATGCACGGATGACGTCACCCGCCCCACGTGCTACGCACGTGGCGGGGTCTCGGCCCTGGAGGCCGGTGGCGAGTGCGGCGGAGGGAGCCCCTCCTGGCGGAGGTGCTAGGCTGAGTCGTAGGCGGGCCGGGCGGAGGAGCCGACCGAGGTGGAGGCGTTGATGATGGCCGGAGCAGGTGGCTGTGGTCAGAGAAGGCGGCTCTATCGATGACGGTGTAACACGGAGCCTGGGAATGAGTTGGGGCTCCGGTGGCGCGGTGTTGGAGGCGAGGTGTTGACGGAGCAGCGGGGACGAGGTGGCGAAGCCGGAGGTGTGGCTTGGAGGCGGAAAAGCGTCGGCCTTCCTCTGGCCGACACACGGCCAAGAGGGGGCGAAGTGGAGGATCTTGCGCTGGAGTCGATGTTGTGGCGTCGGTGGAGCGCTTGCAGACGGCGGTCGATGAAGCTCGATGCAGGTGGCGTCGTCGCTGGAGTCTGGAGTTGAGGGTCGACGCCCGGCGGTGTTGTTGTCGAAGATAGTCGTTGGAGTTGGCGTGGGCGGCCGATGAAGTCGGTGAAGGCGACGGCGGCGTTGGTGACGAAGGTGCTATCGTTGGCGGAGTCGGAAGCAGAGATGAAGATGGTTGGTGGAAGCGTAGCAGTGGTGGTTTCGGAGCTGAGCAAAGGGTGAGCGGCTGGGCATCCGAGCGATGAGGAGCTCGGAGGTGGAGGGATAGAGAGAGAGGGCGAGAGAGAGAGAGAGATAGAGAAAAGTAACCTGGGGCTCAACGGCGGCGCCGGAGCGAAGCAGCTCACTGGAGGGGGAGGCTGCGACAAGCTCGAGGAGCTTGGATCTCGCCGGAGTGGAGTAGTCGGAGGGTTGTCACCACCTCGAAGGTTTCCTAGGGCGGAGGTCGGTGGATGGCCGTCGGGGGTTGTGTCCAGGTCCTTTAAATAGTATCGGGGGTGGAGCTATCGGCGGGAGATGCGGAGGGTCGGCGCGGGGATAACGGAGCGGCCATTGCGAGGTGGTTGGCGGAGATCTCGGGGATGGTTGTGGTCGGCGAGGCCGTTGCGGGAGGAGGTTGCGAGGATTGGGGAGGGAGAAGGACCTGGTGAAGACGACGATCAACGGCCGTTCGATCGGCCGAGATCGAGCGGCCGAGATCGCGCCACATGGCGGTCAAGAGAGAGGGAAGAGCGTGCCACGTGCAGAGCACGTGCCTGGGGGGACGTGCAACACACGTGCGTCGATTTTTTTATATAAAAACGATTAATAAAGGAGCCCAAAAACCGCTGACACGTGGCGGCCTTTGGGGCTGCCATGTGTCAGCTCTAGAAAAATCCGAAAATAAAATCTTTTGTAAAATCAAAAAGAAATATCAAATGACCTCGAATCAAAAAAGTTCCTTCACGAAAATTGCTCGTCTCGATGAGATATACAACTTTCATGAAGACATCAAAGCCAAATTCGATCAAATGTAAAAAGTGAATTTTTGGGGTATCCCATGTACATAGAATACCTTGATTTTTGGGTTTCTAATTTTTTTTGTCATTTTTTAAACACGATAAAAATCCGGAAAAATATGGAAAAATCAAATATGAATAAAAGACACTTAATTCTAATTTTTTTGGATTTTTAATGATAAAGAAAATATATACATAAAATATCGATCAAAAGCCGCGAAAATATACAATGTACAAAAGAGGCCCAAAACCCAACTTTCACATACAAGCTCTGATTCACTTGAACTTGGTCTTGTTTTGAAGGTAATTGAACGTACAATAGTTCAAAAGTGAGTAGGATGAAATCGGATACTGGATAGAGAAGATATGTGGCTTTTAGTCCGAAAATCATGAAACTTGGGTTTGTGTTTTTGGTCCACTTAACAGGGTTAGTGATTTTTTTGTATTTTTTATTTGTTCTTGTTAGTGACGTGCACACAGTGGATGTGGGTTTGTGGTATTCGGAGTTAGCATGGAGGAGTCAAAAATAGGGGAAGTTAGGCTATTTACAGGCCATTTTTGGCTTGGATTTTTGGCTTCTTATTTTATGCAGAATTTAATGCTAAAATGCAATTCTTATGAAATCATGCATAAATGCTAATTATGCGAAATAAACGCAGAAATGCAGCTGATCTTGAGGGACTTGAGCTTAATTAATGAGACTTAGAGTGATGAATCCGAGATTCATCACAATTCCATATGGATAATTCCAATAAAGATTTCCTTTCCTCAATATATGGTATTGACCTATTTAAAGAGACCTCACCTCAACGAGTTGAGGATGAGAAAGATATGGCTGGATGCCCTTAGCATCAACTGTAAGAAGTCTGATGTATGCCACGATATATATAAAACCAAACATCTTGCATGTAGTGGGTGGAAATGTGCTAGACCTCTCTGGCGGGTAGAAAGAGAGCTTGAGTATTTGATTAAAGAGAGTAAAATACTAAGGATCTAATGAGTAGGACCATATTGTGGACATTAATATAATGAAATCGTGAAGAACTCCCATCTTTCTTATAGTTGTTGGTTGCCACCGATACATGACTTCTCTCGACCATCTACAATTTCCATGATAGGACCATTCGTTTCTTTTCTGAATCATGACCTTCTTTTCCAGTGGCTAATAGGAGACGTAGATAGCCATACATAGTAGAGATTGAGTCTTCCTTTTCCTTACATGTTCAGCTCTTTCAAGAAAACTGACCTTCACCTAACTATTGCCTACTTAATCTTGCATCTCTTGGCTAACTATAATACTATAAAAAAAAGGGTTAGCATGTCCTTAGATTGATTTTGCTTTCTTTTAACTAGTATATAAAAGTAAATAAAGGAGTTCTGCCTGAGAAGGATTCCAGACTTGTCCAGTGGTAAACCATTACCAATCTTACTATGAAGAGAAAACACTTGAGTGCAGTAATAACATCAAGGATATGACTGTGGAGATTATAATATCCAATTTTAACTTCAGATGCCTAAGAGAGACTCAAGTCTATGTTTTAGTTTATGGGGAAGTGATCTCCTGATCTGTGGGTATTCTGACTTGAGATTTCCAATCAGACATGAATAATAGAAATCTCATATTGGTTATTTTTCTTCTTAAATGGTGGTGTTGTGAGCTAAGAGTAACAAGAAAAAGGAAACTGAGATTGTTTCTACAAAATTGAGTATTGATTGCATGAAATGCAACAATTACATTAGATGTTATTACTTTTTCTACGAGTTATGCAAAGTTATAACAGAACTTGGCACAGTATTTAATTATAGAGAGATTGATCAACTGATCTAGTTGTTTAACTAAATAGTCAAATGATTAGCACATGAGTGTGATTTTAAGAATAGTCCACAAATGGCTCTGAGGGCTACTGGGAGATTATCGGACAAGTGAACCCACAACAAGTGGTTAAATAATAAATTTTATTGCGTGCAAATTATATCATTCCATTATATGATGAATAAGATATAATTGTGTTTTACATTAATAAGATCCCTCTATACAATTAAGGTTATATATCATGATCATCTTGACATCGTATAGTTATTTTATCTAAAACGTTATATCATAGAGGTTGATGCAAGGTTGTAGATCTAAAGAGTTAGATCGAGACACAACTAGAGAAATGGCTTGAAAAGTATCTGTTAGAATTTTCAAAGTGTTTTAAGGCATGATATTAGATGTAAATCTAATTATCAAGTTACTACACATGGTCTATATAGTCTCTCTGGCATTATCTCCAAGCATCTGTGAAGATTGCATATGAATCCTAATGGGATTAGGAATCATACGTTCAGATATTAATTATAAAGATAATAATTGTTATTATCAATATAAACTGATATGGGAATATGATTCACTTTATTAAAAATTAATTGGTATGGGTATAGACTCATAATGACTAAAATAATTGTGAACATGATTCATATTTATTTAGGATATGTGTGAATGTTATTCACATAATTAAATAAATGTAAATTAGATTTACGTTTTATATGGACTAATGAATTGGATTTGTTATTTGATTGGATGATTTTAATAATGTTTGGTTGAAACTAATTGATTGAATAAAATGATTAATTGCATAATTCGTAAATCAATTGAAATTTGAATTTGTTGAAAGACAAATCAAAGAAGTTAATTTTCTCTAATTTCTCATGGTCGATAACCACCATGGAGAGTGGAGAGAAGTTTTCTCCTATTTATCATGGCGGACGTCCACCATGGAGAGATAGATGATTAAAGAGAGGATTATTTTCTCTTTTATTCCCATCTATTAGTTCAAAATTCAAGTTCCATTTGGAAGTTGTAACTAACTGGAGAGAGAGAGAGAGGCTTGCTCTCTATTCAATCTCTCATAAAGATCCATCAAAATGGAGTAGGACCCCATCTTGGTCGTCCATGGCCCTATACAAGGAGGGCTTGGGTACTCTTCTTAGTTAATTGAATTCCATCTCTCAACAAGTGCTCTCTAGTCCTAAGAAGAAAGAGGAGAAAATGTTAGAGAATAAATCTCTTTATCTTTCCCTTAGTAGTGCCCTATATACTCCACCGAATATCCCCTTAGTCGTCCATTATAGCTCTACTCTGTTCTCCATTGTCTTGGTCATTGCGAGAAGATCCGTATTGTTTTATGTGTCAGTACCCGAGACGAAAGACTACATTTCGTAAAACAAAATCATAAGGCATAGATCATTCTAAATGCCTTTTTGCATGGACATCTTGGTGAAGAAATCTCAAGTTTGGGGGGAAATACCACGAGTCATCATCATGCTCGCAAGTGCAAGCGTTCGTTGAATCGAACGTCGGTCATGAGGTCTCTTATTTTAGAGTCTTGCACGTCAAAGGTATATCCCTATACTTTTGTGATCTTATGAAAAAGTGCATGTCATTTCGCATTTTGCGATCATTTTTTTGTTATACAATTTCATTGGTGCTTATACGATGAGCACCTTTCCTTAGGAATCGATTCATATTTTCCGCATTTTAGTGAGGTTAATCCTCCCATCACTTTTATCACATTTAGGTGATCTTTTTGGGATATTGAGTTGTAATGCATGTAGCTTGTGATGAAAAATGTTTTTTTCCAACTAATACTCAACATATAAGATCAGATAGAAAGTGGTATGAAGAACAACCCCGGTGCTTTTTACTACTTTGTAGCAATGGTCAAAATTACAATTGTGCTCGCTGAACACTAGCTAAAAGTTCACATGTCTTGGATTACAATATGGGGTGCTTTCCTGTTTGCTTTTTAGTTCATCTTATTATGAGGTTATTTTGTTCACCCTTTACAGTGTTGCTTCTTTTGCCCTTCAGAATTATTAAAAAAACCGATTTATAATTAACTTAAACCTGTCAAATATTTGTGTTAAATCTGTCATCCTTGAATTGTGCAACTCAAAGAAGTTGTTTAGAAGAAATCATTATCTTCGTTTATGGATCTAGGTTGTTTGATGATTAATCCATAATAGTTTCAAAATGCCATAACTCTATCCATACTAACAACAAGTTTAATATCTTGCAGATTAAAGATTATCTAACTTTTCCATATCCTTTAGAATAGACATAACCCCCAAAAATAACTAAGATAGTCGTTACCAGAATTTCATTTCAAAAAGGGATTTGCATCACAGTTAACATATTAGTCACTTAACATGATGTCTGGAACATAATCAGATCCATAAGCAGACACGATGGTGGATGCAATAATGTGATCAAAGACATCAAGCAGTGTCAGGTGCCGCTCTCACGAGCTCGAGAGGGGGGTGCAGGCGACGAGGACATGGAGGAGAGGGAGAGGTCGGGGAATGTTTTGAGGTCGTAAAGAAAAAAGACATCAAGGACGGATTCAATATGTTAAACACAACCACCAAAAGTTTACAAACATTGAATGCAATGCCTAATGGGCCGACAAAACCATCCGAGAGTTTGCGACATTGAGTGGAGGCTCGGGGTGTCGATTGGTGATGGCAGCGTAATGATAAAACAAGTATATTAGGATGTATCAAGTGTTGGGGGAGATTTCGATGGGCCAAGAAAGAAAGGCGGGTTTGTCGAGAAAGGGTTGGTAATTAAGTAGATAAGGCTCAAGATTTCCATAATCTTGAACTCATTAAGACTTGTTTGGGTATCCGAATATACCCGTTCATATCACTTAGGATAATTGAGTCGGTTCAGATCAGGTACCTAAACTGTTGATTTGAATGGATATCCAAAATTTTAAGGGTGCCCTTCACGATCGGAGGTGGGTGCCCATTCAATCCCTTAGCCTAAACACCCCTACCAAACGTGTTACATGTTTCGTAATCAATGTTTCACAAGATGCCAAGAAGACTATCAAGGACCAACAAGATCACCAAGAGAAATTTAGATATGATGGTCACTTGGTCAGCGAGGTTGAATGGGTAAGTGTCTTGATCTGGAAAAAATGACTCCGAACTATTGGTTTCCCATGCAAATTATACAGGTTGGGTATCCAATCCAAGCTAATCCATAACCTGGATAGAGTATGAGGCTCGATCCGGCCCGCCCAAGGTTGGCAGCCGGGGCTGGGCAATCTCAGCCCACCCCCATTTTGGTTTATTACGAAGGTTGTACGTCCGTTTCTCTTATTGTTTTTTACATCCATGTCTCTTATATTAATATTCAATATATAATATATAAAACGTGTAGAAACATATTCAAAAAAATTAATAGATTTTGTCAATTGCAAAATTAAAGTCATATGACAAAACCTTGAGACGCTGACGACGGAAAAAATATGTCAATTGCAAAATTAAAGCAGCATATTAAACAATTGGGAATCACTTATTGTGTATGACGAAAATTAATGAATATTTCGAAGATTTTCATATTGTGTTGATGGATGAGAAGGTCGTGGGGATGTGCCATTGATTCATGAGACGTCAAGGAAGGTCACGATGCGGAGTAGAGGTGCCAGTGGGAGCCAGGGATGATGCGTCGATGAGGAATGATCAGAGAGAGGTCACAGGGATGAGAGAGATGATAGCAGGGGTTACAATTACGAAGAGAAGATCAGGTCTGAGAGCGGCTGCCAACTCGACCGGGAGGGGGCCGAGGATGTGCCATTGTGTATGGTCTCTGGGAGGGGGTGGAAGTACGTGAAACTATGCATGACAGCCAAAATATTCGAATCGTCATTGAACTACGATTCCATGAAAGAATGATTGTGTTGACATGACACAATGTTTGGAAGTACACTTTTTGCTCCAGTTCGTTTGAGAAAAAATATCAAACTATGGAGACATGTATAAAGTATTACAAATTATCAGTACAAGTTACCGACGGTTACCATAATATACCTAGCGTCGAATTGTTATGGGATAATATTTGGAGCAGTTTGTCATTGAATACCGAAAAAGCAGCTAATTAGAAATTTCATTATTAACTCCAAGCCTAATCTCAGTAACTATTGCGGTACAACTATCTCGTGCAAAAATCCACACATACAAACATGGCTGGTTGGGACGGGTTGAAAATTGAATAAAATTAAGACCCGAGCCTAGCCCACATAATTATCAAGTTCAGGCTTTGGTGTGTCGAGTCAGGGTCCAAATGCTCCGCCTTACCGGTAAGTGATCCGAATAGATATTCTCAGGCATCCATGGTCACCCAAATGGATACATATTACCTACTTTTTTACCAACCCTTTGCTTTCAACTTAGACAATATTCTAAGCGTTCTTCTCCTGTTCATTAAATTCCCTCCAACTAGAATGGAGCAAAGACCGGGTCGACCCAAACATGACCACAATCCGACCTATCAAAACTTGGGAGCGATCAAACTTGATGTATATGGACCGAGCATGGGCCCCCGATTCCTTAAAATTGTTGGCGTCGAGACGAGCCCGACCGGAACATGCAAATACCAACAAAAGCTTGACCTAGACCAACTTCCAAATAGATGAGAGGGATGTTGATCACCCTGAGCAAATAGCTACAACAAATTCATTGATGAGTTCCCACTTATCGTGGATCCTCTCAGAAGCGCATGCTGGACCTTTACCAATGTAAGGATGTGATTTAAGCGACGGGATTTGAATCGAGCTGCAACAGATGGCTCGATGTTGTTAATAGAGCCGAGTCCGCTGATGTACCTGACGTCCAGTGAGCGAGTGTGTAGATCTACGAAGACAGGTTGCTGTGATGTACGAGAATATACATCGCATCTATTTCAATGTCGTAAATATGAAGGCATGGAAGTCGTGCAAATGGGCATGTATATGCATTAAATTAGGGCACGTGGAAGTTGCACCAATATGGATAATGGGTTTTAATAGCACCTGTCATTACTATTGCAAGTGGATTGGCGTCTAGTACTTTACAAGCCTCTACTGGTGTCCTAAATTCTTAGGTGGTTGTGTCAATGCTTCGAATCCTTCTTCCATTGTCATGAACTTGTAAATGAAGGTGCCAGTGCTTCGAATCATTTCTTCGATGCCTCTTACGTTTCACACCTTCAACTTCCCAATATGTAATTGCAAAAGCGTAATTTTCTCCAATTCCGTGACAAATGTGATAATTTCATCTTTAAACTAAATGATGTGGTTAGCAATTAATTGCAAATGATATGGTAATCCTTGTCAATTTTTCTGCCATAATTATTATCGTAATTGCTAGTAGTCTTTAGTAAATTTATTGATTTGATAATGGACATTGTAAAAGACTCATAACTAGGATTAAGATGGTATGTATATTATGATATTGTAAGCTAACAAACGAAGGCTATTGATAAGTAATTATAGTTGTAAGATGACACGTTAGCAATATAAAAAAACGTGATGGCATTTAGACATTAGTAAATTAAAATAAAGTTCATTCATGATTTAAATTAAATGATAAATTAAATTAGATAGTTCCATAGGTACTCGTGGGTACCAGTAAGCTATTCGCATAACGCGGATACCTGTTACCACTGGATACCCGTTAGATAAGGTTGGGTTGGTCTGTGTCTGAGTAATCATGGGTTGGGACAGATAATTATGATCTAATGGTTTGGTTAACAACTCCATGAACACCGGGTCAACTTTCCTCTCACCCCGTGCCACCGTGCGGTGGCAGAGGTGTCTTTGCAATTTTCCCATCCGTGGGTAGGATGCAATTTTCCCATCCGTGGGTACGGATGCAAAAATATCCCACAATTTGAAGGATACCGGGTCAACTTTCCTCTCGCCCCATGCCACCGTGCGGTGGCAGGGGTGTCTTTGCAATTTTCCCATCCGTGGGTAGGATGCAATTTTCCCATCCGTGGGTACGGATGCAAAAATTATCCCACAAATCCGAAGGCTACAAGGTCAACTTTCCTCTCACCCCGTGCCACCGTGCGGTGGTAGGGGTGTCATTGCAATTTTCCCATCCGTGGGTAGGACTGCAATTTTCCCAACATCTAACGTGGATATCCACGTATTCGAAGCCCACTAGATCGATTTTCCCCCCACCCCATGCCACGGTGCCCATGGCAGGGGTGTAACTGCAATTTTCCCACCTGTGGGTACGGACGCAAATTACCCACAGTTCAGGTGCTCATCCGAATATTCGAAGGCTACTTTGGTCATTTACACGCTGGTTGGGGGGCTGACAACCACGTGTAAACATCTGTCCCGGAGCACCTGAAGCACCTCACCCCCACTATACAGCAGTGCAGCCCTCAAAGTTCCACGAGTTGGGACAAAAGGGTCTCTGCCATTGCCGCCCGATCATTACCGGTAATGATCGGTGGGCATCTGCTATTCCCGCCCGATCATTACCGGTAGTACCGATAATGATCGGTAATGATCGGTAATGATCGGTATTGATCGGTAATGATCGGTGCGCCTCTGCCAGTACCGCACGATCATTACCGGTAGTACCGATAATGATCGGTAATGATCGGTATTGATCGGTAATGATCGGTGCACCACTGCCAGTACCGCACGATCATTACCGGTAGTACCGGTAATGATCGGTAATGATCAGTGCGCCACTGCCAGTACCGCACGATCATTACCGGTAGTACCGATAATGATCGGTAATGATCGGTATTGATCGGTAATGATCGGTGCGCCTCTGCCAGTACTGCACGATCATTACCGCTAGTACCGATAATGATCGGTATTGATCGGTAATGATCGGTGCGCCGCTACCAGTACCACACTATCATTACCGGTAGTACCGATAATGATCGGTAATGATCGGTATTGATCGGTAATGATTGGTACGCCTCTGCCAGTACCGCACGATCATTACCGGTAGTACCGATAATGATCGGTAATGATCGGTAATGATTGGTATTGATCGATAATGATGGGTGCGCCTCTGCCAGTACCGCACGATCATTACCGGTAGTACCGATAATGATCGGTAATGATCGGTAATGATCGGTATTGATCGATAATGATGGGTGCGCCTCTGCCAGTACCGCACGATCATTACCGCTAGTACCGATAATGATCAATACCGATCATTACCGCTAGTACCGATAATGATCAATACCGATCATTATCGGTAATGATCGGTGCGCCTCTGCCAGTACCGCACGATCATTACCGCTAGTACCGATAATGATCGGTAATGATCGGTGCGCCGCTACCAGTACCACACTATCATTACCGGTAGTACCGATAATGATCGGTAATAATCGGTAATGATTGGTATTGATCGGTAATGATTGGTGCGCCTCTGCCAGTACCGCACGATCATTACCGGTAGTACCGATAATGATCGGTAATGATCGGTATTGATCGGTAATGATGGGTGCGCCTCTGCCAGTACCGCACGTTCATTACCGGTAGTACCGATAATGATCGGTAATGATCGGTATTGATCGGTAATGATCGGTGCGCCTCTGCTAGTACCGCACGATCATTACCGGTAGTACCGATAATGATCGGTAATGATCGGTAACGATCGGTATTGATCGGTAATGATCGGTGCGCCTCTGCCAGTACCGCACGATCATTACCGGTATTGATCAATAATGATCGATGATGATCGAAAATGATCGGTATTGATCGCTAATGATCATTACCGATCATCACCATCCACGTTGCATATGGGTCCCATACTATAGATGTCGGGGGGGCACCCGAAAAGTAGCTGGTCCCTTAACATTTGCGGCAGCCGAGGCGAGCCGTAAAACGTGGGTCTCTTCTTTTTTTCGGGGGGGGGAGGGGGGATGAGCTGGTTTAACAAGACGCGTTCCCTTTCTCTTTGTTTTACCCATCATCGATCCTTCGCCGAAGGGCATTCGGTTACCACCCATCACTTGCGTCACGTTGTAGCATCGGAAATATTGGGTCCCTCAACATTGGCGGCAGCGGGGGCGGGCCGAGAAGCATGGGTCATTGGGGGCATGGTTGACAAAAATGTTCCCATCACTACGTGGCATCCCACCTCTTGCATGCCTTGGATCCGCCACCGATCACTGGCGGTGACGGGGCGCCCGATCACTTTGGGCACGTTGTAGAATAAGACGGGGTGACGGCACTCAGCTGCACGTGCATGCACTTGCGCGCCCATTCTGACTGATCGAGAATTTCACAAGTCCCCATGCGGATGCGCGCACATGCAAGCACACACCGGCAAAGTCGGGCTTCGATCAATACAGGTAATGATCAGTAAGCTTCCCTGGTGTCGCACGATCGTTACCGGTATTGATCGATAATGATCGGTAAGCCTCTGCTAGTGCCGCACGATCATTACCGGTAATCATCGATGATGATCGGTAAGCCTCTGCTGGTGCCGCACGATCATTACCGGCATTGATCGATAATGATCGAAAATGATCGGTATTGATCGATAAGGATCGGTAATGATCATTACCGATCATCGCCATCCACGTTGCATATGGGTCCCATACCATAGATGTCGGGGGGGCACCCAAAAAGTAGCCGGTCCCCCTTAACATTTACGGCAGCCGAGGCGAGCCGGAAAACATGGGTCTCTTTTTTTTGGGGGGGGGGGGGGGGGGGGGGGTAGGGGGATGAGCTGGTTTAACAAGACACGTTCCCGTTTCTCTTTGTGATATTCCGCCGCTTTGCCCTTCATCGATCCTTCGCCGAACAACTCATACGGCCGGGCATTCGGTTACCACCCATCACTCGCGTCACGTTGTAGCGTCGGAAATATTGGGTCCCTCAACATTGGCGGCAGCGTGGGCGGGCCGAGAAGCATGGGTCATTGGGGCCATGGTTGACAAAAATGTTCCCATCACTACGTGGCATCCCACCTCTTGCATGCCTTCCATCCACCGCCGATCAGTGGCGGTGACTTGGCGCCCGATCACTTTGGGCACGTTGTAGAATAAGACGGGGTGACGGCACTCGGCTGCATGTGCATGCACTTGCGCGCCCATTCTGACTGATCGAGAATTTCACAAGTCCCCACGCGGATGCGCGCACATGCAAGCACACACCGGTAACGTCGGGCTTCGACCGTGAAGATGTTTATAAACACGATGGGGGTTCTTTCCCCCGAGCCATGGCGCCTCTTGCCGTCGTTCCTCATCCCAAGTGAAGGACCAAGCGCGCTTGGCCCAGTGTGGTCTCTCTGTCGTCGATACCTACGAGATGGGAGCGGATACCTGATTATAATTTGTCAAGTATTTCAAGATAACTAAGGACAGATTCCTTACTATAACAGTTCATGTTGTAACGCATGGGATCCATTGAATAAGGATTGAATGGATCGGGGATGATTGGCACGTATCTTGGAGTCGTCCAATCATCATCCAATGAATCTCTTACATTACAGCAGGTGCTGTAACAGCAAAGGATCCCTCGGCATCTACATAGGATCACTTCTACCAAGTAAAAGTCACTGAGGCGGAAGTAGGTGTGGATCCTCTCTTGTGAGTGGGTTCACATCATGTTTTGATGTTAGGGTGGAGCTCGATTCGAACCAAAACAAGATGACCCGACCCGGGCTTGCGATTATTTTCTGGACCATGGACCAAGTCAAGGCCCAGCAAAAATGTGGAATTGATAATCCTGGCCCAATCCAAGGCCCGGGTATTCCAGGTCAGGCTGTGCCCGTTTTATTATTGCTCTCAATCTGCGTACATGGCATTAATAATTCAACAGATTTGCGGTATCGAAATTTTAACATTAAATTTATTTATAGGTCTCCCTCGTACACTTATTAGGCATTATAATTTATAATGAACAGTATAGGGTGTGAAATTCCATATGGATGCACCATCAATATACTTCAAATGAGCATTTCTATGCGCGAATCTTTATGGGTCTGTTTGGTTATCAGATTAATTCAAACAGCTACTGTTCACAGGAGGTTACCCTAACATAACCCATCCCAATAACCAAGCAGTCCCTATGTGTGGAGTTGTAGCAATCGCCATTGACATATTTTAAGTTCTACTTATTATCAACCATAAGGTGGCAAGCTACATGGATAGCACTATGACGAAGACACGTTAATTCCGCAAGCGATACACACTCTTTTCTTACCAAGCAAACTGGAGCAAAGTAAACATCAAAAGAGGGGCACATCGGTAGGTGGGATGCTACGACTAGGGGTGTCTTTCCAGATGAATGAATCAAGTCAGACACCAACTCAGAACTCGATAAAAACTCGAATTCAAGCTAACTTTAGCCCAAAAATGTTAGACTTTGACAGAGGAGTCTCTTAACGAGCTTTTTTGTAGTATGTTGATTTGTTATTCCACGTATGTGAACTTTCTTTGAAGAAGCAATTGAAGTCAATTATAATAATAATGTTTGGAGATGGGAGAGGAGTTGTAGCATTGCATACGTGGAGAGATGGGCATGGTGACATGTGCTACTTGTATACGAAGGAGAAGCGTTGTGGAGCCACTACAACCGCTGGTAGTAATTGTGTTGCTTGTAAACGAAGAGAAGCTCAGTGAGAGATGATGAAGGTAATGAGTTGGAACGTTTTTAAACTAATTAATATTTAAATAAAAGGTCTGATTGCTCATTATATAAATCGATAATTATTGATGTACTGAATTAAGCAATAATTAATACTAACAAATAGGTAACTGACCCAAATCATTTTAATTGGAGATTAATTTCATGATAAGCACACGTTCATTTGCTTTTTAACAAGGACTTGCTGGGTTCATGAAAAAACTAAATCATCGAGAATATTTTTATAGAAAACTACAAATCGATGATAAAAATAAATTGCTACAAACATGGTTAATTAACATGGTGGCAATAATAGTCACAGCTGCCCCTGTTGCAAACTCACTCATAGTAGGGGATCTAAAAAGTTTATGTAAATTGTAATTATGGGGTATATGACGAACTACGCATGGGACAACCCCTTAACAATAATCTCCTGATCGCCAATTTTTTGTGCATGAGCCAATGTTTTTTAATTTGCTTTTTAATAATTGGAGTAACAGGCCATAATCAGTGAGGTAAAAATGTATTTAGACTAAAGCATCCAGCATAGCAGACTGTTTCAGAAAATCAAAATACACTACAGTAAGCAATGAAAGACTCAAATAAAAAGGCAACGATTAAGAAGACTAAAAATTGTGCCCAACAAAAATGTTCAAATAGCTGATATTAGCTCAAATCATATGATAAAAGACAAAAGGAACATCTTACACAAAACTCGTCTCTTTAAAATTAGAATAAAGCCTAAAACAACCTCCTCTATATAAAACCAACCTACAAAATAATAAAATGGGCAACTTTAACTTCATCTGCAACTTAATCAAACAAGCTGAAGCCCATGTCCTGCATGGCAAAAATGTGTCACTAAAACATATCCAAAGTTCAAAACACTAGGATGTAAAGCATTTACAAATATGATGAAAAGGGTTCTGAATCATTCTCTTAAATGGTTGACTATGAGTGCACATGTACGTTTTTCATGCTTTTCTGTGTATGCAAAATCCGGACAAAAAAAAGTTTGTATATGCTTGGGTATGGCATTCCCATGGCCCTTCGATTATTGGAGATGAGCATTTACAAGTGGAGGCAAGGTGGCAATTCTAACCAAAAAAATATATTAACCAAGGAGATAACAAACTCTTAGGCTTCGTTTGGTTGCTAGTGTACACCGGTGTACACCGACATACCCCTCGTTCCAACCCTCCCAAACTGGGTTAGGATTACTTGTATAATGTTTGTTATCTCTTTGGTATAATGTTTCTCAACTATATAATTTCTTTGGTATAATGTTTTTCAACTATGTTCAAATAAAATTATTAACATAAAAAACATATTATAATCATTAAAAAGTTAATATAAGACATAATCAATGTCACATCACATCACAATTATCATCTCAGCCATCCCAACCCTCCAAAGAGCTATTCATAGGGGATACCCAACCCAATTACCAAACTGGCCCTTAAAAGAGTTACTCCAATAAGTGCTGCCAGGTCTTGTTCACTAGGTCTTTCCATGCACACCTTCTGAGAATACTTCGGGTTCCTACGTGAATAGCTTGCAGCTTGCAGAATGATGGGTACAGCAGACCAATAGGGGCCTGTTTGGTCGGGGTGTCCTCTTGTGAATAGTAGCTGTTTCGAGGGTTGGAAGGGTTGGAATGATAATTGTGATGTGATATTGATTGTGTTATATTAACTTTATTTATTGTTTATAATATATTTTTTATGTTAATAATTTTATTTGAACATGATTAAAAAATAGTATACCAAAGAAATTGTAGGGTCAATAAAGTAATGTCAACCCAAGAATGCAGGATTAGAGCTAGGGGTATGCCAGGATACCCCGGTGTACCCTAACAACCAAACAGGCCCCTAGGATGTGCACAACGCATCCCTTCTTCCCATTAAAACAATCGCTTACAATGTCCACAATACAAACAACTTCGGCAGTGAGGAGTGGTGGAGGAAAGCAGGTGGCTCAACAATTTGAGACAGCTTCGGATGTAGTAGTTCTTTTACCCAGCAGGATTAGATGCTATCAATTGTGTCCAATTTTCCTCGATACACAACGAATGAAAGGCTACTTTTGGATGGTGAATCCAATACAAGACATTATTCTTATATAGATGTTCTAAAATAATATATGATGCAAGCATTTATTCTACGCAGCTTTCAGGTTTGTATACAGAAAAGTTATCAACATTCTATTTTTTCAATTATAAATTGTCAATTATGTGTTTAAAATAATTCCAAGTGAATATTAAAATGGATAAAAATTGAAATAAACCAATTTAGACAGAATTTTCTTACATCATCTGACTCTTCCTTCTCCTCAATCTTCTCCTCCTTCTTAGTATCTGCAGCAGCAGGAGCAGCAGCACCACCACCACCTGTGGCTGCAGGAGCAACAGCAACGGCAGCGCCACCACCTGAAGGGACAGAAGCAAATTTTTCCCTGCCTGATGCAATGAGTTCCGTTATATCCTTGCCCTTAACCTCCGATAATAAAAGCTGAATCCTGTCATCATCAGCTTCAGCACCGACTGTAAGAGATGACCAATACCAGAAGAGTGTTGTAGAAAATCAGCAGCATACCATTAATATAAATAGTTAGAAAGAAATAGATCAAATTAGTACAACAGTTGAAACATTCAAAATAAAATGAACCTGAACCAAGGATCTTCTTTAAATCAGCAGCAGAAGGGGTAGTGTTCCCACCAAGCACAGCAAGCAAATAAGCAGCAATGACCTTCATTCTATTCATGTACAGAAAATGCTTATTGTCATTAAAACTGTACAGATAACTGTTATATGTCCAAAAGATAGAGCAAACCGCCAATAGAAATGGACTAGGCATCAAAGGAACTTCAGAAATTGAAATTACAATGATTAAAAAGGATTTTCAACCCTTAAGAAACAGGTATTTTATTGCTCAAATTTAACAGATAAAGGGCATTGACACTGCTGCTTCAACTACAAGGCAAACAGATATAGGTGAAGATATTTGCAATTTTGCACCATATTTCATTGTGCACTTCGCACATCCCAGTAGAGGGGCTTTGTCAAGGATCTTCTTTATCCATTATCCCTGGGCAATCATCTCAAGTTCCGTCCCACATTCTAATTCCTCATTCCAATTAATTACCATTAAACCCATGTCACACTACCTATATCCCTATATAACTACCAAATGTTATTCAGGATCTAACACTTATCATATATTCCAATGAACAATAACTAGATAAGGAATAGGTATGTCAACCTTATCTCCCTTCTATCCACTGAAACAAGAAATAAGATATGCCTATAAGATAGTATCTCGTATAAAATTACATCCCCCTGAATCGGTTGCTTGATGTATTTAAAAACATACAAATAGACGGCTATGTTTTGCCTTGAACAGAGCGTGACAGCCAACAAATGCCTTTTTATTCAAAAAACAAGCACAATTATGATAAAATCAGGAATTACAATGTAGTTCCATCTTTTCATGTCTCCGTAGATATAATCTAACTAAGTTTTCACGAGAGCACACATATATAAGGGTGTCAATATACATATTTTAAGCGTTCATGATGCAGCGTGACCTCAAATTATAGGGCCACATTTATCTAATTAATTAGTAATCAATTTTAATTACGTTTTTAGGGTCGTAATGGTCTAATTAAACAATTGAGATCGCCTGTGATCTCAACGTTTATTTCGTAGATTTTAATTGTTGGTCAATTAATTAATTAGAGTCTAATTAGAGTAATTAGAGGTCAATTTGAATTTGTTAGGGTCCGTTTGGTTGCAGGGTTGGACAGGGTTGGGTTGGACAGGGGTACCCCTGTGAATAGTAAACTGTGAGGAGGAGAACCCTGTTTGGTTGCAGGGCCAACCTGGGGTTGGGCCAAGCCAACCCTGCCCAACCCTGCAACCAAACGAGCCCTTAGAGTCCAATTAGGCAAGTCGGTTGTCAATTAAATTAGTTTACTATTTTTGTAAACCCCTCTCTCCTATATAAAGAGAGGGTAGTCCATTGTTTTGAGGAAGTCAATTATGAATTAGAAATTGAGATTGTTATCTCTATCCCCTCTCCCTCTCTCTCTCTCCCTCCACGCGATCTCCGCGGTTCTCCTCCATCAACCTCTCGCATTCCCGGCGAGTTCTCTTCTCCAAACCCCTCGTTCCGACGAGTTTTTCTTCCTCTCAACCCCTCCAATTTCTCTTCTCAACCCATCTCGTTCTTCTACCAATAATCCACCATACCAAAAAAATATATTATTTTGTCGACGCCGATTTCAATCCGCATCATTTGGTATCAGAGCATGGATATTGAGTCGTTCCTACGATTCAACGATCCCGTTGCATATTGTCGTCTCAAGCTTTATCTCAACCGCATATCTCATGGGCCGCATGCACGTTCGCGTCAACGGAAGTACAAAAAGCGTCTTGCGGCATCCTTGAAGGTCCAAGCATGGCTGGACGCGCTAACCGACGAAGAAAACATCGCCGAAGAAGACGAATCGGCCGCTGTCCAGGAACGTCCAGATCTGAATCCGTCGTCGGAATCAAATCCGCCGGCCCCTCCGACCATCCCGGCACAACTCCAGCCTTCCCAGGTACCTCTCCAGCCATCCCCGGCCCGCGCGGCCGTCAGCCCCACCCCGACAACCCCTCCGACAGTCCCCAGGCCCCCAGCGACTGCCCTAGCCCCGCAACCCCTTCCCGAACCCTCCCCCAGTCCCGCATCGCCTGCGGCTCCCTCCCAGCCGCTCAAGCCCACCACCCGCGCCTACCTCCCTTCCCAAGCTTCCCCCCAGCGCCTTTCCCCTCCCCTCCCTCTCCCTCACGCCGCTATCTCCCAACCGCCCTCTCCCCCGTACACGCCTGCTCTCCTCCCCCTCTTCTCCGCTGCTTTCTCACCCTCTCCCTCTCTCGAAAACCCTCCCCTCTTCCCCGAGTTTCTTCTTCACCCGTGCCCTCAACCCCGCTGCCTTCTCCTCCTTTCTTCCCCGAGCCTCCCTGCGACCTCTCATGTCGCCGCCCCTTCTTCGACTTCGCGGCCTCCTCCCTCTGGCGCCGCCTACCCTCCAGCTGCGACCCCACGCACACGCGGCTCCGCCGACATCAGCCACACCCTCCCCGGCACTCCTCACGCCCCCGCGCGAATCCTTGCAGCCACCCTCCTCAGCGGACAGCAGCCGCGCAACCAACCTCGCCGGCACCACGCCTTCCCCGCTCCTCTACGGCGTCCTCCCCGCCGTCTTTTGTTGAGAAAGGAAGGAGCCCTATCGAGATTTGAGGTAGCCGAATCCCTGGAAAAATGGGATTGGAAAACAAAAGGGGAAATTTGCAAAAATAAATTCCCTAAAACCCCTATTTGCAGAAAGAACAAAGCCAAGAAAATTGAAGGGGTACGAAAATTGCAGTGGTGCCCTTCAATTGGAAAAAACTACAAACGTAATGTTGAAAATGATCGAATTGGAGGAAATTAAAGCCCAATTCAAGGACGAATTCTCCAACGTGCATCTACGTCAAGCAATTCGTCGGGAGACGAAATTTTTAAAGCGGCGGAGAGTTGATGCAGCGTGACCCCAAATTATAGGGCCACATTTATCTAATTAATTAGTAGTCAATTTTAATTACGTTTTTAGGGTTCTAATGGTCTAATTAAATAATTGAGATCGCCTGTGATCTCAACGTTTATTTCGTAGATTTTAATTGTAATTGTTGGTCAATTAATTAATTAGAGTCTAATTAGAGTAATTAGAGGTCAATTTGAATTTGTTAGAGTCCAATTAGGCAAGTCGGTTGTCAATTAAATTAGTTTACTATTTTTGTAAACCCCTCTCTCCTATATAAAGAGAGGGTAGTCCATTGTTTTGAGTAAGTCAATTATGAATTAGAAATTGAGATTGTTATCTCTATCCCCTCTCCCTCTCTCTCTCCCTCCACGCGATCTCCGCGGTTCTCCTCCTTCAACCTCTCGCATTCCCGGCGAGTTCTCTTCTCCAAACCCCTCGTTCCGACGAGTTTTTCTTCCTCTCAACCCCTCCAATTTCTCTTCTCAACCCATCTCGTTTTCTACCAAAAATCCACCATACCAAAAAAATATATTATTTTGTCGACGCCGATTTCAATCCGCATCAGTTCAATTACTCGAGAAATATACCCAGGAGAAAAGCAGAAGCAAAAATGATTTGGTTGTCCTCTTTTTCAGTTTGCTTGTCGAATTGTAATCGCGTTTTTCTCATACAAAATCAGAAAGGTACAATTTCCATTAGTTACTGTCTGAAGTTGCTGGTCAATTGTTTTTTGTTTAATCTAAAATCAAAGCGTTAAATAGACGACTCAAAATCAACGATTTGGCAAAAAAACGACGAAAATCCAAAGTCACCAACACCGCCCAAAACAACTCGGAGGAATCGATCGAGAACGAAACTTCCATATGACATCGACTGCTCGTAAATTTTTTATATCGGATATATCTCAAGCGAAAACAAATGACCATCAGATCTATGAAAAGAAACAGCTCTAGATGGAAAAAAGAACGAGAAGACGGGGATCACCTGTTGTTGCCTGTGGTTTCCGCGGGAGGATGAGGACGAGAGCTCCGTTGCCGCAGAGTGGAGGTCTTCCGCCGGAAACCCTAATGAACGTTTCTATACTCCTCGCCTCTGTCTTCCGATGCCTCTAGGGTTTCTTTGTAGCCGTCGGATTAAGGAATCGGGCAGCGTAGAGAAACAACGCGTTTCTGGCCGTCGATCACGATTTGAGAGGATGTCACGTGTCTCCGGGAAAATATTTGAGTAAATTATATTGAAGTTCCTGGACTTTACTCTTGAATTCGCCGTAGTCCTTGAATTTTAAGAAAGTCAAAATGTGATGTATGATTTTTATGAGCGGTTTCAATGTGCATTATCTTTTTCATTAGAAACCCCTTAAGTTCATTTTTAAGACCATAATAACCTCCAACCACCACACATTGGGAGTCTCTTGCATCCATTATCCAGCCCTTCCAACCCCCATAGTCTCACTTCCATCTCTCCCTACCCCCCATCCTCGTGATCCTGAACTCGTTGCCTTCACTCCTTTATCGTCATTGTTAAGCAAGGCTTCTGAATCTTCTACAAATCTCATGTGCAACCAAATTCAACTTAGATCGAGTCTCAAGATAAAATTTTGAAAAAGGTTCAAGAAACCAGAGAAAGCACTAAACATGATCCGATAGCCTCAAAAAAGTTCTTTACAAAGTTGTTAATGGAATTGGACTACATATATATTTATTAAAACGTGAAGGATAAAAACATCGAGTTCAATTACCTCAACCATGTGAGGCTCGGTTGATCTTGACATGATCTTCTCACGAGGTTCATCAAGGTCTATCAATTCAATAATTAATTGTAGATAATCCACCATGGAAATCAATGACCTCTGACTTGGAAGATATGTAACACCATTTGAGTTCAGGGAAACAATTGCATTAATCTATGAACGTTGAACCATGATATTCTATTCTTTTCGTATCAAATTTCTTGGAATTGCTTCCTTTGTATCATCAAGAGAAAAATCCACAATTAAATTAAATTCAGATCAGCTATCTCGAAATGCACAGGTCAACAATGCATTTACAAACGCCCATAAATCTTGATTTCGCTCACCTTAATATAAATGAGATTTCGTCTATTGGATGGGATAAAAGGGGTCTAATTTTTACTATATTATATATCAAACAAGTGAGCAGAGGCCTTGGAGGAGGGAAGTAGGAGAAAGGAGCGGAGAGGCATTGGCACTCACGGAGGCATCAGAGATGGCGCGAGAAATAGTGGTGATCAAAATACATTCATGGTCACGGAGACTATATGGGTTCAATTATACATTGCAGAAGGAGGCCTTGAGGCCTCCATCGCAACAAGCATAGGGATCAGATAACATCACCGCCATACCTTGTCGGCACTGGTGATCAATGGGGTTTTTAATATGCTAAGAATATCAGGTTGTTGTAGTATAAGTCGATATAAATCATCGATCAAAAAATACCACACCAAAATAAATCTATATTTTTTTACTTAGTGAAGTTCAATATAGAACACAAGGGAATTAGATGCGATTTCAGTTATCCACGCGTGTCCAAATAATGTGTTGATATACCAATATGCGCGTGCAATGCAATGCATATTTTTGGGTTTTTTTTATTTTTTATATTTGTATTTTTTTGCATATTCGTATTCTCTTGTTAGAAAAGAAAATGTAAAAATAAATAAATAAAATAAGGAATAATATTTGTTTGGATGAAATGGAGAGATTTGTATATATGTGTGTGTGTGTGTGTATGTATTAAAACTAGCTCAAAAAATCAAATTATATTTTTTCTTAATTTCAATGCATGAGAAATCCATAACATATTTTTTGTAATTTTATAATTAAAGATGAACTAAATATAATGCATACAATATTTTTGGTCTTTTCAATTAAAAGGACGAACTTGTAATATTTTTAAAATTAAAACAGGATGCAATGTATGATGAAATAAAGCTACTATACTTTTTTGCAATTTCGAATTTTATATAAAAAATAAAAAATGAAGTATGTAAGAGTCTCTATTTGATGTATTTTATTTTTTAAGCGAGGCAAACCACATCAATAGATTCCATAAAAATGAAAGATGGTAGAGAAACAAAGACGCTTAGGTACATTTTAACTTTTGAGAAATGCTGCAAATGGTTCCTACAAAAAATAAAAATAAAAATAAAGAATAGATAATTCAGACCCATTCAATGAATTGCCAAAATACATATATGAAAAGTGTCCTCATGTCAAGAACTTATTAATGAATATTTTTGAATAATTTTCCAACAAATATTGTTTATTTAAAATGATTTATTGGTTTTCAAAATAAATGTTTTTCTATAAAATCAAATTAATTCAATATATCTCCAATAATAGTCCACAATATGTCAAAAAAAGAAAGTCAATTGAGCTAAAATAATGATATAAAACTTGCATTTTTTTGATGTTTGGTTTGCAAATATATTAAGCAATATATTTGTAATAAAAATGAATGTAAACCAAGGTGAGGGTGTTCCTTGTGATATATTGGAACTTGAAGGATGCAAGTATAAAATATCCAAGGCATATTTTGTAGAGCGTGTGACTTGGCTCTGATCTAAATGGATGAGACACTTCTTCTTCCTTCTAATTGTATGGGGCTACATATCAGTCATGTATTGATGCCATTGGTTGTTGATGAGTTATTTATTGGGCTATCGAGGCTCGTGGCTTCATTGATGATTTTAAAAAGTAGGATGAATTTAATACAATCGCATGGGATGGTTGATGGATCAACAATGAGATGGGAGTCATCCACTTGATTAAAAAGACATTGTTTCGATTCTCCTGAGACATGACATGTCTTAGGTGTAACGTTCTGGGTCCTAGACCCGGTCCCTTATTGGGGATTACTAGCCTAGACAACATGTTGGGCTCGGGCTCAACCGGAGCCCTCAACCACAATCCAAAATGCTTAAGCTCGAGTTCTCTTGTAGTAGCCCCCACTACTTATAAGATACTACCACTCTTTTTTTATTATTAGATGCGATACTATGTTTGGGGTGCTACAATCACCCCACTTATATTCGTAATGTCCTCATTACATAATGGCCCATGACTTATTCTAAGTAACAGTGTCGGTTTCACCTCTCGGATAGCCCTTTTCTTCTAACTCTATGGTTGGGGTGGCTCCACCTCTTGGGTAGCCATTTCTACTATTAGAGGAAATTTGCTCTGATTTCATTTGTAACAACATGAGCCCTAGACCTAGTTCATTATCGGGGATTATTAGCGTAGATAATATATTAGACTTGGGCCTTATTGGAGCCCTCAACCACATCCCAAAATACTTAAGCCCAAATTCTCTAGTATAGCACCACTAATTACAAGGTACTACCACTCTGTGTGTTTATTAGATATGGTACTATGTTTGGGGTGCTATATTAGGGTTTAATGTGGTCCTCTTTCTTCTCTAATTTGTGAGGGCAAGCTAAGCTCAAGTGGTACTGGTGATGTCTTAGTGCTCAGACACTTGAGCTTTGGTGTCATGTAGATGTAGGGGAGAGGAATACCAATGGCAATGCCTTAGCTATTCCTCCTTGTCCTTCGATTAGACCAAAGATGAGGAGCTGCTACTCTAACGATGGCATTCTACACTGCTTTAGGTCAATGATATTGTTGTAATGTTGTGGCATTGAAGAAGGCATGTAAAGTATAGATACTACTCAAATTTTATTGTTCGAAAAGTCATGAAGAACAAAAGGAAAAGGGGTGATGATCCTTCGTGGGTGGAGGATAAGGAGCGGGAGCTCCATCGAATTTTGTGGAGGATAGAATGTGAAGCGAAGGGATAATAAAGGAGGGGCGTTAATCATATTCTAAGTGAGTTTCAAATCAAAAAATGAATGGAGAAGAACTGTATCAGAGGAGGCGATGTGATCACTAGACTGAAGTACTAAGGTCCAGTCTTGGAGAGTTTGTGATGTTCGACAAGTCGGATCCAGCAATCGTTGTATCGGTCGCTCTCATGGCACGCGACACCCAACCCAGGTAATTGTTCAACAATTAAACCGCAACATAGATATGTAATTAATGTAAAGTAGAGTCAAAATTTATTTTTATTTAACTCTACAAAATATGTGTATAGAAGCAAGTATATAGAGGTCGAACCACAGAGAGCAAACGACGGATAGCTTATTTATTAATAATTTTTGCTAATCAATAATAATTAATTTTTGTATTTTTAGAATTTTCTTTTTTATGTGAGGTTTTAATTATGTTTTGTTTTTAGGGATTTTTAATTGTTTTATATATTTTATATTTTTAAATTTAAAATTTTATATCTTCTTTTTTATTTTGTAAATTTTTAGTTTATTTTGATTTTTTAAAAAATATAATTATATATAATAACGATGATGATGTATATTATATAAGTAATATCTAGGATATATAGTATATATAGTGTATTATATTTTTAAATATACATAAATATACTCAAAGTACATGAAATAAAATGTTTTTGTATTTTTTATATTTCTCCATATTTTAGTGTTTTTTATAAAATTTTTACTAATTTTTATGTATTTTTAAAGTATTAAAATGTATAAAGTAATGTACCGAGGTTGTTTAGGTTCAATAAATATTAATAAGTTCAAAAGTATCCTAAAACTATTTTTAATATATAATATATATAATAAAGAAAATCCAGAAAAAGAAAGTTGTGTTTTGGATTTTTCTTAATTTTTTTGCTAATTTTTATATGGTTTTTAGGTTTTTGTGATTTCTAAGTTTTATATCTTGTACTTTTTAGTGATTTTTGGATATGTGATAGATAATATAATAATATAGATAATATGTTTTTTAGAATTTTTTGGAGAAGTTTTTCTAATTTTTATGGGTTTTAATATTTATATATAATAAAAATGTGTGTTTTTTAATAAATAGGAAAACCAATTAAAATATCATGCAAAAAATATATGTCATCAAGCAATATTGCATGCATTTATATTAATTTTCCTACAATTTTCTAAGCAATAAAAATATTTAATAAGATAAATATACACAAAAATAAAATTATTGAATTGGTACGGGCCTTTTTGCAATTTATAAGACATTTAATCCATTTAATAAATGTTCAAAATTTAAAAGGGCATATATATAAATTTTACAAAAATAGGTCCTAATGTGGGGGACCACGTAAGGTGACGTGGATTGGACTAAGTGCAAATAGAGGAAACTTGAAGTCCCATTTGTAATTTTTACATAAAATATTACACTATGTTTAAATATTTACATGATTACTTAATGAAATAAAAAGGGGAGAGGGGGCTTATTAAAGAGGATTTTTCATGGGTCTAAAATATGTCTCACATAAGGCGGAGACATAGTCGCTGTACCGACCCACAAGAGACCCTATTCAGACAATAATTAACCCGTAATGATATTCAAACAATGAAAAGCAACTGTGGAGTTAAAATTTTATTTTATTTAACTCTAGAAAATGTATGTATAGTACAAGTATGTAGAGTGTCGAACACATGGAGCAAACGGGATAGATCGGGCAATTTAATGCACAAAAATGACTATGAGCTTCTTTGTTTATATTTCTTTTTTTGTGGGTTTTTAATTTTTAATTTTTTTTATTTTTGCTTTTATTTTTATTTTATATTTTTGTATTTGGTTTTTAATTTTCTGTTTTTATATTTTTCTTTTTATATTTTTATATATTTTTAATTCTTTTTTCTTTTAAAATATATAATATAGCTGTATATAAAGTATATATACAATGTAGACTAATATAGATATAAACACTAATAGAAATAGTCAAAATGAAGAGAATAAAATCATTTTGGATTTTAAATAAATTTTTACTATTTTTACTATTTTCTAGGAATTTTTGCTAATTTTTATATATTTTTAAAGTAAAAAATACACTAAAACATTGTTTAATTAAACAAATCGAATTAAAATGGAGAATAAAAACAGAAAACATAATCAAAATTTCTTTAAATTAATTCTATTATGTAATAATAATATAGAGGAAAAATATAAATTAGAAAACACAACTTTTAGGATTTTTAGGAGTTTTGTAGATGTTTATAAGTGTTTTTAGGGTTTTTCTTCTTTTTTAGTTTTCTTTTATAATTTTTTAGGGATTTTTGGTCTGGAATTGTAAAATAAATAAAGGAATATAAAATATTTTTTTAGAATTTTTCAAAAATCTTTTATATTTTTTTATGTATTTTCTAGTGTAGATAGGGACAAAAGGACTGTTTTTTATTTTTAATAAATATTAAAAAAATCCTAAAATTGCAAAATAAAATATGTGTGTGGAAGTGCATGCAATAAGGAGCGTGCATGTATTTTTGGGAATTTTTGGAGTTTAATTGTTATTCAAAATAAATACAAGAAATAAAGAGAAACTACAATGCTGACAGGGGCATTTTTGTAAATAAAAATAAGTACGGGGGCTAGTACGTAATTTCACCAAAAAGTTATAACATGCACAAAATTTTTTGGACTAAATAGAAATACAAAACATGTCAGGGGCACGCATGCAAAATGTCCCCTCACATGGGGTGTCACATGAGGTGATGTGGTGTGGACCTAATTGCAAATAAAATAAGTTTGGGGATTGTTTTGCAAATATTACAAGAACAAATACACGGCAAATGAAAGATTAAATATGAAATATTAAATACAAAATTATGCGAGGGTGTAGGTTGATAACCGCCCCGCACCCTATGTTAATTCAGTCAGATTAATGTCCAAATTAATTAGATGTGTTCGTTGCAGTCGGATACGAGAGGGCTAATCAAAAACCACTTTTAATTAAAGTTAAGTTAATTTCAAGCGGTAGAATTATTTTTTTTACTTGGTGAAGTCCAAGGTCGAACTCAGGGAGGCATCTGTCTCCTTAGATGAATTAATAGCAAAGTCCAATGTTCGATTTTTCAAGGAATTATTTTTTGGTCTTTTTTAATTTCTATGCAGGATACATGCAACAAGCAAGCCAATTCAAAGTTAAATCAATTAAGATATCAAATGAAGTCCACAAATTATGAAAATTGGCCAGATGATTAAAAATAATGAAAATGAACTACCCTAATTTTTTTGGAATTTTTGGACACTAAATGAATTTATTGTGAATTTAAAATGATAACAGGGTGAATTTCACTATTTTAATTTTAATAAATAGCAAATCACATTTTTTTCAGGAACAAAAATTATCCTAGATAGATCTAATGATAAGGAATCTAGGAAAATTGACAAACCTTAATTTTAATGTGAAATGAACCTATTAAAATTAAACTAAGGAAATCACTAAAGAATTTATTTAGGCCTCGAGATGTGTGCAAATAACATGAAATTTTTATGCAAGGATGAGTTCACTATCCTAAAGCTACTACGAATTTTTGAGAATTTTGTAGCTACAGAGAATTAATTATTAATTAAAAGGTCTAACTGGGCAAAATAACACAGAAATCAACCAATTAATTCATTTAAAAATCTACTGCAATTACAAAAATGTGACAAGTGACACAATAGATAGAGGAAAAGTTACTCAACAATATGCAATTTTTAGAACTCCAAAATGATGCAAAATGACACATAGGGATGCGTGCAAAGACAGGGGTGTATTTGCAATATAGAAAATAAAATTACATAAAAAGAAACATGCTAACGGGGACTTAAATGCAATTACCTATAATGCTGGGGGTATCAATGCAATTTCTCCACTGGGCACGTGCTCCTCACGTGGGGGCTGCTTCACAGGGACCTTTCTGCAATTTTGAAAAACTCCCAGGGCCTCTGTGCAAAATACGCAGGCCGCACGTGCTCCTCACGTGGGTCGGCCTAGGCTCGGGCGGCTTCGGAGGCTCGGAGCTTGGCTCGGATGCTCCTGGAGGTCTGGAGGATGACGGCGAGGCCTAAAGCGAGGTGAACGGGTGCTCGGCGATGGTGCTCCGGCCAGGTGGCGGAGCTGGAACCGATGGAAGGTGAAGTGAAGTGTCTGAGGGCGTGAAGGGTACCGCGAGGATGAGAGCTCCGTCGCGGAGCTCGGCGAAGTGAGAACGAGTCGAGAAGATGACGGTGAAGGTGTAATTAAATGTGAGAAAAGTGAAGAAAAATCAGATCGAGAATCAAACGGAGATGGAGGAGTTTACCTGGGGTTTGGAGCTCGAGGTCGAGGTCCAGGTCGTCGCTCGAAGGGGCGGTAAGTCCCTGAGCTCAAGCACTGATTCGGAGGAGTGGCTGCGACACGGAGGAGGTGCCGCGGATCTCGCCGGAGAAGATGACCATCTTCGCTCTAGGATTCGTTCAGTCTCTATCACCAATCGGACGCTCCGAGCTCGGGGGATCTTTCAGGGGTGGCAGATAGGGATGAAGTCGGTCGGAGAGCGAGTATTTATAGGTTGAAGTAGACGGCCGGGATGTAGATGGGGTGAAGTTCATGGAGTTCGTGGAGCGATGCTGGCGGTCGACGTGGGTAGCGAGGTGGCTGGAGAGGATAAGGAACGAGTGGGGAAGGACGTGGAGGTGATGATCGTCGTCGACGGTGGAGGGAGCACTGCTGAAAATAGAAAGGGGCAACCCCTCCCGCAAGGCGAAGATCGTGGGAGAGAGGGGTGCCAGAGGTAGGAGACGAGGTTGTGGCCGTTGGATCTTGTGATCCAATGGCCCAGATCTAATCACTAAGGAGCGGGCGAGATCTGATCGAGGCGAGGCAATCTGAGGGTTGAGATGGCACCATGTGGCGCGTCGGTGGTGAGGCGTGCCCGAGCAGTGTGGATTACATCTGGGGTGGCCTGATCAGAAGGTCGTGATGTCGCCATGTGGCGCGATGGGGTGAAGCGCGCGCGGACGGTTGTGATGAGATCAGGGCTTAGATCAGAGGGTTGGGATGCAAGGTGGGATGAGCTGTTGCGATGGGGGGCGGCGTGCATCATCCAAGGGCGTAGCGTGCGACACGTGGCGCACTGTGGGCGAGGCGCTAATGAGCGGGTCAGATGAAGTCTTGGGGATGATCAGACGGTGTAGATTTGAGGCGTACGTGGTAATCAAGTGGCCATTGGATTAAGGGTGTCATCCAACGGCTGAGAGCAGAGGCGGCTTGGGCAAGGGGAGCGGGCCGTGTGGCGCAACCAGAGGGCGCCACGTGGCCGGCTGTGATTGGCTGAAATGAGAAATGAAGATAGGGGGAGAAGGAAGCCGAATTTGGAAAAACTCAAAACATGAAAGTTGTAGATCTTGATGAGATCTACAAGTTTCATGTTGACCAAAGACGGAGATGAGGTCAAATATGATATAAAAATACAAAGATACAAATATACATATAAGTAGTATACAAAGAGGCCCAAAAACCCAACTTTTTCATACGAGCTCCAAATTGGATGAAATCAGTCTCATTTTAAAGGTCTTTTAATATGTATTAATCTGAAAGTGAGTAGACCTAGTTTGGAGTTGGTATGAGGGATCTATGGGCATTTTGAGGTCCAAGGGCTTTAGGGCTTTATTGGTGCTCTTACAAAGGGGAAAACTGTCTCTCTTCCTTATATTATTAACTAAGGTGTACATAGTATAAGGGAGAGCTTATTTTTATGAGGTGGATATTTTACAAGGGATTTTGGCTTCTTATTTAAATGCAAATGGAGTGCTAAAATGCATGTATTATGAATGCATGTATGAATGCTATTTATGCATTATAAAGGGAAATATGCCTCTATTTACTCATGAACAAGGCTCTATTTTTAACTTTTGGAGTGATGAATCATAGATTCATCAACCCCCTATACTTAAACCTTGCTCGTCCCCGAGCAACTAAATGAAATGCAAGAGTGAAATGATTTTGGGTTCCATACCAAGGTCATGAACAAAAGTTAAAAATGGAGCTTGACTCGACCTTTGGATTAATTGTGTGGTGGAACCTTATTTGGACCTGAACTTAAGACCTAACAGACTTCAAGTTCCACAAGTCTTCTATTCAAGACTCCTCAATAGTCAGGTCAGAACAAATCCTCAAACGCAAATTTCTGATGACTATGATTCTTACTTGTACTTTGTAAGTGAGATATAGCTCTCCACATCAGAAATGACTCGGAACCAGCCTCCTCTAACAAGGTAACTCAATAACCCAGTCCAGTAACTCTTTCCTCGAGGAGCGGGGTATTCCCTTCTAAGTTCAATTGCGACCAACTCAAGAGGAGGGGATAGAGAAAAGAATGGACGGTAGCCGATGTAGCTACCTATCCCAGGATGCCTGACCAGTGTAGCCAAGTCATCCAGCTGCATTTCTTTGCTAATATACAGACTCCGACAGGTATTTTATTTTCACTTGGACCTGTCTGATTTTTTTGGAGTTTTTGCATTTTTTTCAAACTCATACAAGGTGCAGCAAGTACATCAGGAGTTTTTCCTCTTGAGTCAGTAGACTATCCCTCTTTTGAAGCATTATTGCAACCCACAGCATCCTGTCCTTAGATGTCAACATCACCAGACTAGGTTGAAATGCACTACCCTCCCTAGAGGAGGACAGATGTTTCCACCCGTGTGCTACTCCAAGCTAAAGGATTCTACCTCCTCACCACCTCATCAATGAAGAGCTACGTGCGTAATGCTTGTCCAAGTTAGGTCATTATCTAAAAGAATCCTGCGTATGCACGAGATATTCTACTTAGACAAATCAAGATGACATGTGAACATAGACTTGCGGACTCAAAGATTTAAGTCACTTGACCTGAGAAATCTTAACTCTAGTTCCTATAAGGTTCCTCTGAAATTAGGTAGATTAAGGTCAAATCAAGTCCATCCTCAATATCTACTCATAACTTGGTTCAGAACCCACTAGCTTTCCACCTTGCATATGCAAGATATGCAGATGAGATGCAGATGTCATGCTATGAAGATGAATGAAAATGCAAGACTCTTTTTTCTTTTCTTGGATGCAGAGATAATATGCAAGAGTAAATAAGAAGCCTATTTGTTATTTTCTTTTTTTTTTTCATTTTTTACCCACTCGTAATTATTGTAAAATAAATACAAAAATACGCGAAAGTACGAGCTATGGGTAAAGTATATATGTAATATATACACGCCCTCCTATACTTAGCGCGTGCTATGTCCTCAGAGCACGAAGAACGAGGAAAAAGACATAGCTCGTGCTAAGCGTAAGAGAGCTAAAGAGAAATGAAAATGTATAGAAATCGACCGCCCCCCCTATACTTAGGCTCTGGCAGCCTAAGTGTAGAAGAAAGTCAAAAAGTGGGGCGGACGAGGTCAAGAGGAGAAGTGAATGAATATACAATGTGGGCATCGGTCCCCCCTATACTTAGGCTCTGGTCAGCCTAAGTATATGACAGGAGTGAGTATGAGGACTAATGTGATCTGGAGAATGTACAACGAACTGACTCAAGTAACTCCTCCTCCTATACTTAGGATCTGGTCATCCTAAGTATAGTCCAAGATAGTGATTCGATGAGGTGGGGATGGTTACTAGAGTCACGGGGGAGAAAGGATAGGATGTACAAGAACGATGATATATACAAATGAGTCGGTCTGAATTTTTCAAGATGCTGCCGATGGCTGGAGCTCACTGCTGCAAGGTCTCATACGCGGCTCGAGGTGCATCTGCTGACTCTGTCTCGCGCATGAATACAATCTCCTCAACATGGACTAACTGCTCATTGGATTCGACGAAGTGCTTCAATAGTTGTCCATTCACTAGGAATGTCGGTGCGTCATCTGCGAGATCTGAGATCTCGACACATCCACTATCATGCACCGGACGACAAATGGGCATGTCCACTTGGACTTCAACTTGCCTTGGAAGATCTTCAGCCTAGCATTAAACAACCATACCTTCTGTCCAGGAACAAAGGTCTTTCGTCTGATATACTTATCATGCCAATGCTTCACCTTGTCCTTGTACACCAAACTGTTGTCATATGCACGGTTTCTGACTTCCACAAGCTCATTCAGATCCAATTCTCTCTGCTTCTGCCCAAGGTGTGCGTTACAGTTGACCTTCTTAATTGACCATTCTGATTTGTGCACTAATTCTGCGGGCAAATGACACGGTTTTCCGAATACCATTCGGAATGGGGAGGTTCCTAACGGTGTCTTGTAAGCTGTCCGATACGCCTAGAGGACTTGATCCAAGATCTGAGACCAGTCCTTCCTGTCCGGGAGGACAAGCTTTTGCAATATGGTTTTCACCTCCCTATTTGACACCTCAGCCATACCATTGGTTTGTGGGTGGTAAGGGCTAGCGACACGGTGTTCGATGGCATAATCCTTCAGGAGTTTCTTCACCTCCCGATTCACAAAGTGGCTACCCCCGTCTGATATCATCATTTTGGGGATCCCGAACCTAGAGATTATGTGATCTCTGATGAATTTACAGACAGTCCTGCTATCTGCGGCTCGGGTCGGGATAGCCTCCACCCATCTGGATAGATAATCTACTGCAAGAAGGATATATTCGAACCCGTGGCTAACAGGGAATGGGCCTGTGAAATCGATGCCCCAGGCGTCAAAGACATCACAAATGATGACAGGCTGCATCGGCATCTCATCCTTGGAACCAACGGTTCCTCCCATTCTCTGGCACACTGGACACGACTTCGCGAAGGCGATAGCATCGCGAAACAGAGTCGGCCAGTAAAAGCCACACTGAAGTACCTTCCATGCGATCCTCTTCCCGGAGTGGTGTCCTCCTGCCTCTAAGCTGTGGCATAAAGAAAGGACACTCTGGTATTCCTCCTGAGGAATACACCGTCTCTAGACACAATCCGGTCCTTCGAAGAAAAGGATCGGATCCTCCCAATGGTAGTGTCTTGCGTCCGACTTCAGTCGGTCAATTTGTCTCTTGGGCCAATCTTCGGGAACTTTCTTGGAGACAAGATAATTCACGATATTGGCGTACCATGGGAGTGAGTCGACAACAAAAATCGACTCGTCAGGGAAGGAGTCTCGAATTGGTGAATCCTCGGAAGTATTAAGATCTTCGAGACGAGAGAGATGATCGGCTACTACGTTCTTCTTTCTAGGTTTATCACGGATGTCCAAATCAAACTCCTGGATAAGTAAAATCCACTGAAGAAGACGCGCCTTCGCGTCCTTCTTCTCCATCAAATATCGTAGTGCCGTGTGGTCAGTGAACACGATTACCTTGGATCCAATTAAATGAGATCTGAACTTGTCCAAGGCAAACACTATCGCAAGCATTTCCTTTTCTGTAACTATATAGTTACGATGAGCGGTGTCAAGCACTTTGCTTGCGTAGTGAATTGCGAATGGGATGCCATCTTTTCTTTGTCCTAACACAGCCCCCACAGCAAAGTCTGAGGCGTCTGTCATGATCTCAAAAGGTAGAGACCAATCTGGGGCTTGTAGGATAGGTGCGTCCATTATCATTCCTTGCAATAGCTTAAAGGCCTCAAGACATTTGTGATCAACAATAAACTCCATGTCTTTGCCTAAAAGCTCAGTTAGCGGTCGGGCAATCTTAGAAAAATCCTTAATGAATCTCCGATAAAATCCAACATGCCCGAGGAACGACCGCAACTGTTTTACGTTGGTTGGTGGCTGGAGTCGTCTGACCACATCCACCTTGTCAGGGTCAACCTCCATTCCTCTCTTGGAGATGACGTGCCCCAACAATATGCCCTCTGTCACCATGAAGTGACTTTTCTCCCAGGAGAGCACCAGATTAACCTCACAACATCTTTTGAGGACTCGGTCCAGATTCCTAAGACAGGAATCGTCGTGGATCGAGAAGTCGTCCATGAAGACTTCCAGGAATTCGCCGACCATTTCGGCGAATACAGCAATCATGCACCTTTGGAAAGTACCTGGAGCATTGCATAACCCAAAAGGCATGCGCCTGAAAGCATAGGTACCAAAGGGGCAAGTGAATGTGGTCTTTTCCTGGTCCTCCGGAGCTATGGCTACTTGATTGTAGCCCGAGAACCCGTCTAAGAAGCAGAAGAATTCTTTCCCCGCTAGTCTCTCCAAGATCTGATCAATGAACGACAGGGGGAAATGACCCTTCTTCGTTGCGGCATTCAGGCGTCTGTAATCCACACAGACGCGCCACGACGTGGGTACTCGTGTCACGATCTCCTCTCCGTCTTCGTTGGTGGTCGTCTGAATTCCCGACTTTTTCGGGACAACATGAATTGGGGCCACCCACTTAGAGTCGGAGATTGGGTAAATGAAACCCGCGTTGCACCATTTTTCTATCTCCTTCTTCACTACCTCCCGTAGATTTGGATTCAAACGACGTTGGAATTCACGAGAGGGTTTGGAGTCATTCTCCAAGTAGATATGGTGTGAACACAGAGCGGGATTTATCCCGTGGAGATCGGAAATGCTCCAGCTTATTGCCTTGCGGTTTTTCTCCAGGATCTCTAGCAAACGAGATTCCTGCTCCTCGGTCAATCGCGGACTGATGATGACCGGATACTTCTTGTCCTGTCCCGCAAGGAAGGCGTACTTTAAAGTTGTGGGTAAAGGTTTGAGCTCAGGAATAGTGTGATCGTCTAAGAAGTCTGGCTCAATCTGATCTGGCTCGGTGTTGGAGGTAGCTGGATCTCTCTCTGTGATAGCTGCCACCAAGTTGTTCGGCTCAGGAGTCGGATCGTCAAAAGTCTCCATGCAATCGGCAAACACCTCATCCGACTCGTCATCCTCATCTTCCGATTGTCCTAAAGAGGGAAGGACTGACAGGCCCAACTGGGCCTCTAAGTCATCGAAGATGTAGGGCGATGCAGGTTCAGAGCTGTACCCGTTCCTGAGGATCTCGCAAACTGACTCATGCACTGGATCATCTCCGGAGGGGATGGACTCGTCGGTGCTGGCTGGGTTCTGTCTCCATGGCCCAACTGTGTCTACATGCTCGCAGTCTGCTTCGGTAGAAGAGTACTCGGTGCTGGATTCGGAATCCGATCTCTGCCATCTTGTCTGCTTCATCTCAAGTTCCTCATCTCCGCCTGGAGTTTGGAACTGGATCTTCCCGATCTTATAATCGAACAAGGCCCCTGCTGTTCTGAGGAAGGGCCTGCATAAGATGATCTGGGAATCTCTCCAATTACGAGGGGTTTCCATATCTAGGACAGTGAAGTCCACCATGTATTCCTGTCCCTCGACTTTGATCACAATGTTCCTCAATTCTCCTTGGGACCTCTTGGTTGATTTATCAGCAAATTGCAAGAGGGCTCTAGATTTCCTAAGAGGTCCGAGATTAAGCCGCTCATAGAGGGATGTAGGCATCAGATTGATTGAGGAACCATTGTCCAGGAGAGTGCGTGCAAATGCGATGTCATCAACATGACTCACTACATAGTGTGCACCCATGTCTCTTCGTTTCCTTGGAAACGAGTTCTTTATTGCACAAGTCGTGGCTAGCGATAAAACGTGTTTCTCAACACGGCTTTTGGTCTTCCTGCTAACCCTAGTAGGTGTGCATCTCACCTTAAGGTATTTTTGGAATGCAGGGGTCATCTCCACGTACTTGTCAAAAGGGATTGTGACCTTGATGTGTTTGTTGCAGAACTCTGCCATCTCAGGGTCATCTTTTTGGATTTTTTTCATTGTCTTCTTTCCACCCTTGAGAGCTCGGGGGAAAGGGATTATTGACTCCAACTCATGTTCGGAAACTGAAAGATTTTCATTAACTTCTGGAACTGAGTTCTTTACATGACTCTGACTCTGAAATAAACTAGGACTCTGACTGGAATGAAAATGCTGAGGCGAAACCGGTGATGCTTCTTCCGCGACTGCTGGACGATCCTCCTCAGATGGAGGTGCGGGATCTTCATCGGTTTCGTCGGACTCCATGCGGATGCGGGACTGCTGCTTCGAGGACTCAGACGTCCTCTTCTTCTGCCGGCGATGGTGGTGGTGGTGCTGCTCCTCTTCCTCCAAGTTCTCCTCAGATAGAGACTCGGAGGCTCCTTCCTTCTATGCCCGTGCCCGATCAGGTATGGTCACGGTCCTTCCGCTCCCGAGGGACATATGATTTACATTATCGTACGAAAGGATCTCATGTTTAGATAAATAATTATCTGAATAATATACTTGATCACGAGGTCGGTTCTGGCCATGGATTATGCTGTTCGGGTTGGCCTGAACCTTTGCGGGAATTGGGGTCTTTGGCGCCATCTGCTGGTCCTGGGTACAAGAGACACGATTGATATCGGTTCTCATATCCAGATAATCGTTCTGCATCTGTTGGATCCTATCAGACAGGGGCTGGATCACCAAGGTGAGGGACTCCAATTCGGTGGGCTGGGCTGGCTGATTCGCGGACGAGGTTCTGCATTGGCCCTGCTGGCCATGCCGATACTGCTGCTGCTAGTGGGACGGTGCTGGGCCCTGCTGATATGTGCGCTGTTGCTGCTGGTGTTGCTGAGGCTGGTACACTTGTTCTGGCCTGGACTGAAAGCGCGGTGCGGGGACGGAGCTGGTTCCTTGGTAAGCTGGGGAAGGTCGGTGAGGTTGACCGTTCCCCATCCCCGACTGTCTACTGACGGGGTCGCGGTTATACCACAGCCCGTTGATCTCGAACACCTGCGGAGGCTCCTTATATCCGGTCTCTGCTGGTGGGGGTGCATGCTGGTCCTGCTGGGTGTAAGTCTGATCCTCCACCCAGCCACTGTGAGGCCCCGGTGCCTACTCCTGCACAAGATGGACTTGATGCATAGGTGCAAGTGGTGCAGAAGGGGCAGGTAGCTTCATCTTGGCTACCTTCTCAGTGAGTTCCTCCACTTGCTTCGGTAGACGCGAGAGAGACTCAAGGTCAGTGACACTCTTGTGGATCTGCTCGACCATGGTTAGCTTGTCGGCAATCATCCCCATGCTGGGGATGAGGTCCTCGGTCAGATCCACTACAGTCCTTCGGGTTGTCTCGTTGGATAGGATTGAGGGGGACAACGTATAGCCCCTGGTGGCCTGTGACCTGCCGGTTTCCGCCATCTGCTCCAAGATCTTCCACACGACGTGTTCGTTCTTGTTCAGATAGCTTCCTCCACAGGCGACACTGACTAACCCCTACATCTCCGGGGTTAGACCACAGATTAAGGTCTGGACTAAGATCGCCTTCGAAATGCCATGGCAGGGGCATTTCTGCACTAAGTCATTGAACCTATCCCAGGCATCATGGAAAGGTTCACTCGATCCTTGGGAGAAGCTGGCGATCTTCGTTCTCATTTGGTTAGTTCTACTAAGATGGTAGAACTTTTTTAGGAATAAGTCCTTGAACAACATCCAGGTAGTACATATCACCCCTAGGTTTTTCAGCCAATGAGCTGCCTTATCTCCTAAGGCAAATGGGGTGGCCTTCAGTCTAATATAATCTTGGCCAACATTGGGATGGCTAAGATTGTTGCAAACCAGCTCGAAGTCACGGAGGAAGGTATACGGCTCTTCATTGGTATTCCCGTTGAACTTCGGTAGCAGACTAAGGAAGTGGGGCTTCAGCTCAAATGCTTCGGCGGGAACCGCTGGTGCCAACCAATTCTGTATCTCATTCTCCACCGGGTTGTAGGCATCGACCATTGGTCGGTCAATACCTCCTGCTACTATGATATGTCCCATCCAAGCTGTGAGATCTGCATTTCTTTGTTCGGCTTCAGCAAGGCAATTGAGAATTTGACGTAGTTGGTCCTCATTCGATGGTGGTGGCTTCGACGACATCTTGTCCTCTAGTCCTGGGGATGAATTAAGATCGGTGTCAGAGGACAAATCAAGTAATGGGTTCTTACCGAGGCGATGGTCTTCCTCGGTAAGCTCAGAGGAGATGAAAGGGTTGGTTTGAGAGTAACCACCCTGAGTATGAGGGAACCAAGACTCAAGAGGGTCATGAGTCCTGGGTGGTCCAAGGTGCGCTTGGGCCGATGAAGATGAGTTACGTGGGGGACTGACGAATCTCCATTTCATCACCTTTATTCTATCATTTTGGCCTTAAAAACCCTAGCAAATGCATGTAAATAGCATCAATTTGTTCATAATAGCATTCATTATTTATTGTATTAAATGTACAGAAAATAAGGTTTTTAATGCCAAAATTATAGAATAAAGAGAAGAAAAGAAAAAGGAATAAAATATTGCAAATATTTTATGACCCTAACCCCGAGACCAAGGCCAGCATGGAATTGGTCGACAAGGAATAAAGTAGGGGGAGATAAGGGCCAAAAGTACAATAAATACCTCATTTATTTATTCATTTTTGACACCTATTTTGTATATAATTATTTATTCATCAAATAGAGAAACTTTGTACATGAAAGTTGTAGATAATAATGTAAATAAAATTACAAAATTGAGTTTGTGCAAAAATAATACACAGTGTACATTTTATACACAAAATAAAAAGCCAAAATCTCAACTTCACAGACCCATATCTTGCAAATAAAAATTCCAAATCACCCAAACTCACCTTTAATTGTATATAGCATTCCAAGAACTATTTTATAAAATTGATTTCATAATTTTTGGAGTCCATCTGTGGAAGTTAGGTTTTTGGCCCTTCTTGTACATAATACATGATTAAAATATTCATTTTATTCAATAATCATTATTTTTATAAATTCATATTTTTAGAATTTTGTAAATAATGTATATACTACATGTACATATTGAGATTAAAAGAAAACTAAAAAGAATTTGTGAAATAAAATAAGTCTATGTATCACCTAGGCAAAATACCTATGTTAAGAATGTATATAAATAAAAGGGATTTTTATTCTTTGATTCTTTATTCATTTATATTTTTGTAATAATGTATATATATCTTATTAAAAATATAAATCCAAAATAAAAACAAATAAAATTCATTAAATAAATAAAATGTATATAATATATAGGTAAAATACCTATAAGTATACTTACATATACAAAAACACATTTATCTAAAAATATAAATAAACTCATAAAAATTAAATAAAAATATATTTATACTCACAAAAATAAGTTATAAATTTATAAAATAAGAAAATAAAATAATAAAATAAAATAAACAAAAATAAAAATAAATGTATATAAATATACTTATAAATACCATATTTTAATAAAACCGTAATAAAATACTTCAAAAAATAAATAAAAATGGTAATTAAATACTACGTTAATTTATAAACATTTTTTATTTTATAAGAAAAATCTAATTAATTCATTTATTATGTTAAATAAATCGGTCAACTTCTTGTTGACGTGGACCAATCAGACGCCTGCGTGTATTGACCGGTCGGTCAACTGCGCCCCCAGGCGCCTGACTTGACACGGACTGTCTTTTCCCCCGATTTCTTGCCTTTTTTCCGCTCGATCTATCACGCCATCGACCACAGTCCCTTCACAGATCTTATTATTTGATCATCCAAGATTCACGCCGATTATTTGGATCCCTTGTACATAGCCCCGATTCTTCAATAATCGTCGATCCTTGGGGGTCTCCAGGATTGTGTATAAATAAAACCCTCCTCCTTCTCCACCGAATTTGGCCAATTTCACCCCCTTCTTTGTGTTTGAATGAGTTCCTGGCGAAGCCCTCGTGACAGGAGGCGCCTCCCAGCACCTCGATTCGGCCGGAGATGGAGGAAGTTTTGTCGCGGTGGCGCTCCGGCGGCCACCCTGCTCCCTTGCGGCCCCCAGGTATAAGAGCTACGCCTTTACGTTTCTTAGATAGTTTTTCGTTCCTGCATTTTATTCCCGTCATTTATTTTGCATTTAGATCAGTATTTTAGCGTAGTTTAGTTATTTCTTAGTTCGCCGGAGCTCCGCCCCGGCGAGCTTTGCACCATGTTTCCAACTGTGTCCGACCACCTTCCACCTTCATTTCGTTCCTCTCCGTGTTCTCCACCTCCCAGCCATCTTTGTTCAACCAGATCTTCCCTAGATCTGCGAATCGATGCTCGCCTCCGCCACTTCACCGGAGCATCGCCACCCACCGTCGTTTTTATGCTGACAGCTTCAAACCCCAGGTCGAGGGTGACGCCCTCGAGCCGTGCGATCTCCCTGTGCAGGTTTGGTGCACGAATAAGCACCCAGAGTCGAAATCACACTACGCCGGAGATACCTGGAGTGCCTTGTCTTCTCCGACCTCGCGAGGGCGCTCCAGTGTGTCTCTGGTCGATCTGAGAGCTCCAGCAGCTAGAGACACCTTCCAGGAAGCTTGGAGGACCTTCAGGTGCAGCGATGAACAGCGGAGGAGCGAGATCCAGGCGGAAGAAGCTCGCCTCGGCGAGGTTTCTTCCCTGTTCTTCCACGCTTGCTCTCCGCCGTCAGATGAAGACGAAGGCCCCAGTTCAAACTGCAGCCGTTCGATGGAGCGATGCCACGACCGTAGATCTCAACCCGGAGATCTAATCCTAGCGCTTCATCGGCGAAGCGGTATCGGCCGTTCGATGAGTGACGCGTGTCAAGTGACCAACATCCAGCCGTCCATCAGCGCCCACGTTGGGGGTAATTTGCACGTCTAGCCCCTGTCATTTTTGTATTTAATTTTTAATATTGTAAATTAAATAGCACGTTGTAAATAAATTGCGATTTTTGCAGAAAGGACCCTGACTTTATTAGAAATTACATTTAGGTCCTTCCGCGCCTCACGTGCAGTCCCACGTGAGGCGCGTGAAAATTGCATGTAACCCCCGGTGGCTTTTGTTAATTGTAAAATAGTTCTAAAAATTTAAATAAATGTTTATTTCTGTTGTATTTTTGCACTGAAGCCCCTGGAGTTTAATTTATTTGCAAAAATACCCCTGCCAAGCAGTTTTATTTTTGAGTCTTTATCTATGCATTTCTCCTAATTACTAAAAATGAAAAGAAGCCCATTTTTGCACTGTCTAAATTAGAAAATACAAAAAAATTAGAAAATGTTTTTGAAAAATTCCAAAAAAATTATATATGGTATAATTATATATATTGAGTCCAGAAATTGAAAAACCCTAAAAATATGAAAAAGAAAATTAAAAAAATCAGAACGCTCCAAAATCCAACAAAAAAATAGAAAATCCTTAAAAAACCCCAAAAAATATATTTTTCTCTTTTATAATTATCTATATATTCTTATTAATGTATTAAAATTAATTTGGGAATTTTTGGAGTTTATTTTATATTTTTAAAACCCAAATTATATTCGGCTATTTATTTAGTCCTATATTGTGGACATTTTTGAAATTATAAATACATAAAGATTAGAAATATTTCAGAAAAATAAAAAAAATTAGAAAAATATTAAAAAGCTAAAAAATTATATCTATGTATATATTTAGTATTGATCTATATATCTATATCTATATACTATATTACTCTTCTCTCTCTCTTCTTATATATATATATATATGTATCTCTTTATATATATCATATATATATATATCTATATTTATATAACTAATAATATAAAAAGAAATAAAAAAATATAAAATATAAAAACAAAATAAAAATTATAAAAATAAAAATATAAAAAAAATATAAAATTCAAAACCCACAAAAACCATAAAAGGACATGAACAATGAATTGAATAATTACACAACACATACGACCATTCGCCTCCCAGTGTTCGACCTCTACCTGTGCTTACACCTACACACATTTGCATGTAGAGTTATAATAAATTTTAACTCCACATTTTTGGATATTCATTGCATATATTTATTGTGGGTTAATTGTTGATCGATTTGGGATCTTTTGTTGGTCGCCTCAGCGACATTGTGATCCCGCCTTGTGCGGATTACTCTAGACCGATAGAAGATCCCTTTTATCAAATGGCGCCGTTGCCGGGGAGGCAGCGGATTTTGTATGATTTTGTGAGCATATTTGTTCATTTATTCAATTGTTTGCTCATGTCCCTGATTTATTTGTTTGTTTGGTTTTTATTTCTATTTGAGATTACGTAATTGACTGCTCTGACCATTTCTTTCCTTTGTCTTTGATGCGAGGGACCGCCAAGCGAAGGAGGACCTCCTAAGAGGACCTAAGCACCCAAGCGAGGTGGAGTTGGCTCTTCTATGCCAGCCAACAGGAGAGAGCATCCATGACAGAAGAAGGAGAATTTTTGAAGACAGACACTATTTTTAGGCATTTTATTTTATTTCATTTTATTATGTACATTCATGTGAGAGAGTGACACTTAGAAACATGTAATAATACAGGACTCTCACAGGTGCACGAAGACTCCCGAGGTCCAGTGCCCGAGGGATTGTTCCCTTGGGGGCCTCGATGATTCTTGCCGCTTTTTTTTTATTTTATTTTTATTATTTTGTGTATGAATGAGCCTTAGATTAGGAGTTGTTTGCTCGTAGAGTGAGGTCCAAACACCCTAATATTTGCATGTACCTATAGTTCGCTTTGGACCTAGATCAAACTCTAAACAGCCACTCATTTATCTCTTAGCCTTTGTGCTACAGCGAGCCCCGCAAAGCGCTTTCTCCTAAGCTCATGTGTGTTGAGCACAGAGGAGGGGTGAGCCAAGACCGGACTTTTTGAGGCTAAAGGTGAATGAGCGACTTGTGGTGCTTCACGATAATAGCAATTTCTGAACCTAGGGTGGTTTCTTTGGTTTGCACCTGCATATAGCATAGGTTTCAAATTCTGTTATGCATCCCGCATGGAGAGAGCTGGGAGGTACTGTAAGTCTTCTTACTTAGCATGCATCATCGTTTGCCGACTTGCATGGCTTTTCCGATCTTCTCCCTCTGATTTTGCCAACCTAGGATGCTTAATGGAAATTGGAACCTCGATAGGCACGTGCATTGAAAATACCCAAAAAAAGTGATAACTTTAATAAAATCAGGACTGCTAACTCTATTGGACTTAAAAATAAAACGTAATGGATTCCTTGTCTTGGGGAGAGCAACCCCCTCATTGGATGCGTTTTAATTGCTCACGTACACACTAAGGAGTAGAGCCCAAATCCCATCAAGCCTCCTAAGTGATTGTACAATTTTTGTGATCCTCACCTAACTCTAAAAATAAAAAGATAAATGACCGTCACCTGATGGTCTTCACTGTGTTGAGTAGGTGAATTGGGAGTCTTGCCTTGTGTATTGATTGTGACTTGGAGTCCATTGTGTTTTCATTCATTACTAGAGTAGTCAGTTCCATCGTGTGAGTCATGCATTTTTCATCTTTGAGTCTCTTTACCTCTCTTATACATATCTCTCTTCATTTTGCATCGAGTCGTGATATTGGCGCTTGAGCTCAATCATTCTTCGCCAAGTCCTTTGTTTCCCGCTTCTTCACCATCTTCTATGTATCCATCGTACCATCTTCTCTGGTTCGAGGAGAGACCGCTCTTCGGACCGCAATTTTGACAGTGTTCCCGCCTTGTGTGGAACACCCAATTTTGTCTATGTCTCGATTTTTCTCGCCCGCCCTCCTCGTACCCTCTGAATCACTTTTCTACCATCCACGATATTGGCACGCACGCTCAATCAGCTTCTCCACCCCATTGTGTACCTTTCTTATCCATCTTCCTCGTATCCCCCGTATCATCTCTCCCTTTTACCCGGGAATGCTGTGCAGTTTGATGAAGCCCGCATCGAGGATTATTTATAGAAATCATTTGTAAGTCGGGCACATGATGTTGAGGTTGCTGAGATTGAGGTGATGAATTTGTCTTTGATACATGCATATGGGCTTCCTGAGGATTTTTGATGATGCATGATCATTAGGTGTGATTATTTGTTGAAGATTTAGTTCTCGCACACCAGATTAAGGATGTGATATGATGCAATAATTCGATGATGATTTCATGAGTATTGATGGATCTATCTATCTTGAGGTTCTCCCCATCTTGATTTTCGAGGATTGACTGATTATTCTGATATGGATTACCTGGTAAAGGTGTGCGGAGCCGACATGATCTCTCATCTTCCTGATTGACCCATCCTTGATCTCCTGAATCCCTGATCCACCATGGCACTTAGAGGATTACTGACTATTTTTCGTGCCATCTCAGCTGACTGGATTGAACCAAGGGATGTTTGGTGAATGACATGATTATTTTCTCCCTTGACCTGATCTTATGCCCTCCAAATGATTGAATGATTTACTGCTTTTGAGGACCTGAGATGACTTGCCAGCATTCCCACGGCCTACATTGATCTAGCTCGCATTGCTCCCCGAGGACTACCTGCGGGAGAATGCGATAATTTATAGGACTGCGGTTCCATTCACTGCTTGGGTCGCCATTGTGATGGGACTTGGAACCGAGTCAGATAATATGCATGATTGGCTTCCCCATGTGATTGTGTGCCTGACCTGTCGGTACACGAGGCCAATGTATTAGACTCATCTGAGTCTGCTCTCCTTGACGGTCCTCGCAAGGTAGAGCTCCATTTTTCTGATTATTCCCCGCTTAGCTCGTAGCTCCCCGAGGGTTATATGCGGGAGACTATGACATATTTCCGATCTGATTGGTCTTTTCTGTTGGTAGCCGATTTGTCGACTACTGAGGCCACTATGTGGGTCCGTCTGATGGACCCGGCTCCTTTGAGCCCTCGTCTCTCCTTGAGGACCCTCGCAAGGTAGAGGCACTTTCTGACTATTCTTTGCTTAGTTCACAGTACTCTCCGAGGACTATCTGCGGGGGACTGCGACACTCTCTTTACACTCGATTCCCACTTCTGACTGTGTCTCCTTTCTGATGGAGCACGGAATCGAGTCGTCTGTAACACTTGATTTTTGGTACCATCTTGAGTTGCGTATCCGATCTGCGGATCATGGGACCCATCTGATAAGACTCCTTTGAGTCTGCTCACCTTGACGATCCTCGCAAGGTGGAGCTTCTGGTATCTGCTATTCCCATGACTAGATGGCAGCCCGCTCCCCGAGGGTTATTTGCGGGACGCTGCCACACTTTCTTGATTTTACGGTCTCTTCTGCTGGTAGCCGATCTGTCGCCTACCGAGACCATTTCTATGATTCGTCTGATGGATCAGGCTCCTTTGAGCCCGCTCTCCTTGACAACCCTCGGAAGGATGAGCTTCTGTTCTGATTATTCATTGACTAGCATGTACTACTCCCCGAGGGTTATCTGAGGGAGAGTACATCATTTTTTATGAACTCGGCTTCATCCCTGGTTGTGTCTCCTTTCTGATGGAGCACGGAGCCGAGTACTCTGACTATTCTCTGACTTTGCTTACCTTGAGGACCCTCGCAAGAGTGAGCCACATATTGTGTTGTTCGGTGTATTCTTGTGACTTTCAGATTATATCACCACCGTGCATCACACAGTCTCATATGCTTTATTTCCGATCTATCTGAGACCATGATTGACCGGAGGAGTCTGTACTGCTCTTTCTTCCTCCCGGTATTACGGTATTGGCTATATTCCCTCATACCGACCTTCTGAGCCGATTGACTGCTTCACGCTACCGGTCCCTATTTTTACTTTCTGATCTGATTGTCCCCGGTAGCTGACACCCACTTGATTGAAGATTCGAGTGTCTTTTCACCTTCTGACTGCATCCTCGTTCTCACAGGGAGACGATGACGATAGTACGGTAGTCGCTTACCAGACACCATCCTGTACTACACCAGTTTTTCACCACTTGTATATATGTGTGCCTTGTTCATTCTTTCTCCCGTATGTTATGTGTGCCCTAGATCTATTGCCATATCTTTGTGTCTACACTTAGGACGTACTTTGTCCTAAGTATAGAGGGGACACACACCGAGTTGTTCTTTCCTTACACATTTTCGTCACTCCTGGGATATCTCACCCTAAGTATAGGGGGAGTGATGTGTATATTCTTCATGATCTTTTCATCAATCTGTTTATATCTCTTCTTTTCTTCTTTTCTTCTTTTCCTTTTCCATCTTCTGTATCTAAATAAAAGGTGTCGCCCCTTTGTGTCAGTTTTCTGTACTTAGGACGTTCTTTGTCCTAAGTATAGGGGGGTGCACCCCTGATTTGTTAATTCTTTAATCTGTTTATTCCCACCCTTGACCCTCCCTGCTTTGTATACAGTCTGCTATACTTAGGATTACTTGATCCTAAGTATAGGGGGGACGGTCAACTTCTATTTCCTTCGTTTCTTATTAATATATTCTTTAGACTTGTCTATACTCAGTACGAGTTATGTCTTCTCTTTTCTTTTCGATCTATGAGGACATAGCTCAAGCTAAGTATAGGGGGGTCGTATATACTATGTATATACTTTAGCCATAACTCGTACTTTCGTATTATCTTAATAATATGGCTAATAATTCTTTAAATTCGTTAAAACCCTGAATAAAAATGTGATTATTCCTAGAATTCTTTTTGTATATACTGATTAATAAATCAGGTGAAAATGTTTTTTTTTGCAAAATGTTTGAAAAATAGTTTGAAAATCATTGTGAACATTTATTGAAGACTATTTTGAAAACATTTTGTTACCTGTTTTCAACCTGTGTAAAAATGTGTGGTTTGTAAAATTTATTTTCTTTGTGTGAAATAAATGTTTGAAAAATGATTTGCAAATGGTTTGAAAAATGGTTGTAAAAATATTTTGAAAATCTATATATACTGTTTTGAAAAACCTTTGCAAAAATGATTTTCAAATGTGTGTACATGTTTGTAAAAATGTTTGTAAAAATTATTTTGGACTATAGTTTTCAAAAATTATTTGAAAAATGTGTGTCAAATAAGTTTGAGGAATAGTCACATATAATAAATAACTAAAATACTATATTATTAGTTTAAACAAAAATAAACAAGATTCTTTAATAAATGTACATATATACCTATAAATAAAAACTAAATTGTAAATTCTTAATTCTTGTAAAATAAAGCGGCACACCAGTGTAAATAGTTGTACATATTTTCTACTTTGAGTGCCAAAATTATTTTATTTGCAAAAATTCTTTGTGTAAAAATTCTTCTCTTTGTTTTCAAATTCTTTGAAAAATTGCATTATTCTTTGCATATTTGTAAATAGCATTTGCATTGCATTCATCTTCTTTGATTGAGCTTGATAATTGAGCTAGTCCAATAAAGTCGAAGATTGGAGCTTGGTTGGACCTTACTGCACCTAACTGCACTGGAACCTTATGGGAACTAGGGTTAAGGTACTTCAGGTCTACACAGACTTAATTCTTTGAGAAATCAGGGCTGGGTTCAAGTCACCTCAGTGGACTAACTAGAATTTTTCGAAACACACGTATGACTCTTGTCGACCGTGACCTAACTTGGACACTTGCACCTTTCACTTGGCTCAACTCAGTTGGAGTGGTGAGGGGGTTGGATTTGCCAGTCTGAGACGCACACGGGTGGAAACATTCGTCCTCGTCTAGGGAGGGAAGTGCACCCCAACCTGGTCCAATAGCCATGAGGTCTAAAGACAGGAGAGTGTGGGTTGCAATAATGCTTCAAAAGAGGGATAGTCTTCTGACTCAAGAGGAAAAAGTCCTTATGTAAATGCTGCTGTAAATAGTATGTTGAAAAAAAATGTGGTCAGGCCTGTAGAAAAATAAAATGCCTACAAAGTATGTATATAGAAAATAAGCAAGCTTGAGCATCAAAGTTATACCATGTGAGCCTGCAGCTGGATGACTTGACTACACTGGTCTTGCATCCCAGGATAGGTAGCTACACTGGCTACCGTCCATTCTTTTCTTTACCTCCTCCTCATGAGTTGGATGCCACTTGAACTTAGAAGGGAATACCCCGCTCCTCGAGGAAAGAGCTGTTGGATTAGGGAATCATTGGGTTGTCATTTTGGAGAAGTCAGTCTCTTTATCATTTCAGTTGGGGAGAGCCACTATCACTTACACGTACAAGTCAGCTTCATAGTCATAAGGGTTTGCGTATGATGTAGGCTAGTTCTGACCTGGTTATTGAGGTGATTTGAACCAAGTTCTGTGACTCTCGAAGGCTGTTGTGTTTTAAATTTGGTTCCCTACCAGGTTCCACACACATTCTCACACCAAGGTCTAACCTGAGCTCCAAACTTTGATTTTGTACAGATGAGTTTAGTAATCATGATCAATTAAATTTATTCTTTACATTCTTTGTTTTTGCTTTTTCTTTTCTTCTTATTCTTTGTTCTGTTTGTACTTATTGCATGAGTATTTGCTAGGGACTAGCAAAGGCAAGTATAGGGGGGTGATGAATCTCCATTTCATCACCTTTATTCTATCATTTTGGCCTTAAAAACCCTAGCAAATGCATGCGAATAGCATCAATTTGTTCATAATAGCATTCACTATTTATTGTATTAAATTTACAGAAAGTAAGGTTTTTAATGCCAAAAATATAGAATAAAGAGAAGAAAAGAAAAAGGAATAAAATATTGCAAATATTTTATGACCCTAACCCCGAGACCAAGGCCAGCATGGAATTGGTCGACAAGGAATAAAGTAGGGGGAGATAAGGGCCAAGAGTATAATAAATACCTCATTTATTTATTCATTTTTGACACCTATTTTGTATATAATTATTTATTCATCAAATAGAGAAACTTTGTACATGAAAGTTGTAGATAATAATGTAAATAAAATTACAAAATTGAGTTTGTGCAAAAATAATACACAGTGTACATTTTATACACAAAATAAAAAGCCAAAATCTCAACTTCACAGACCCATATCTTGCAAATAAAAACTCCAAATCACCCAAACTCACCTTTAATTGTATATAGCATTCCAAGAACTATTTTATAAAATTGGTTTCATAATTTTTGGAGTCCATCCGTGGAAGTTAGGTTTTTGGCCCTTCTTGTACATAATACCTGATTAAAATATTCATTTTATTCAATAATCATTATTTTATAAATTCATATTTTTAGAATTTTGTAAATAATGTATATACTACATGTACATATTGAGATTAAAAGAAAACTAAAAAGAATTTGTGAAATAAAATAAGTCTATGTATCACCTAGGCAAAATACCTATGTTAAGAATGTATATAAATAAAAGGGGTTTTTATTCTTTGATTCTTTATTCATTTATATTTTTGTAATAATGTATATATGTCTTATTAAAAATATAAATCCAAAATAAAAACAAATAAAATTCATTAAATAAATAAAATGTATATAATATATAGGTAAAATACCTATAAGTATACTTAAATATACACAAACACATTTATCTAAAAATATAAATAAACTCATAAAAATTAAAAAAAATATATTTATACTCACAAAAATAAGTTATAAATTTATAAAATAAGAAAATAAAATAACAAAATAAAATAAACAAAATAAAAATAAATGTATATAAATATACTTATAAATACCATATTTTAATAAAACTGTAATAAAATACTTCAAAAAAATAAATAAAAATGGTAATTAAATACTACGTTAATTTATAAACATTTTTTATTTTATAAGAAAAATCTAATTAATTCATTTATTATGTTAAATAAATCGGTCAACTTCTTGTTGACGTGGACCAATCAGACGCCTGCGTTTGTTGACCGGTCGGTCAACTGCGCCCCCAAGCGCCTGACTTGACACGGACTGTCTTTTCCCCCGATTTCTTGCCTTTTTTCCGCTCGATTTATCACGCCATCGACCACAGTCCCTTCACAGATCTTATTCTCTGATCATCCAAGATTCGCGCCGATTATTTGGATCCCTTGTACATAGCCCCGATTCTTCAATAATCGCCGGTCCTTGGGGGTCTCCAGGATTGTGTATAAATAAAACCCTCCTCCTTCTCCGCCGAATTTGGCCAATTTCACCCCCTTCTTTGTGTTTGAATGAGTTCCTAGTGAAGCCCTCGTGACAAAAGGCGCCTCCCAGCACCTCGATTCGGCCGAAGATGGAGGAAGTTTTGTCGCGGTGGCGCTCCGGCGGCCACCCTGCTCCCTGGAGGCCCCCAGGTATAAGAGCTGTGCCTTTACGTTTCTTAGATAGTTTTTCGTTCCTGCATTTTAAACCCGTCATTTATTTTGCATTTAGATCAGTATTTTAGCGTAGTTTAGTTATTTCGTAGTTCACCGGAGCTCCGCCCCGGCGAGCTTTGCACCATGTTTCCGAATCGATGCTCGCCTCCGCCACTTCACCGGAGCATCGCCACCCACCGTCATTTTTATGCTGACAGCTTCAAACCCCAGGTCGAGGGTGACGCCCTCGAGCCGTGCGATCTTCCTGTGCAGGTTTGGTGCGCGAATAAGCACCCGGAGTCGAAATCACACTACGCTGGAGATACCTGGAGCGCCTTGTCTTCTCCGACCTCGTGAGGGCGCTCCAGTGTGTCTCTGGTCGATCCGAGAGCTCCAGCAGCTAGAGAAACCTTCCAGGAAGCTTGGAGGACCTTCAGGTGCATCGATGAACGACGGAGGAGCGAGATCCAGGCGGAAGAAGCTCGCCTCGGCGAGGTTTCTTCCCTGTTCTTCCACGCTTGCTCTCCGCCGTCAGATGAAGACGAAGGCCCCAGTTTAAACTGCAGCCGTTCGATGGAGCGATGCCACGATCGTAGATCTCAACCCGGAGATCTAATCCTAGCGCTTCATCGGCGAAGCGATATCGGCCGTTCGATGAGTGACGCGTGTCAAGTGACCAACATCCAGCCGTCCATCAGCGCCCACGTTGGGGGTAATTTGCACGTCTAGCCCCTATCATTTTTGTATTTAATTTTTAATATTGTAAATTAAATAGCACATTGTAAATAAATTGCGATTTTTGCAGAAAGGACCCTGACTTTATTAGAAATTGCATTTAGGTCCTTCCGCGCCTCACGTGCAGTCCCACGTGAGGCACGTGAAAATTGCATGTAACCCCTGGCGGCTTTTGTTAATTGTAAAATAGTTCTAAAAATTTAAATAAATGTTTATTTCTGTTGTATTTTTGGACTGAAGCCCCTGGAGTTTAATTTATTTGCAAAAATACCCCTGCCAGGCAGTTTTATTTTTGAGTCTTTATCTATTTATTAAAAATACCCATCGTGCTTCTAAAAATTCACAAAAGTTAGGATAGATGCTCCATGCCATGCTGGTTCACGCCTATATTTTATTTCGCATCTTTTGCATTTCTCCTAATTACTAAAAATGAAAAGAAGCCCATTTTTGCACTGTCTAAATTAGAAAATACAAAAAAATTAGAAAATGTTTTTGAAAAATTCCAAAAAAATATATATGGTATAATTATATATATATTGAGTCCAGAAATTGAAAAACCCTAAAAATATGAAAAAGAAAATTAAAAAAATCAGAAAGCTCTAAAATCCAACAAAAAATAGAAAATCCTTAAAAAACCCCAAAAAATATATTTTTCTCTTTTATAATTATCTATATATTCTTATTAATGTATTAAAATTAATTTGGGAATTTTTGGAGTTTATTTTATATTTTTAAAACCCCAAATTATATTCGCCTATTTATTTAGTCCTATATTGTGGACATTTTTGAAATTATAAATACATAAAAATTAGAAATATTTCAGAAAAATAAAAAAATTAGAAAAATATTAAAAAGCTAAAAAATTATATCTATGTATATATTTAGTATTGATCTATATATCTATATCTATATACTATATTACTCTTCTCTCTCTCTTCTTATATATATATGTATCTCTTTATATATATCATATATATATATATATCTATATTTATATAACTAATAATATAAAAAGAAATAAAAAATATAAAATATAAAAACAAAATAAAAATTATAAAAATAAAAATATAAAAAAATATAAAATTCAAAACCCACAAAACCATAAAAGGACATGAACAATGAATTGAATAATTACACAACACATACGACCATTAGCCTCCCAGTGTTCGACCTCTACCTGTGCTTACACCTATACACATTTGCATGTAGAGTTATAATAAATTTTAAGTCCACATTTTTGGATATTCATTGCATATATTTATTGTGGGTTAATTGTTGATCGATTTGGGATCTTTTGTTGGTCGCCTCAGCGACATTGTGATCCCGCCTTGTGCGGATTAGTCTAGACCGATAGAAGATCCCTTTCATCAGGGACTCATAGAGAGATCGGTGAATAAAGAGTCGAGATCTCGCTAATCACTCATCTTGATATGGCGAGAAGAAGATAGGATTTTACTCCTACCTGAAGCAAACAAATCAATCCAAAATCCTGGTTTCATACTCAACACAGTGAAGGACTCGAAATCGAGTCCAATTAATCTTGTAGTTTTTAAGTGTGATTTTCAAGCAAGATAGCAAGGATTACACGACCTATAGGGAAGTCGGCTCAGAGTTGGATGCGTCTTCCCTGTTTAACTGGTCGCCTAAGATACCGCCGGTCCTTCCTTTCTTCGCTCCTATCCCAAGTTGATGGATTCAAAGACCACACCCCTATATACTTGCAAGCAGGCGGAGGCTGACAAGGCCGGAACTTCACCTCGGGGGGTTACTGGCAACTTGTCGCAAAGTACCGTAATTTCGCCCCCATCTACCCGAGACAGGCGGAGGCTACTTGGTACTAGTCAGTGAATCTGAAATTATTCGACTTGTGATATTTGCTAGGATCAGTTGGAACGTGATATGGAAGGCGGGGATTTGGGCTCTGCCTTAAGGTGTTCACACACACTCAAGTACCCTCACTCAGCCTGAAAACAAGGTCGGGGATTAATCTCCCGCAAACAATTTTCAAATTTTATTCCTCTTTTTTGGTCAATAATGTTTAGCAGTCCCGATTTAAGTTAGGTTCTCACTGATTAAGTTCAAACCACACAGCACGCCTATCGGACAGTCCCAATTTCTGTTTAATTAAATGTGAAAATCAGAGGGGGAAATCAAGAAAAGCCGATGCAAGATAAAACAATGATGCTATGCTGAGTTCAGGAGACTTACAGTGATCTCTTCGCTTTTTTATGCAGCATGCAAAACAGAATTGAAAACTTTTATCTACATGCAAATGCAAACGATAAAAGCCGCTCCTAGACAAGCAGTTCTATTAGCGTGAAGAACAGATTGATTTTGGCTAAGTTCTACGGTCTAAGTGCGTCTTTTAAGTGAGTTGTGTGGTCCTAATGATTACGAGCACAAGCAATTCCTAGATAGGCTCGGGAAGCCGCTAGTGCAAGCTAAATTACATTCACCCACACAGCACACGGGGACACAGTTTCACTGTACTTACACGCGCGAGAACCCAAACGAGAACCGCTGGAAATAATGCGAAAAAGAAATAAAATGAAATAAAATTACAAAGCCTCTCTATTCACAAAATAAAATTAAAATGCTAGATCCTCGAAGCGTCGTCGACTCCTCGCGTTCCTCGCACAAAAACAAATTGAGGTCAGAGAGTGACACAGAAAAATAATGCACAGAAATAAACGAGAGAAAATAATTACAAGAAAACCGGGGGTCAGACTACCCGGGGAGAGAAAATCAAACAATCAGAATTTCGCTAAAAATTAACCTAAGCCGTGCCTCCCCGGCAACGATGCCATTTTGATAACCTCCCCCGCACCCTATGTTAATTCGGTCAGATTAATGTCCAAATTAATTAGATGTGTTCGTTGTAGTCGGATACGAGAGGGCTAATCAAAAACACTTTTAATTAAAGTTAAGTTAATTTCAAGCGACGGAATTACTTTTTTTAATTAAGGTCGAACTCGGGGAGGCATCTGTCTCCTTAGATGAATTAATAGCAAAGTCCAATGTTCGATTTTTCAAGGAATTATTTTTTGGTCTTTTTTAATTTCTATGCAGGACACATGCAACAAGCAAGCCAATTCAAAGTTAAATCAATTAAGGTATCAAATGAAGTCCAAAAATTATGAAAATTGGCCAGATGATTAAATATGATGAAAATGAACTACCCTATTTTTTTTGAAATTTTTCGCCACTAAATGAATTTACTGTGAATTTAAAATGACAGCAGGGTGAATTTCACTATTTTAATTTTAATAAATAGCAAATCACATTTTTTCAGGAACAAATAATGATAAGGAATCTAGGAAAATTGACAAACCTTAATTTTAATGTGAAATGAACCTATTAAAATTAAACTAAGGAAATCACTAAAGAATTTATTTAGGCCTCGAGATTTGTGCAAATGACATGAAATTTTTATGCAAGGTTGAGTTCACTATCCTAGAGCTACTATGAATTTTTGAGAATTTTTGGAGCTACAGAGAATTAATTATTAATTAAAAGGTCTAACTAGGCAAAATAACACAGAAATCAACCAATTAATTCATTTAAAAATCTATTGCAATTACAAAAATGTGACAAGTGGCACAATAGATAGAGGACAAGTTACTCAACAATATGCAATTTTTAGAACTCCAAAATGATGCAAAATGACACCTAGGGATGCGTGCAAAGACAGGGGTGTATTTGCAATACAGAAAATAAAATTACATAAAAAGAAACATGCTGACCGGGACTTAAATGCAATTACCTATAATGCTGGGGGTATCAATGCAATTTCTCCACTGGGCACGTGCTCCTCACGTGGGGGCTGCTTCATAGGGACCTTTCTGCAATTTTGAAAAACTCCCAGGGCCTCTGTGCAAAATACCCAGGCCGCACGTGCTCCTCATGTGGGTCGACCTAGGCTCGGGCGGCTTCGGAGGCTCGGAGCTTGGCTCGGATGCTCCTGGAGGTCTGGAGGATGACGACGAGGCCTAAAGCGAGGTGAACGGGTGCTTGGCGATGATGCTCCGGCCAGGTGGCGGAGCTGGAATCGATGGAAGGTGAAGTGAAGTGTCTGAGGGCGTGAAGGGTACCGCGAGGATGAGAGCTCCGTCGCGGAGCTCGGCGAAGTGAGAACGAGTCGAGAAGATGACGGTGAAGGTGTAATTAAATGCGAGAAAAGTGAAGAAAAATCAGATCGAGAATCAAACGGAGATGGAGGAGTTTACCTGGGGTTTGGAGCTCGAGGTCGAGGTCCAGGTCGTCGCTTGAAGGGGCGGTAAGTCCCTGAGCTCAAGCAGCGACTCGGAGGAGTGGCTGCGACACGACGGAGGTGCCACGGATCTCGCCGGAGAAGATGACCGTCTTCGCTCAAGGATTCATTCAATCTCTGTCACCAATCGGACGCTGCAAGCTCGGAGGATCTTTCAGGGGTGGCGGATAGGGCTGAAGTCGACCGGAGAGCGAGTATTTATAGGTTGAAGTAGATGGCTGGGATGGAGATGGGGCGAAGTTCATGGAGTTCGTGGAGCGATGCTGGCGGTCGACGTGGGTAGCGAGGTGGCTGGCGAGGATAAGGAATGAGTGGGGAAGGACGTGGAGGTGATGGTGGTCGTCGACGGTGGAGGGAGCGCTGCTCAAAATAGAAAGGGGCAACCCCTCCCGCAAGGCAGAGATCGTGGGAGAGAGGGGTGCCAGAGGTAGGAGACGAGGTCGTGGTCGTTGGATCTTGTGATCCAACAGCCTAGATCTAATCACTAAGGAGCAGGCGAGATCTGATCAAGGCGAGGCAATCTGAGGGTTGAGATGGCACCACGTGGCATGTCGGTGGCGAGGCGTGCGCGAGCGGTGTGGATTACATCTGGGGTGGCCTGATCAGAAGGTCGTGATGTCGCCATGTGGCGCGATGGGGTGAAGCGCGCGCGGGCAGCTGTGATGAGATCAGGTCTTAGATCGGAGGGTTGGGATGCAAGGTGGGATGAGCGGTTGCGATGGGGGGCGGCGTGCATCATCCAAGGGCGTAGCGTGCGACGCGTGGCGCACTGTGGGCGAGGCACTAATGAGCGGGTCAGATGAAGTCTTGGGGATGATCAGACGGTGTAGATTTGAGGCGTACGTGGTAATCAAGTGGCCGTTGGATTAAGGGTGTCATCCAACGGCTGAGAGCAGAGGCGGCTTGGGCAAGGGGAGCGGGCCGCGTGGCGCAACCAGAGGGCGCCACGTGGCCGGCTGTGATTGGCTGAAATGAGAAATGAAGTTAGGGGGAGAAGGAGGCCGAATTTGGAAAAACTCAAAACATGAAAGTTGTATATCTTGATGAGATCTACAAGTTTCATGTTGACCAAAGACGGAGATGAGGTCAAATATGATACAAAAATACAAAGATACAAATATACATATAAGTAGTATACAAAGAGGCCCAAAAACCCAACTTTTTCATACGAGCTCCAAATTGGATGAAATCAGTCTCATGTTAAAGGTCTTCTAATATGTATTAATCTGAAAGTGAGTAGACCTAGTTTGGAGTTGGTATGAGGGATCTATGGCATTTTGAGGTCCAAGGGCTTTAGGGCTTTATTGGTGCTCTTACAAAGGGGATTCCTGTCTCTCTTCCTTATATTATTAACTAAGGTGTACATAGTATAAGGGAGAGCTTATTTTTATGAGGTGGATATTTTACAAGGGATTTTGGCTTCTTATTTAAATGCAAATGGAGTGCTAAAATGCATGTATTATGAATGCATGTATGAATGCTATTTATGCATTATAAAGGGAAATATGCCTCTATTTACTCAGGAACAAGGCGCTATTTTTAACTTTTGGAGTGATGAATCACAGATTCATCATAGGTGCAAAATACCCACGGCTTTGACACGGACCAACGGCTAGATGGCGCTACTTAACACGTGTCGCGTCCTGGCGACCCGTTGGAGGTTCGCAGAAGAATGGACAGGATTAGATCCTGACTCTTGATTGTACGGCTACAAGGCGAACAATCGAATGGAGGCTGGAGGATCTGGAGACGAAACCTGATCCGACGGTCTTGGACTCCCCTGTAAGAACAGGGAAGAACAAGGCACAGATCGAGCTTCGATCGGCGGTTTGGCATTGCTCCGACCACCTGCCGCTCCACTAAGAGGCTAAAAAACTTCTTGGGGACATTCTTTATCTGCTGGGGGCGTAAAAGGGCAGCGGTCCATCGAAACTCCTCCACAATGTCGAAGAAGCTGAGGAGCTCCAGGCACCTCCGGCAAAGGGTCAAAATCGCCCCAGCGGTCCTTTAATCCATGTTCCCACAGAAGAAGCAAACGAGGGTCGAGATCAAACTGCCTTGACCCTGTTAGAGGGGCAATGGGGTTCTGGTGGTGCGTGGTAGCAGTCCTCTGGCGAAGCGGCGGAGGGGAGGACCAGTAGGCTCGATCCAGAAGGAGTCGAGGTGAATGGAAGATGCATGGGGTGCGAAGAAGCGACATGGGAATGTTTGGAGGTGGTTTGGTGGGTCGGAGAACCATCAGGAACAAGTGGGAGGTTCGCCGGAGACCAAACTCCGGCAAACTTCGAAGATGATGGTTACGACTTAATACGTGATTAAGGGATAGAATAAACACAGGAAAACGATCCTAGGACTACGACTAAGCTAGAGAAACAAGAAAGGAAAGGGTACCACACCGGTGGAACCAGGAAGCGGACTTCGACGACGAGTGGCCGAAGGTGGTGGTGGAAGCACCACTCGACGTCGCCGAAGCACACCTCAAGCACCTGGAGGGGAGTTGTCACCTCCCCGGTCCTGAGCAAGGCAAGAGGAGGCCAAAGCTAGGTCAAAATGGTGTTCAAAAGAGAGAGGAAGTAGGACGGGGGTTTTTATATAGGTGACCAAGGTGTAAGGAAGATCGAGGGATGCAGCTCGATTCAGTGACACACGCCATGAGATAAGCACCCGATGTATATGAGCATGGATCGAGGAAAAAATTCGCAGAAGGAATCGAGGCGGATTGGTGAAAGGACTGGCAGGGAAAATGTCGAGAAACATGGCTAGGCGCTAGGTCTCAACCTGGAGACCTCGATCAGAGAGTTGACCGAGGTCAACGGGTGGAGAAAGCTGGTTGGTCCACGTGGCCCAATTAGATAAAACCCTACCAAAATTATTTAAAAATTCAAGAAAAAAAATAAAAAATGAATTTATTAATTTCAAATATAAAATGAAAAATGGTTATTATTGTCTAAATTATTTTATTATGATTTTTTTATTTTTTAGAGGTTATTTATTACAAGTTAGTTTTTAGGGTTAAATCATAGGTATATTTATCTATGTTTTTGTGCATTTTATTTTTATTTTGAATTTTTTGAATTTTATTAATTTAGTTTATTGTTTTATATAATTATACCTTATTTTTACATACTTAAATATATTATTATTATATTTTTATGATATATTATATACACTTAATTAAATAGGTGTATTATTTATATAGGTATAGTTATAGGTATTTTATCTAGGGATATTTACACCCATAACCCTGAGTAATATGGTAATTACCCCAGGAACCCTCGATAAACACGAATTACACCTAAAACCCCGAATAATGGCTCCGTCTTACTCCCATAACCATCCGTTAGTTAACTTCATTAACTCAACCATATGGCTGAGTTAATCTAACCTATCTGTGATTTAACGGTTGAGATTAATTGAAAATAAAAAAAGAAAAGAAAGAGGAGGTGGACTTGACCTGGAACAGGAAATTGCAGGTGGGAGGGGTTCCAGGAGAGCGACCTGGGGGCGGCGCGGGCTAGGGGGATGGGTTCCTAGGAGAGGCAGAGCGCAGGCGACCTGGGTGGCGTCGGAGGGGAAGGGGGCGACTTGGGGCTTGGGCGCGGGCGAGGGGGTGGGTTCCCAGGCGAGCCACACTCTCTACCGATGAGCTGGACCTCCCTGATTTTGACATTCATAGCCAATTCCCCAACCCCTTTGCCCTCCTCCTCCTAACTCGCACGTTTTGGATATGTGTATGTGCATTCGACGCTGTAGCCGATGTCGGTGCGTTGTACTTCCTTGTATTGAGCTCCAATATTGATGCGGCACTCGACTGCAGACACGCCATGAGAGAGCTCCTGGATTGGGCCCGGGCAGATTGGGAGGCTCTTTTCATGAGAGTCCTGGGTCACATTCTTGCTAAGTTTTGCATCCTGTGCGATACTTCGCCGGAGTACGCTGCCGCACGGCCTGCTACTTGCACCATCTCGTATGCTCTGGATGTCCATGGACTGTGGGCTCTATGTGGGTATTCGCCCGTCGCAGCGATGACCGTATGCTAAGTAGTTATGCCCCTCCGTGTTCTCCGAAAAAGGTCGTGCAAGTTCGCAATGACAAGGACCCGATCTGGGCTCAGTCTATGGGTTATTGCATTAAAACTTAGATAGGGATGGAAGAAAAACGGGTGATGTGTGTGCTCCAGTGGTGGTTGTCGATGAAGGGGAGCCCGGTGATGAGTGCTTGCGTGGGATAGAGCGGGAAACGGGATATAGAAAGGTGATGGTGGGGTTGTGTGCAGGTGTTTGGTTACTCGATGGGGCTGTGGGTCGTGAGCTCAGGATTAGGAAGCAGGATGGAGATGCTCCGTGTGGGAGATGGAAGAGGAAGCACATGTCCTCCGGACACGGTGGTTTCTTGGAGGTGGGAGGACTGTGTGAGGTACTCGCTTCTGTTCCGCTTACAAGAACCCCCAACGCCCCCCCCTGCGGAACCCACTCCCCACAACATCCCTCACCCCCTCGTCATCGCCGTTGACGTCTGCAAGGCGCCCCGCCCCCTCCAACCCCCCGCGGAACCGTCAACATCCCCTGCCCCCCTCCAAAAAACCCCGTTGACCTCTGCAATGACAGGGACCCGATCTGGATGGGCAGAAGGAGCTAGAGGCAATGGAGCCGATTCTGCGGTATGTACTCGCACATTAGAACCTCGAGGCGGCGTTCCAATTTGAGTACAGAGTTGCTTCAAAGACGAGCGCTACATAAAAGTTTCCGTGAGAGTCAATAACCTGAGGGTACATATACGCCGGTTGCGATTTGGTGGGAAGGGTCGGTACACAGAGGCAGAAGACGAGTCCAACGAGCGGCACTTCCCGTCGAGGATCCAGCTCTGGCTTGGTCCTGATCATCGATTGGCGAATTCCCGTCGTGGGCGGTGCCAGAGGGGAAAGGGGCGACCTGGGGCTTGGGCGCGAGCGAGGGGATGGGTCCCCCCAGACGAGGGGAGTCTGGAGCTTGCGGCTCGGGCGGTCAGATCTGGAGCTGGGCGCAGGCGCGCGGGAAAGGAGTGCTCGAGCTTGTGGGCGACCGGCGGAAGGAGAGGGGAACTCTCGGGCGGAGGTGGGGGAGCTCGGATCGGAGGCTCTGAAGACGAACGAACGGGGAGGGGGTTATTTTGTTTCATGAATGGCATCATGTTGTAAATATGATGGAGTTGGAAGGGTAAAATAGACTTTTTCCGTTACAGTTTTGATGGATGGCATCTTGTTATAAATATAATGGGTTTGGAAGGACAATATTGGCTTTTTCCGTTAGAGTTAACGGAGAAATAAGACAGAAGTTGACACAGGGTTATGCCATGTAAAGGTTAACCATTATTCGGGGTTCTAGGTGTAATTCGTGTTTGTCGAGGGTTCCTGGGGTAATTACCATATTACTCAGGGTTATGGGTGTAAATATCCCTTTTATCTATGTATTTTATACTTTATTTTATTTTAGTGTTTTCTTTATTGTTTTATTTTAGTTTTTGTGCATACATATATTATAAGTAATTTACAAAATTATAAAATAATAAAAATAATAAATAATAAATAAAATGATTATTTTAATCGGGTAAAATATATAATAGGGCTCCAAAACTTAACTTCCACACCTTAACTCCAAAAAATATGAAACCACATTCATTGAATAGGTTATTAAAAATTATATACAATTAAAGGTGATTTCGATATATTTTGAGTTTTTATTTGAGAGATATGGATCTGGGAAGTTGAGATTTTGAAATCTTATTCAGAGTATAACTTTTATTTTGTATATTATTTTTGTATTAACTTAATTTCTATTTTTCTATATTTTTTATCTATAACTTTCATATACAAAGTTTCTTTATTTGAAGTATAAAAAGCAAAAAATAAAATAGGTCCCTAAATGAATAAAGAAAAGGGATTTTTATTGTATTGATGGCCCTTATCTCCCCCCTACTTTATTCCTTGTTGACCTAGCCATCAACATGCCCAGGTCTCGGGGTTTAGGGTCATAAAATATCTTTGATATTTTATTCCTTTTCTTTTATTTTCTTTATTCTATATTTTTTACATTCAAAATAGTATTTTATACACAAATCACACAACAATGCATGCATGTTAAATTATGCAAATTAAAGGTATTTACATGCATTTACTAAGGTTTTGAAGGCGAAAATGATAGAATAAAGGTGATGAAATAGAGATTCATCACCCCCCTATACTTGCCTTTGTTAGTCCCTAGCAGACACTTATGCAATAAGTGCAGAAAAAGAAAATAAAAGAAAAAAAGAAAGAAAGTGGATTAGGTTTAATTGTCAAACTTGTCTTCGCAAAATCAAAGTTTGGAGCTTAAGTCGGACCTTTGGAATTTTAGTGCAGGAGGAACCTTATTGGGAAGCGGATATGAAATCCAATAACCTTCGAGAATCCCAAAACTCTGCTCAAGTCTCCTCAATAGCTAGGTCAGAATACTTCAACTCATATGCAAACTCTTATGACTATGAATCTAACTCGTACATTGTATGTGATAGTGGCTCTCCCCAACTGAAATGTCAAAGCGACTGACTTCTCCAGCATGACAACCCAGTGATTCCCCAATCCAGCAACTCCTTCCTCGAAAAGCGAGGTGTTCCCTTCTAAGTTCAAGTGACAACCAGCTCAAGAGGAGGGGGTGAAGAGAAGAATGGACTGTAGCCAATGTAGCTACCTATCCTAGGATGCAAGACCAATGTGGTTAAGTCATCCACCTGCAGGATCACATGATTTGCCTTTGTAGCTCAAGCTTGCTTATTGACTATACAAATATATACGCTCCAGCATGTATTTTATTTTCAATCAGGCATGTCCACTTTTTTGGAGTTTTTTTTGAAATACTATATACAACATCATTTACATAGGGAGTTTTTCCTCTTGAGCCAGTAGACTATCCCTCTTTTGAAGCATTATTGCAACCCGCACTCTCCTGTCTTTAGACATCACTAGTACTGGACAGGTTGGGGTGCACTTCCCTCCTTATACGAGGACAAATGTTTCCACTTGTGTGCGTCTCATACCGGCAAATCCAATCTCCTCACCACTCCAACCGAGTTGAGCTAAGTGAAAGGTGCAGGTGTTCAAGTTAGGTCATTATCAACAAGAGTCATGCGTGTGCTCCGAAATAGTCTACTTAGGTAGTCAAGAATCCATTGAACCAAGTCTCGTTATTCTCAAAGAATTAAGTCAACTAGACCTGAAGTACCTCAATTCCAGCTCCTATAAGGTTCCTGCTATTGGGTAGATTTAAGGTCCAACCAAGCTCCAATCTTCAGATTTTACTTAGACTTGTTCAATTATCAAACTCTATCCAAAAAATGTGAATGCTATGCAAATTCTTATGTAGAAAATATTGTTGTGATGCAATTTTCAAAGATTTTGAACTTTTTATGGATTTTTGAAAAAGATGGTGCACATGCAATATTTGGGTATTTTTCAAAAAGATTTTGCAAATGTTTTTGGTATTTTTATTTTGCAAATGTTTTTGTGATTTTGGAAAACAAATATTTTGGATAAAAACTAAGTACAAATATTTATACGGGGATGCATCTTATATTTACAAGAGTTAGGTTTTTAAGAATTTACAAGGGGTAGGTGATCACTTTTATAGAAATATATACAATTAATAAAGAATTTAAGTGTGATGTATATATTCCTCAAACTTATTTGAAAATAAATTTTTGGAAACTATTGTCCAAAATAATTTTCAAATAAATTGTACAAAAATTTACACACATTTTTGCAAAGGTTTTTTAAACAGTATATATATATATATTTCAAAATATTTTTGCAACCATTTTCCAAAAATTTGTAAATTATTTTTCAAACATTTTTATTTCACACAAAGAAAAGAAGTTTTATAAACAAAATAATTTTTACAAAGGTTGAAAACATTAAACAAAATGTTTTCTAAATAGTTTTCAAAAGATTTTTCAAGAAGATTTTCAAACAACTTTTCAAACATTTTGCAAAATTATTTTTACCTGATTTATTAATCAGTATACAAAAAGAATTTGAGGAATAATATGCATCTTTTATTAAGTGATTTTTAATGAATTTTACAGTATTTTTGTATAGTATTTTAGCCATATTATTTGAAAATATGAGAGTACGAGTTATGGCTAAAGTATATACGGAGTATATACGCCCCCCATACTTAGCTTGAGCTATGTCCTCATGGATCAGAGAGAAAAGAGAAGATATAACTCGTGCTGAGTATAAAAAGCCTAAAGAATAAACAAATGAATGAATGAGAAGTTGACCGTCCCCCTTATACTTAGGATCAAATAATCCTAAGTATAACAGACTGTACACAAAGCAAGGAGGGTCAAGGGTGAGAATGAATAGATCATACTCAGACGGTCTCCCCCTATACTTAGGGTAAGATATTCCTAAGTATATACAAGAAGAGGAGACAATGGAGAGGATCAAAAAAAAGAAAGAGCTCGGGATGCACACCCCCCAATACTTAGGGCAAAGTACGTCCTAAGTATAGAAGACTGACAACAAGGGGTGGCACCCTTTTTGGTAGAAAATAAAAAATTAAAAAGGAAAATAAGAAAAGAAGAAAACATAAATGAAGATGGAAGAAGATAGAGCAGAATGTACACATCACTCCCCCTACACTTAGGGTAAAAGAGCCCTAAGTATAGGCAACAACAGGAGTGATGAAATAGAATGAAGAAAGAACACTCGGCTCACCCACCCCCTCTATACTTAGGACAAAGTACGTCCTAAGCAAGGCACACATGAGAATGGGGTGGATGAGCTATATGGAAGATGAACGGAGGTAAACAAATACGAATGTACAACAGAGTGGATATACAACGAATCAAGAAGGTAGAAAGCAAACCTTCTTGCAGGACCATTGAGGAATAGATCTGGCAAGTTGCTGGTTTATATCGAGGTCCACAGTGGACGGAAGCTGATCATGATCGACCTGATGAAGATCCTCAGCAGTCACAGAGTGAGAAGGCACAAACAGGTCAGTGGAAGTAGTGCGGCTAGGTCCGGCCTTGGGTGTCTCACAGATGTTAGAGTGAAACGGGACAAACTCATCGTCGGAAGAAGTAGAGTCAAGGTTGTCCTGCGAGGTCTCTTCTAGGTCAAAACCAAAAGGAAGGACTTATCTTGGAAGTAGTGGAATCATGTTTGTCCTCTACATTCTCGACCGTATCATCATTTTCATCAAAAGAACCGAATTCCTGGATAAAAGCAATAAGATCAAACTCGGCCTTAGTCTCATCAATATCTACCCTCCGCTCTAAGGTGTTGATGAATACCCATTCATCACTCTTTATTCTTTTATTTTAGCTACAAAACCTTTTCCAAACACATGTATATTCCTGTAAATACAAATAATTGTCAACCAGCATGCATTTTGTAAATATGCATATTTAGCATGTTTTTGTGCATAAATAAAAGAATAAAGAGACAAAAGAAAAAGAGGGAGATATTTAAAATAAATATTGAGCGATCTAATCCCAAGGGAGGGCTCAGCATGGGCCTGACCGCATAAAAACCCAAGTAGAGAGAGATAAGGAAGCTCACATGTGTATATATCTGTAAATAAATAAAGAAAAATATTTTCCTCTAAATAAAAATAAAAATGGGTTTGTGTTTATTTGTTCATATTTGTAAATATTAAATCAAAATAAAAATGGAAAAATTAAAAAGAAAATAAAAATATCCTTCATTGTATATATTCATCATGTATATACGTCCACATACTTATTTATTTCTCCTTATAAATAAATAAATAAAACTCAATAAAAACCTGTATATATTCCATATTCCATAATGTAAATAAATAAAATAAAAATTACAAAAATAAAAATAAAATAAAAATGAATAAAAATAAAATCAATTTCCTTCATTGTATATATACCATATATGTATATAAATAAACCTGTTTATTTACCCCTTGTAATTAAATAATAAAAATAAAATAAAAATACCAAATTATTCCAAATTTTATTTTTTAAATAAATAAAATATAAAATTGAAATAAAAACATACAAAAATAAATAATTAAAAATAAAAATAAAAAATACAATATTGTATATACCTATGTATACAATATTATATTGTAAATACCTTATTTTTATTTAAAAAAATAAATAAAAATCACAAAAAAATAGTTCCAAAAAAACATTTTTCATATTTTGAGTTTTGTGAAATTTGACCATTTTCTATTTATTATTTAATTTATAAAATTGGAATAATTGGCAGGCTCTGATTGGTCCACGGGGGATGTTGACCCCCGGTCAACACTCCCCCAGGACCACCAGAGCCGGATTCTGCACCCGACCCGCATGTTGTCCCATTTATTGCGTCATGATCCGATCACCAAAACCCAAAACCCCGGGTCCTAATCCATCATCGTTCATCCCTGATCCACGCCCGGGGTGGGTTATGGGGATCCATGCTCCGACAATCTTGCCCGAACCTCTCTTAGCCGGACCCCTAGCCATATTTAATCCGAGCTCCGCCCGCACTTTCACTCATCTTTGGCTCCGCATTCTCCTTCCCAGGACCTCCACCACCTTTGCCTGAGTGACAACAAGCGAACGGTGGTGTCGCAGCGAGGAGAGAGTGACCCGACCATCGATCCGGCGACCTAGCGCCGCCTGTGTCGCCCCTTGCGTGGTGCTCGAGCCTCGGGCATCGACGACCCTCGAGGCAAGGACCTAGAGCTTCAGCAGCTCAATCACAGTCGACCTCGACCAGCTGGTACGCTCGATTCTTCCTATCTTTCGCCAATTTTAGTTTACGCCCAATTTCATCCTCCGCCGACGACCTTTGATTCCGACCACACCCGTCCACTTCTCGATCATCGGAATCGACCCTCACGCTCACGAGCCTCCTCCGCACCTTCTACACCCACTCGCACCCCCTGACTCGCCCTGGAGCAGGGTCTTCGAATTCCTTCGCCGTCGCTTCGCCGGAGTTCGACCACTACGACGCACCGACCACCCACTTCGCTTCTAATCGGGTCGAGGCAATTTGCCCTCGACCCAACAGTCGTTCTGTGCCATTTTGCAGGTCTGAGGAGGACCATCTAAGGTCCTCCACCTTCAGTACAGGAGCTTACGCTCTACCGTCGTCGCTGGAGCTCTTCGGAGTATCCCAGCGTCATCGGAGGAGCCTGACCGACGCGGGAGGCCTTGGCGATCACGTTTCACCTATCAGCAGTCCGTGAGGAGGTCCAGCGTGCTCACATTCCTCCGGCGAAGTTCGCCGGTGAGGAGTTCCTCCAGGAACCTCCTCTGCCGTTCGTTTGACCCCGGAGGCCCAGATCTGTCGTGGACCGTCCGATCAGGGCGAAGAAGAGGCCTAGCAGCCACCGTTGATCAGCCACGTGGCCTCTTCTCCGCCCTCCATCCAGCGAAGGGTAGCCAGCGCCTCTTGACCGTTGATCTTCCACGTGGCGCACCCCCCGCCGTCCGATTAGAGCCGAGGACCCCTTTGTTGAGGAGCGGCCACCAGTAGCCGTTGGATACTCCACGTGGCACATCCTCCACCCTCGGATGAATAAGTGGGGTAATATCACTTAGGCCCCCTTTTATTTTGTTTTATTGTTTGGTCCTATAATTATCGACTCTAGTTCTTTTATTTTTGTAAAAAATGCACTTAGGACCTGCTAGTTTACTTTTATTACATTTCTACCTCTGCCTGTTGTGGACACGTGCTTCGTCACGTGTATTTTCTGGTGAAATTGCATGTATGGGCATGTAATTTGTATGTGTTATGGAATGAAAAATCTTTTTGTATAATTGCATTTATACTCCTGTGAGTGATTCAATTCCATATGTGCCGAATTTTTTGGGTAATTTGCACTTAAGCCCTTGGACTTTTAGCACATGTTGCGAATAGGTCCAGGAACTTAAGTTATTTACATTTAGGTCCCTGAGTGCCCAGGACACGTGCTCCGCGCGTGAGATCTTGGACTTTTTGCACCTGGACCCCCTAAGCTTCCATTCTTGTTACTTTTAGGCCCCTGGAAGGTATTTTTATTACGATTAGGTCCCTGTGCACTGTGGGCTCTTGGTTGTTTTAAATAAAATATCAAATCTCATCCAAATCAAGTGAAAATTTGATACGTGGCTCCTTCCACTGTGTAGAATTTTCAGTGATTTTTGGAGCCCTTTTGGTATTTTTAAAAATTTGAAAATAATTGTTTTTCTATCTGTTCATCTTGAAAATCCATAAAAAATATTAAAACATTTGCAAAAATTCTAAAAAATTCATATTTTGTACGTCTTGGTATGTTTGATTTTCTGACCAATTTTGGTCATTTTTGGACTTATAAAAAATATAAAATTGAAAACCTTTGAAAATCTCATAAAATTTCTAATAATTCATAGAAAATCCCAAAAATAATAAACTTTCTTCTTGAATTTTCCTTTTTATTTCTAGTTTCCATGAAAATTACCTCCAAGCTCTGTTGAGACCATTATACATTTTATTTTGGTCTTAAAGCCTGACTGGACAGTGTTCTTGCATTTCAGCCTTCTTTTATTTTTATAAAATTCAATAAAAATCAGAAATTATCAAAAATTCACCAAAAACAGTAAAAAATATAAAAAACATAAAAATATTTTTGTTTGAATTTTTGGATTAATTTGGGTGTTTAAATAATTAGTCCAAGTTGCTTGTTTCATTGTTTTCCTATTTTCTTTATAATTAAAAATTCCAAAAAAATATAAAAATATTAAAAATCCACCAAAAATCACTTGTTTTTATTTTATTTGATTTGAGACTACTTCGTAGGCTGCAAGGCCATCACGTGCTCCCTGAGTCTGACCCTAGTCGCTATACCAGGCTAATCCAATAACCAGGGCCACTATTTGTGTTGATTGATTTTTGTCTTTGTTTGGTGGTCTGCTCTTTCATTTTTCTTGTTGAGCCGAGAGTTCTATCGATTCGGGTCGCAACGACCCGAGTGTGATTTATATTGACCTGGTCCGGATTGATCGGGAATTTTTGGCTCATTAGAATTGCGCCGTTGACGGGGAGCACGGCTTAGTAGTCCGTTTCGTTTTCTTTTTATTCTGTTTTCTTTTTCGCGATTTTCCGTGGCTTTTTCTGAGTCCGCGGATTTTCGCGGCTTTTTACTTTTCTTTTATTTTTGCTTTACTTTATTTTCTTTTCTTTTCTTTTCTTTTTCTTTTTGTTTGTTTATTTTTATTTTACATTTTTGCATATATACCCTGTTTACTTTCTTGCTCTATTTACTTTATTTGCTTTATTGAGGCTTGACACATTCTTCTGTTTTCTTGCGAGGGCCCGAGCGACCGAGGCGACAGCTTTCGAGGAGCCGGCGCAACCGTGGCATTCGGAGGCGGCTCCCTTCTGCACGGAGCCGCAGGAGAGCGCGAGGAAGCAACAGAGTGTGGGAGGAGTAGTTTAGAGTAGTTAGGTTTATTTTCTGCAACATTTGGATAATTGTAATAATACAGGGACATGACATTCACTCGAACTTGTGAGACTCTCGGGGTCTGTTTCGGCGAGCACCAGTGTGCTCGGGGGACCCCTCGGATTTCTTCGCGGCTATTACGCGGCTTTTGATTTCTTTACTGCCTTTTCCGGTTTCTCGCGGATTTTCGAGCCCCTAGCCTTAGGACTTTCTGCTTGATTGTGACGTAATCCTTAGGATCCAAACACCCTAATATATCTGCCTGCACCTATAGATCGGTAATTGGACATATAATAAAAAGATTAATAAAATAGTCGACTCACTTCCTTCGAGCCTACGTGCCGCAACCCACCCTGCCAAGCGCTGCTCCTGAACCTGATTTGTCGGAGGAGGAGGGGTGGACCGAGACCGGACTCTTGGATTGAGGCTGGTGGTCGATTAGACGTTCTTTCGAGTAGCACTATTGTTTAGGGACTCAGTTTTCCGCCTACACCATTTAGATAGTTTATTTTCAGTCTTTAAATTCTGCGCGGATCATTTTACATGTAGACTGCTGGAGTCAGGTACGCATCTCTTACTCTGCATGCATCATTGATTTCATCGCGCATCGGCTTTTTCGACTTCTCCCCCCTGATTTTTGGACTTAATAACCAGGAGAACCGAAAAATTCGTTAGGCGATTTTACTTTTTATTGAAAAAAACCTAAAAAGAAAAACAATAAAATTTGGGACTGCTAATTCTATCGACCCTAAAAGACGATCACCCAAAAATTTGTCTTAGGGAGAGCAACCCCCTCATTCTCTGGTTTGCTTGCGCGAGAGAGTGACCCGCACACTGGGTAGAGCCCTCCGATATTTTTCTCGACTGATTACCGGCTCTTTTCTGTACGGGACAGTCGGTTGACAAAATACCGGGTTACCCAACAGGTCACGTAATCGCTCTGCTATCCTGACTGATCACCTAATAAAATTGACAAGATAATTGACCGAGCCTTTACGGTCTTCAGCTCGCGTTGCATTGGTGAATCGGGGGTTTGCTTGTGATCATAGTTGTTACCAGATCTCATCCGCCCAACTCGCCACATCAAGATGATGGGCAGACGGTCTCTTAGGTAGCCTCTGGCTGCACCGCTTTCCAGCACGTCTTCCCGCTCATCTAGGTTGGTTCGTGAGAGCCGAGACCCGCTCTCCGAACCCGAGTTCGACTCCACCCTGTTGCCCCTCGATCCCCCTTCTTCTGAGTCTGAGATACAAGTGCCAGAGGAGAGACCATCAGATGATTTATCGGCACCTGAGTTTGGGTCTTTTTCTTTTGCAGAGACCATGGCCGGCAGCAGTGACGACCGTACCAGAGGTCCCCAGCATGATCAGACATTCATTATGGACCAGGGTGCGATCAACTCCACCCTGATCGCCTCCCTCGAGACAGTTCAGCAGCAGTTGAGGGATCAAGGAGCATTCATGTTGGACATGAGGCGTGAGATGGAGCAGTTGAGAGCAGATCACGAGCAGTGCGAGCCAGGAGACGGGCCGAGGATACCCGACCATGCGGCAGCCGCCGCAGCAGCAGCAGCAGCCGCAGCAGCAGCCGCCGAGACCGATGCGGGAATTACACAACCCCGGATCGACCTTGATGCATCAATGGGTAGTGCTTCCAGCCATCGTGGGGGACTTCAAGTTCCCCCCGAACACTTTGCAGCTTCTCCCCCGGTTCCATGGGCTTGCCACAGAGGAGCCCCATTGATGAAACTCGATTTCATCATCTTTATTTCTCATTTTTAACCCCCTTGCTTAAGCTGAGTGTCAATAAAACCCAGTTAAAGTTTTGTAATTAACAGAGTCCTAAATAAATTAAAAACCACAAAAAATGGCAAAACAAAAATTCGTGGTATTTTTAGACTTAAAAATACCCTCAAAAATATTTCGGGCCTTTGTTTGATTTCATCTCCAGTTTTGGCCAACATGAAACTTGTAGATCTCGTCAAGATCTATAACTTTCATGTTTTGAGTTTTCTCAAATTTGGCCATCTAGGCCTTCAAACATCAACTGGAAGTTCGCAATAATTTGATTGGGCCACGTGGCCCAATCTGGGTGAGCCACGTGGCCCGCCTATCTTGTCTCATCCGCCACCACCCCCGGCCGTTGGATCTCGCTTCAGATCCAACGGCCCCACTGTGTCCACGCACGCCTATGTCCTCATCCATCAGATCTTCCCCCGCCTTCAATCCGCACCGTTCATTTGCGCCTTAAGCAGAGCTCGCCACGTGGCGCTTTGAAGACCGATCGATCGCATCCCAGATTTCCCATCACAGCCGCTAGATCTTCTCTTATTCCCTGCCGACCGATCAGCTCCCGCCCTTAATCTGCACCGTCCTTAAGCGCCGAGCCCAGAGCTCAACACGTGGCAGCCCATCTGCCTTTGATCTCTCCGTCCCCGATCTGATCCACACCGATCCTTTGCGCATTGCTCTCCACCGTTGGATCTCCAGATCCAACGATCAGAAGACCGTCGTCAACCTCCAGACCCCCTCTCTTCACACGATCTCCAGCTCGCGCACACTTCTCCCCCTTCCCATTATCGCCAACACCTCTGACCTCTTCTCCTATCGCCAACCATCTCCTGGTCTTCCCCCATCATCCGTCTATCTCGCGCATCACTCCACTACCCTTGGCTTTCCTCCAGTCGCCCCATATTCTCCTCCAAACCCACGTCGACCACCACCACTTCCGCCATCATCGCTCTTCAAATACTCCGCCCTTCCCACCTTTCATGATTGTCCGCCTTTACGAGGGAGATCGCCCAGCCCTCCTCCGTCTCCCTGTGACAGGGGGAGGCGGAGGATAGAGCGATGACGACGAACCTCCCCGGTGAGACCCTCCGCCGCTCAAGGCGGAGCTGCGGCGCCCCAGGCCTGCCCGAGCTCGCTGGGACGACCGCCCAGCATGTTGCGAAGACCCCGAGCTCCTCTCGGAGCTCAAGCACAGGCCACTCCGCTCCGCCTCCGACCAGGTAATCTCCCTCTTCCTCCTTTGATTTTTTTGTTTAATTTCGTTGAATTAATTAGCTTCCTCCCGTAAATTTCACCCTCCATTGACCAACCCGTTAGCTTCGCCTTCAACCCCCCTTCGACGCGCATCGCTCCGATCATCTCAACCTTCCTCCATACCTCCCAGCGTCTCCGACCCACCTCCTCCGCCATTCACGGCGGAGGAGCTTCGAGCTCACCACACTCTTCGCCCGCCTGAGCTCCCACTTCATTCACGCACGCACTTCTCTCGCTTCGGTGTTGTTGCTAACCTTGCAGGTCATCCAAAGCTTTCAATGGCCAGACGTTCGCCGGCGCCAACTTCGTCAAGTTCGCCTTCGACTTCGGAGCTCCGTCAGCCTGAGCCATGACGCCCGACATCTTCCCCGAGCTCCCCGCTTCATCGACAACCGCTTAGGGAGCTTCGGGGAGGTCTACGTCGACAGAGAAAGAGCGACGGAGGAGAACCCCAGTCGCCGGAGATCCGAATGCGCCGCCAGCTGCGGCTGAAGAAGGAGGAGCAGTGACCGTTGGATGCTCCGCCTCGGAGTTCATCCAACGGCCACGATGCGGCCATGTCGCCTACAGCGGAGCTCATCCAAGCCATCGGATCATGTTGATCTGATGGCTCATATTCAACCACGTGTCTTCACCAAGCCTCAGCCTCCGAGCCTCCAGGCTTGGGACGTCCGAACCTTCCCCGAGCCTGCAGCGAGTCCGAGCCTCAGCCGAGCCTAACCGAAGCTATACCGAACCTCTGCCGAGACCGAGCCAACCACCGAGCCTGGGTAGCACGTGCCTGGCACGTGTACTCTGGGCTATTTGCAGAGACGCCCTGCCACCTTCTCCATTTTGCAGATAGGTCCCTAGAGCACGTGCAGTCCACGTGCATTTGGGTAATTTGCAATTATGCCCTCGCGGGTTTTAATAATTGCAAAAATACCCCTGTGCATGTGGGTATTTTACAGGGAAGGCCTCATACTTTTCATATTTACATTTTAGTCCCTCCCAGGGACCTATTTGTAGTTATCTTTTTCATGTTTTATTGCACTTATGCCCCTGGCTTCTTTCATGCATATTTAGAGCCTCGTAACTCCGATTGAGATGATTTCAGTTTCGTTTTGAAGCTTGTTTAACGTACTTTTTAATGGCATCTTTGTTCTCTTATTTTGACACTGTGATCTCAACGTATTTCTTTAAACAACTCGAGTGTCTTTTATGCCTTTCTGACTAACTTTGCAAATTACATCAAATGAGTCTCTGCTTCAATTAAATCTGAAATTAACTTGTGGTTTAGTTGGCTCATCCTTTTAACCTAGGGCATACTTCCATTGCATCACATTGCATCCATTTACTTGCATTATAAAATAGATAAAAAAATTGCATGTTCATTTTTAATGCATTGTCTTGTTGTTGTATTGTCTTGCATACTTTGACCTATATGCCTTTAACTCAACAATTAGGTAAATAAATAGAGATCCGATTAATACGAGAGAGGCTCGTGTCCCTAAGTTCGACCTTGGTTTCTTACCAAGTAAAATAAAATTAACGACCATCGCATTCTTATTTGACATATACCAATGAGATGGTCTTGTTGATGAGCCCATTTCGGCCCGACTGCTACGACAATTCCAAGTGCTAATTTCGCACTATTAAAGGGCCGATTTTGCGACTAATCAAATGGCGCCGTTGCCGGGGACACGACTCATTTCTTTTATTTTTTGGATTTTTTTGTTTATTTAAGTGTATCTTTTTTATAGGTCATTTTTGTTCATTTATTTTGCATTATAAAATTTTCTTTTCGATTGATCTCTAATCATTGTTTCTGTGGCAGGGCCCTTGATGGATCAAGGAGGCGAGGAGCTGGTGTCTCTCGCTGAGAGGAACCACAGGAACAGCTTGGAGTACATCGAGAAGAAAGAAAAAATTTTTTCTTGCATTTTAATTTCCATACATGAACTTGTAATAAACTCGTCTTTTACAGCGGTCTTCGATCGAAGACTCACGTGTGTAATCGAACGAATGTGGTTGTGTGGGGATCGTCCCCACTTGAATGTCGACCTAGGATCAGGCACGCGACTCTTTGAGCATATTCCATTTTTTATCTTTTACGTGTTTGCTCGTAGGTAGGACACACTTTAAATTTAGACGCACATAATCTCGTATCACTTAGCTAAAATTAATGAAAATCAATCACCGCTAATAGATGCATGATTAGGTGCGGCTTTTTCGACTTGCATACATGTTGAATTTGGATTTCAAAACGGCCCTAGTTTTTCACGGATTTATCGTCAAATCACTGCATGATTTCTCGCTTAGCCTAGATCGCGGTTTTTATCCGATAAACATGTATTCGATAAAAACATGTATTCGATAAAAACCGCGATCTAGGCTAAGCGAGAAATCATGCAGTGATTTGACGATAAATCCATGAAAAACTAGGGCCGTTTTGAAATCCAAATTCAACATGTATGCAAGTCGAAAAAGCCGCACCTAATCATGCATCTATTAGCGGTGATTGATTTTCATTAATTTTAGCTAAGTGATACGAGATTATGTGCGTCTAAATTTATAGTGTGTCCTACCTACGAGCAAACACGTAAAAGATAAAAAATGGAATATGCTCAAAGAGCCGCGTGCCTGATCCTAGGTCGACACTCAAGTGGGGACGATCCCCACACAACCACATTCGTTCGATTACACACGCGAGTCTTCGATCGAAGACCGCTGTAAAAGACGAGTTTATTACAAGTTCATGTATGGAAATTAAAATGCAAGAAATTTTTTTCGTTCTTCTCGATGTACTCCAAGCGGTTCCTGCGGTTCCTCTCAGCGAGAGACACCAGCTCCTCACCTCCTTGATCCATCAAGGGCCCTGCCACAGAAACAATGATTAGAGATCAATCGAAAAGAAAATTTTATAATGCAAAATAAATAAACGAAAATGACCTATAAAAAATATACACTTAAATAAACAAAAAAATCCAAAAAATAAAAGAAACGAGCCGTGTCCCCGGCAACGGCACCATTTGATTGGTTGCAAAATCGGCCCTTTAATAGTGCGGAATTAGCACTTGGAATTGTCGTAGCAGTCGGGCCGAAATGGGCTCATCAACAAGACCATCTCATTGGTATATGTCAAATAAGAATGCGATGGTCGTTAATTTTATTTTACTTGGTAAGAAACCAAGGTCAAACTCAGGGACACGAGCCTCTCTCGTATTAATCGGATCTCTATTTATTTACCTAAGTGTTGAGTTAAAGGCATATAGGTCAAAGTATGCAAGACAATACAACAACAAGACAATGCATTAAAAATGAACATGCAATTTTTTTATCTATTTTATAATGCAAGTAAATGGATGTAATGCGATGCAATGGAAGTATGCCCTAGGTTAAAAGGACGAGCCAACTAAACGACAAGTCAATTTCAGATTTAATTGAAGCAACGACTCATTTGACGTAATTTGCAAAGTTAGTCAGAAAGGCATAAAAGACACTCGAGTTGTTTAAAGAAATACGTTTAGATCACAGTGTCAAAACAAGAGAACAAAGATGCCATTAAAAAGTACGTTAAACAAGCTTCAAAACGAAACTGAAATCATCTCAATCGGAGTTATGAGGCTCTAAATATGCATGAAAGAAGCCAGGGGCATAAGTGCAATAAAACATGAAAAAGATAACTACAAATAGGTCCCTGAGAGGGACTAAAATGTAAATATGAAAAGTATGAGGCCTTCCCTGTAAAATACCCACATGCACAGGGGTATTTTTGCAATTATTAAAACCCACGAGGGCATAATTGCAAATTACCCAAATGCACGTGGACTGCACGTGCTCCAGGGACCTATATGCAAAATGGAGAAGGTGGCAGGGCGTCTCTGCAAATAGCCCAGAGTACACGTGCCAGACACGTGCTACCCAGGCTCGGTGGTTGGCTCGGTCTCGGCAGAGGTTCGGTATAGCTTCGGTTAGGCTCGGTTGAGGCTCGGACTCGCTGCAGGCTCGGGGAAGGTTCGGACGTCCCAAGCCTGGAGGCTCGGAGGCTGAGGCTCGGTGAAGACACGTGGCAGAATATGAGCCATCAGATCAACATGATCAGATGGCTTGGATGAGCTCCGCTGTAGGCGACGTGGCCGCATCGTGGCCGTTGGATGAACTCCGGGGCGGAGCATCCAACGGTCACTGCTCCTCCTTCTTCAGCCGCAGCTGGCGGCGCGTTCGGATCTCCGGCGACTGGGGTTCTCCTCCGCTGCTCTTTCTCTGTCGATGTAGACCTCCCCGAAGCTCCCTAAGCGGTTGTCGATGAAGCGGGGAGCTCGGGGAAGATGTCGGGCGTCATGGCTCAGGCTGACGGAGCTCCGAAGTCGAAGGCGAACTTGACGAAGTTGGCGCCGGCGAACGTCCGGCCATTGAAAGCTTTGGATGACCTGTAAGGTTAGCAACAACACCGAAGCGAGAGAAGTGCGTGCGTGAATGAAGTGGGAGCTCAGGCGAGCGAAGAGTGTGGTGAGCTCGAAGCTCCTCCACCGTGAATGGCGGAGGAGGTGGGTCGGAGACGCTGGGAGGTATGGAGAAGGTTGAGATGATCGGAGCGATGCGCGTCGAAGGGGGGTTGAAGGCGAAGCTAACGGGTTGGTCAATGGAGGGTGAAATTTACGGGAGGAGGCTAATTAATTCAACGAAATTAAACAAAAAAATCAAAGGAGGAAGAGGGAGATTACCTGGTCGGAGGCGGAGCGGTGTGGCCTGTGCTTGAGCTCCGAGAGGCGCTCGGGGTCTTCGCAACATGCTGGGCGGCCGTCCAAGCAAGCTCGGGCGGGCCTGGGGCACCGCAGCTCCGCCTTGAGCGACGGAGGGTCTCACCGGGGAGGTTCGTCGTCATCGCTCTATCCTCCGCCTCCCCTTGTCACAGGGAGACGGAGGAGGGCTGGGCGATCTCCCTCGTAAAGGCGGACAATCGTGGAAGGTGGGAAGGGCGGAGTATTTGAAGAGCGATGATGGAGGAAGTGGTGGTGGTCGACGTGGGTTTGGAGGAGAATATGGGGCGACTGGAGGAAAGCCAAGGGTAGTGGAGTGATGCACAAGATAGACGGATGATGGGGGAAGACCAGGAGATGGTTGGCGAGAGGAGAAGAGGTCAGAGGTGTTGGCGATAATGGGAAGGGGGAGAAGTGTGCGCGAGCGGGAGATCGTGTGAAGAGAGGGGGTCTGGAGGTTGACGGCGGTCTTCTGACCGTTGGATCTGGAGATCCAACGGTGGAGAGCAATGCGCAAAGGATCGGTGTGGATCAGATCGGGGACGGAGAGATCAAAGGCAGATGGGCTGCCACGTGTTGAGCTCTGGGCTCGGCGCTTATGGACGGTGCAGATTAAGGGCGGGAGCTGATCGATCGGTAGGGTATAAGAGAAGATCTAGCGGCTGTGATGGGAAATCTGGGATGCGATCGATCGGTCTTCAAAGCGCCACGTGGCGAGCTCTGCTTAAGGCGCAAATGAACGGTGCAGATTGAAGGCGGGGGAAGATCTGATGGATGAGGACATAGGCGTACGTGGACACAGCGGGGCCGTTGGATCTGAAGCGAGATCCAAGGCCAGGGGTGGTGGCGGATGAGACAAGATAGGCGGGCCACGTGGCTCACCCAGATTGGGCCACGTGGCCCAATCAACTTATTGCGAACTTCCAGTTGATGTTTGAAGGCCTAGATGGCCGAATTTGAGAAAACTCAAAACATGAAAGTTGTAGATCTTGACGAGATCTACAAGTTTCATGTTGGCCAAAACTGGATATGAAATCAAACAAAGGCCCGAAATATTTTTGAGGGTATTTTTAAGTCTAAAAATACCACAAATTTTTGTTTTGCCATTTTTTGTGGTTTTTAATTTATTTAGGACTCTGTTAATTACAAAACTTTAACTGGGTTTTATTGACACTCAGATTAAGCAAGGGGGTTAAAAATTGAGAAATAAAGATGATGAAATCGAGTTTCATCACCCATCTCCACCTGCATGAGTTCTTGATGATCTGCAGCACAGTCCACGACCGTCAGGTGGACCAGGATACCATAGGGATGATTGCCTTCCCCTTCTCCTTAGCAGACAGAGCAGCCACCTGACTGAAGCACTTGGGGAAGTTTGTCTACACCTAGGAGCAGCTCCGCACCGAGTACTTGCATAAGTACTATCCACTCGGGCGGACGAACTCAACTAGAGCCCTGATCAGCAACTTCTCCATGCTCCCCAACGAGCAGTTCCACGAGGCATGGGAGAGGTTCCGTGTGCTGACCGACAGATGCCCGTACCATGACATTTCGAAGCCGAACCTTGTTCAGAGCTTCTTCAGCGGGCTGACACCAGAGCTTCAGGGCTTGGTGAATGCTTCTTGTGACGGGTCATATTTTGCCAAGGATCATGATCAGGTATGGGCCATCTACGAGGAGATGGCTGAGAACTATATGGTGATGTCCCAGACCCGCCTCTACACACAGGGCAGACCCCAGCCATAGACCGTGCAGTACCAGAGGATAGCACGGGTTGACGCCGGTCCTTCCAGTTTGTCCGCAGCAGCATAGGCAGAGAGTTCAGCCGCAGACATGGGGATCATCATCGAGAAGCTGAACCGGATGGAGATTATTGAGAAGAAGCAGTGCCATGGCATCACGCAGATGGAGCAGATGGCACAGACTCTGAGTGACCTGAAGACACAACTCATGTGTCTCCAGGAGGCACAGACGGCTTCACAGCCCCGTCTTCAGGCACGAGGTGATCCTAGCAGCAGCAGCAGCTCATCCCAGCGCTCCAGCTCCCACCAGTAGCCTAGACAGGTCCATCTTGTACAGGCGGAGCCGTACCAGCAGCCGCAGCTTACTTACCAGGCACCACCATCCACTGACACTCAGATGGTGGTATACCAGCCGGATCAACCTCTGGCTGTGCTCCCACCACCCCAATACGATTCAGAGCCGTTGATGGATGTCAACGGGATTTGGTACGACCGCCCCCAGCCCGGTATCCGACGAGACCATCCTAGATTCTGTTGGGCGGCCGGAGGTGCCCAGCACCAGCAGCAGCCGTCAGGACAGGGTGGCCAGTACATCCATTAGAGAGATCACCCACAACAGCAGCCCCCAGCATACACTCAGCAGCAGCAGCAGTCACAGTCGTATGGTCCTCGTCCCTATCAGCAGGGACAATCTTGGAGGCGTGATCAGCCTCATCAGCCGCAGCATCATCCACAGTCGTACCCCTCTCACCCACATCAACAACAGCAGCCTCACTACCAGAGAGGCTACCCGTCAGGGTCTCATGGGCCATCCTATGAGAACCCTGCCTTGGATGACATAGCCCGCCTCCTCACAGATCAGTAGGCTACATTCCGACGGGAGATGGATGAGTTCCACCAGGAGATGCAGGACATAGTGAGAGGGAAGGCCGCCATCCCTGCCCAGATCGAGCCGAATCCCAACAACCTCAAGAGGAAGTCTGAGCAGGTAGTTTGTACCGAGTATGCCACTCCTAGTGATACATTTGGAGATATGTCTGCATATTTGTTTGATACTGATTTTGTCACACTTAGGAGCGGTAGGATGCCAGCAGGCGGCGACTCGTCTGAGCGACACCCCGAGGATACTTCTAGAGCGCCCGACGAGGATGACGTTGTACTGATGCCACCACGGATGCTGATCCCACCGGCAGTACTGAGGCTGCCGTTTCACCAGTTGGAGGAGGTGGTACTGAGGCCACCCATGTTGCCGAGCCAGAGCGTGGTACTGAGGCCGCGAGTCTTCCAGCCGAGGGTGGTGCTGATGCCACCAGTTTTTCTGAGAGTCCTATAGTTTTTCCTTTTACTGATGTATCTCGAAACACTTCTGGAAATAAAGGAAAGGGTTTGTTTTCTTCTGGTCCCACTGTGGTGCTTGATGTATGTGTGGATCCTGTCGTCGAGCAGCTCAGACCCGTTCCTAGTCCTTCATCTGAGAAGGACCCTGTGATCCCCTTCCCTAGAGCTCTTCAGATGGGGAAGGGGAAGAAAATAGAAAACCCCAAAAAGAGGCTGCATGAAGAGTTCAGCCAGCAGATGATAGACCGTTTTCACATTCAGCTGACTCTTCAGGAGGCTTTGCAGCACATCCCTCTACTCCAGCGTTCACTCAGAGACAGGACTACAGTTAGGAGGAAGAGGAGGAACCACCATTCAGAGATTCATGTGCTGACCAGAGCTACTTGTTTCACGATCCAGAACCATCTGCCGGCCAAGAGGCCAGATTCCGGAGCCCCGTATGTCAGATGCCACATCAGAGAGCAGAGGTTCGACCGTACTCTATTAGACAGCGGATCGTCGATCAACCTACTTCCAGCAGCCCTTCTCGACCGCTTCGAGTTGGGCACTCTTTGACAGAGCAAGACAGTCCTTCAGTTTGCTGATCGATCTGTCAAGAGGCCGAAGGGGTTGCTGAGGGACGTTATCGTCACGATTCAGGGCCTGCAATTCCCCGTAGACTTCGTAGTATTGGACATGGAGATCCCTGAGTCAATGACCGATACCCCCATCATTCTCGGTCGTCCGTTCTTGGCCACAACCAAGGCAGTGACCGACCATGATAGCGGGAAGGTATACTTTCGCGTTGAGGGCGAAAGTGTACAAATAGAGACGGTCGAGGACAGCAGAGCCAGAGATAGAGCATGCTCAGAGACTACTTCAGATACAGAGCAGATGACAGATGCTGGGCCAGACATCCACCGGGACTGCGACTTTGTGATCACAGATGACGAGGCAGTTTGGGCAGATCCAGATGCACATGCCATCCTCTCACCTTCAGAGTTTGCTGATGCGGAGACGCCAGCAGAGGAGAGCTTGGAGAGCACATTCCTGGTCCAGGATACTTTTGAGGCAGCAGAGCCGGTTCTCGACTGCGATACTGATTTGTTTTGTGATGATGGTGGTACTGAGGCCACCTTTGATGATACAGATCCCTCGGAGTCAGATTTTGACTGGGCAGATTTTGATGATTACATACCAGATCTGACTTCCACTGAGCCTGCATCCAGGGAGGAGGTAGATGCTGAGCAGAGTAGAGACAGTCCAGCAGGGCAACCTTCTCCAGATTCAGAGTGTGACAGAGAGTTTCAGTTCTCCCATGCGGATTTGGCAGCCTTCACGCGGAGTTTTCAGAGGCCAGATCCACCAGCACCCAGTTGTCCAGAGTTGAAGCCACTTCCTGCGTCGCTGAAGTATAGGTTCCTTACGGGTGAGCATGAGATATACCCAATCATCATCTCTACCGATTTGACTGGAGAGCAGGAATCCCGTCTGATAGGGTTCTTGAAAAGAACCGCAAGGCAATAGGATGGAGCGTAGACAATCTCCAGGTGATAAGTCTGGCCCTGTGCTCCCACCATATCTATCTCGAGGATGAGGCGAAGCCGTCGCGTGAGTTCCAGCGGCGGTTGAACCCGAATCTGAGAGAGGTTGTCATGAAGGAGATTTCGAAATGGTGGAGCGCCGATTTTATCTACTCCATCTCCGACTCCAAGTGGGTCAGCCCTTTGCATGTGGTGCCCAAGAAGACGGGCATCACTACAGTGGTCAGCGAGTCTGGAGAGGAGATTGCTACACGGGTACCCACTTCTTGGCGAGTCTGCGTGGATTACAGACGACTCAACCAGACCACAAAAAAGGATCATTTCCCCCTGCCCTTTATAGATCAGATCATTGAGAGACTGGTAGGGAAGAGCCACTATTGTTTTCTGGATGGGTACTCGGGCTACAACCAGGTGGCCATCGCTCCCGAGGACCAGGACAAGACTACCTTTACCTGTCCCTTCGGCACATACACCTTCCAACGCGTGCCATTTGGGCTATGCAATGCCCCTGCAACTTTTCAGAGATGCATGCTGTCGATCTTTTCAGACATGGTAGGGGAGTGCTTGGAGGTCTTCATGGATGATTTCTTGGTTTACGGCGACGGATTCGACTCCTGTCTTGACTGCCTAGACCGAGTCCTTCAGCGATGTATAGAGGTCCACCTTGTGCTATATTGGGAGAAGAGTCACTTCATGGTGACTCAAGGGACGGTGCTTGGCCATATCATCTCCAATAGGGGCATGGAGGTGGATCCGACCAAGGTAGATGTCATTAGAAAACTCGCACCACCGTCCAATTTACGGCAGTTATGATCTTTCCTGGGGCATGTCGGTTTCTACCGGCGATTCATTCATGATTTCAGTAGGATTGCCCGGCCGTTGACTGACCTGCTGACGAAAGACAACGAGTTCCTTGTTGATGACAAGTGTCTTTCGTCATTTGAGACTCTCAAGCGATGTGTTGTTGAGGCTCCTGTTCTCCAGCCACCTGATTGGTCTCTCCCATTCAAGATCATGACGGATGCCTCCGATTTTGCCATGGGGGCCGTGCTGGGACAGAGGAGGGATGGAGTTCCATTTGCCATTCACTACGCTAGCCGCACATTGGATTCCGCGCAGCGAAACTACACAATCACAGAGAAGGAGATGCTAGCCGTAGTCTTCGCCCTAGATAAGTTCAGATCATATATTATTGGATCTAGAGTGACCTTGTTCACAGATCATACCGCCATCAGGTACCTCATGGCAAAGAAGGATGCCAAGGCCAGACTGACTAGATGGATCCTTCTACTCCAGGAGTTCGACATAGAGATTAAGGATAAGCCCAGAGTCAAGAATGTGGTGGCGGATCATCTCTCCCGATTAGATCATCTTGAGGATTCTGAGAAGATTGACCCTATTTGTGAGACCTTCCTAGATGAGGCGATCCTTGCTATCGCCTCTCTCCCGTGGTGCGCCGATATTGTGAACTTTCTTCTTGCTAAGAAAGTTCCACAAGATTGGCCCAGGCAGAGGATTGAGACCTTCCTCGCGAAGGCCAAGTCCTACCACTGGGAGGATCCCATCCTTTACCACGAAGGAGGGGATAGCGTCTGGCGTAGGTGCATTCCTCAGGAGGAGCACCATAGCGTCCTCACTTACTGCCACAAGCTTGAGGCAGGAGGACATCACTCTGGGAGGAGAACGGCACAGAAAGTGCTCCAATCCGGCCTATGGTGGCCTACTCAAGGACTCTAATCCGGCACATCACTCTTCAAGGACTCTGATGAGTTCGTGAAGAGGTGTACTGACTGTCAGAGGATGGGCACTTGTGGACAGCGTGATATGATGCCGATGCAGCCCATTCACTTCTGTGAGGTTTTTGAGCATGGGGCATCGATTTCATGGGTCCATTCCCTAAGAGTCAGGGATTCGAGTACATTCTGTTGGCTGTTGATTATGTGAGTCGTTGGGTTGAGGCCATCCCCGCCCGAACCGCAGATGCCAGGACTGTTTGCAGATTTTTGAGGAGGCATATCATTACACGGTTCGGGGTACCTCGAGTGTTGATATCTGATGGGGGGTCTCATTTCATCAATGACCAGGTGAAGGCCCTTGCTAGCGAGTTCGACATAGACCATTGAGTTGCCACTCCATACCATCTACAGACGAATGGTCTAGCCGAGGTGTCGAACAGGGAGATCAAGACTATATTGCAGAAAGTCGTCCGCCCTGACCGAAAGGATTGGTCACAGCTTTTGGACTCGGTCTTGTGGGCATATAGGACGTCTTTCAAGACACCTTTGGGCACATCTCCCTTTCGCCTCGTTTATGGCAAGCCGTGCCATTTACCTGTTGAGTTGAGACACAGGTCACTTTGGACAGTCACAGATATACTTTTGGATCCAGATAGTGTAGGAGACCAGAGGAGGGAAGAGTTAGCAGCCTTGGAGGAGCTTTGTGATACCGCCTTCTCAAACAGCCTACAGTACAAGGAGAGAGTGAAGGAGTGGCATGATTCTCACATCATCCACAAGCATTTTGAGCCTGGACAGAGAGTATGGCTGTTTGATGCTAGGCTTCGTCTATTTCCAGGGAAGCTATAGAGCAAATGGAAGGGACCTTATCTTGTGAGAAAGGTACACGACAATGGGAGCATTGACATATCTGAGTTGTCTTCTGAGAGTACCTTTCGAGTGAACGGCCAGCGGCTCAAGCCATTTCTAGATCATGAGCCGCGGGTCGTTGATGTTGCCCCTATTCATTTTGCATGAGATGTGGTTTCTTGACTCACATCTATTGCATCTCACGCCTGATTATCACTGTTCTCCCGACTTGTATAGATCCAGATGTCAATATCATTCCATTCTTTAGTCCCACACCCCTTTCTTCATCCTTTGATTATGCTATACTTAGGGTGTACTTTACCCTAAGTATAGGGGGGATGTAGGACTCTCGGGTATTTCTTCTGATTCATTTTTTCCCCTGTTTTTGCTGCCTATACTTAGGGATATTTTACTCTAAGTATAGGGGGGGTAGACCCTGTACATTCTCCACTTGATTTTCCCTTTATGTACAGCCTGCTATACTTAGGATTATTTGATCCTAAGTACAGGGGGAAAAGCCGAGGTTCTCTTGATTTTCTATTCTTCCATTCGTCTTTGTATATAGCCTTCCTTTTCACTTCCCTACACTAAGCACGAGTTATGTCTTCTTCATCGCTCTTGACTCTGAGGACATCGTTTGAGCTAAGTATAGGGGGGTGTGTATATATTTCATATATACTTTAGCCATAACTCGTACTTTGTGTGAGTGTGTTAATAAATAAAAATGGCTAAAAACCAAAAATCCATAAAAATTAAAAATTTTCCCTGTAAATAATCATTCTTTTATTGCACATACATAGCTATTGTACAAATTATTTTTGTAAAAATGTTTTCAAAAACTTTTTGTGTAAAGTTTGTGTAAATATGTGCATATCAAACTATGTATATAGTACAAAATTTTTCCAAAATGTTTTGAAAATCAAAAGTTTGCAAAAACCTTGTGTAAATTTGTGTAAATGTTTTGCAAAACTTGCATTCATGCATACATCCATGATTTCAAAACATTTTTTAAAATTTTTTGCATGTGTGTAAATATTGTGTAAATAGCATCTTTGTATATACATGTATATAGTTTTTCCCGGGTTATAGGTGACATTTAAACTAGCCTGGAATTAAATTGGGAAATGGAGCTTGATTAAGATCTTAATCCACCTAATTATAAGAGGAACCTTATAAGGCTTAGGGTTAAGGCTTTTCAGGTCCATGGCGACTTAATTCTTTGAGTCAACTAGGCTATGATCACATGTCATCTCAATGAGCCTAAGTAGAGCACTTAACAACACACATATGACTCATATAGACAATGGCTTTACTTGGACCCGCACTTAGCACCGAGCTCTCTACGGATGAGGTGGTGAGGAGGCAGTCTTCCTTGACTTGGGGTAGCATATGAGGGTAGTACTTCTAGGCGAAACCTCTCTTCTTCTTTTAGTGAAGGAAGTGCATCTCAACTTGGTCTGGTTGCCATGAGGTCTAACGACATGAGTTGTGGGTTGCAATAAAGCTTCAAAAGAGGGATAGTCTACTGGCTCAAGAGGAAAAACTCCTTATGTATATATGCTGCACATGTATATGTTGTATAGATGCACTTGAAAAAAAATGCAAAAAGAAAATAACTCCAAAAAAGTGGTGGGTCTGATAGAAAATGATAATCCCACCGGAGTATGTATATAGTGCAAATAAGCAAAGCTTGAGACTTATGGATTCCATCTTATGTAGCTTGCAACAGGGAGACTTAGCTACACTGGTTAAGCTCCCAAGGATACATGGATACACTGGCCAAGGTCCATTCTCTTCTTCCCCCTCTTCTTGAACCGGTTGAACTTGAACTTAGAAGGGAATAACCCCGCTCCTCGAGGAAAGAGTGGCCAGATTGAGGTCATAGAGTTACCTTGTTGGGGAGGGTTGTCAAGTTGCCACTTCTGAGGTGGAGAGCTTACCTCACTTACACAGTACAAGGAAAGACTCATAGTCTTCAGGGTTTGTGTATGTAGACTTGTTCTGATCTGGATTATTGAGGAGCCTTGATTATAGATTAGTGGATCTTAGAGGCTGTTGAGTTTTAAACTTAAGTCCAAATAAGGTTCCGACACATTAATAATCCAAAGATCTGATCGAGCTCCATAATTCAATTTAATGAAGGCAAGTTTAATAATCAACCTTGATCCATGTATATTCTCCTCTTTTTCTTTTTCTTTTTCACTTCTTTTTCAAATAACTGTTTGCTAAGGGACTAGCAAAGTTAAGTATAGGGGGGTGATGAATACCCATTCATCACTCTTTATTCTTTTATTTTAGCTACAAAACCTTTGCCAAACACATGTATATTCCTGTAAATACAAATAATTGTCAACCAGCATGCATTTTGTAAATATGCATATTTAGCATGTTTTTGTGCATAAATAAAAGAATAAAGAGACAAAAGAAAAAGAGGGAGATATTTAGAATAAATATTGAGCGACCTAATCCCAAGGGAGGGCTCAGCATGGGCATGACCGCATAAAAACCCAAGTAGAGAGAGATAAGGAAGCTCACATGTGTATATATCTGTAAATAAATAAAGAAAAATGTTTTCCTCTAAATAAAAATAAAATGGGTTTGTGTTTTTTTGTTCATATTTGTAAATATTAAATCAAAATAAAAATGGAAAAATTAAAAAGAAAATAAAAATATCCTTCATTGTATATATTCATCATGTACATAAGTCCACATACTTATTTATTTATCCTTATAAATAAATAAATAAAATTCCATAAAAACATGTATATATTCCATATTCCATAATGTAAATAAATAAAATAAAAATTACAAAAATAAAAATAAAATAAAAAGGAATAAAAATAAAATCAATTTCCTTCATTGTATATATACCATATATGTATATAAATAAACCTATTTATTTACCCCTTGTAATTAAATAAAAAAATAAAATAAAAAATACCAAATTATTCCAAACTTTATTTTGTAAATAAATAAAATATAAAATTGGAATAAAAATGTACAAAAATAAATAATTAAACATAAAAATAAAAAATAAAATATTGTATATACCTATGTATATAATACTATATTGTAAATACCTAATTTTTATTTCAAAAAAAAATAAATAAAAATCACAAAAGAATATTTTAAAATAAAATAAACATTTTTCATGTTTTGAGTTTTGTGAAATTCGACCATTTTCTATTTATTATTTAATTTATAAAATTGGAATAACTGGCAGGCTCTGATTGGTCCACGGGGGTGTTGACCCCCGGTCGACTCTCCCCCCAGGACCACCAGAGCCGAATTCTGCGCCCGACCCGCATGTTCTCCCATTTATTGCGTCATGATCCGATCGCCAAAACCCAAAAACCCGGGTCCTAATCCATCATCGTTCATCCCTGATCCACGCCCGTGGTGGGTTATGGGGATCCGTGCTCCGACAGTCTTGCCCGATCCTCTCTTAGACGGACCCCTAGCCATATTTAATCCGAGCTCCGCCCGCACTTTCACTCATCTTTGGCTCCACATTCTCCTTCCCAGGACCTCCACCACCTTCTCCTGAGTGACAGCAAGCGACCGGTGGTGTTGCAGCGAGGAGAGAGTGACCCGACCATCGATCCGGCGACCTAGCGCTGCGGTGCGCCGCCCCTTGCGTGGTGCTCGAGCCTCGGGCATCGACGAACCTCGAGGCAAGGACCTAGAGCTTCAGCAGCTCAACCATAGTCAACCTCGACCATCTGGTACGTTCGATTCTTCCTATCTTTCGCCAATTTTAGTTTATGTCCAATTTCATCCTCCGCCGATGACCTTTGATTCCGACCACACCCGTCCATTTCTCGATCATCGGAATCGACCCTCACGCTCACGAGCCTCCTCTGCACCTTCTACACCCACTCGCACCCCCTGACTCTCCCCAGAGCAGGGTCTTTGAATTCCTTCGCCCGTCGCTTCGCCGGAGTTCGACCACTACGACGCACCGACCACCCACTTCGCTTCTAACCGGGTCGAGGCAATTTGCCCTCGACCCAACAGTCGTTAGGTGCCATTTTTTAGGTCTGAGGAGGACCATCTGAGGTCCTCCACCTTCAGCATAGGAGCTTACGCTCCACCATCGTCGCTGGAGCTCTTTGGAGTATCCCAGCGTCATCGGAGGAGCCTGACCGCCGCGGGAGGCCTTGGCGATCACGTTCCACCTATCAGCAGCCCGTGAGGAGGTCCAACGCGCTCACATTCCTCCAGCGAAGTTTGCCGGTGAGGAGTTCCTCCAGGAACCTCCTCTGCCGTTCGTTCGACCCCAGAGGCCCAGATCTGTCGTGGACCGTCCGATCAGGGTGAAGAAGAGGCCTAGCAGCCACCGTTGATCAACCACGTGGCCTCTTCTCCGCCCTCCATCCAGCGAAGGGTAGCCAACGCCTCTTGACCGTTGATCTTCCACGTGGCGCACCCTCCGCCGTCCGATTAGAGCCGAGGACCCCTTTGTTGAGGAGCGGCCACCAGCAGCCATTGGATACTCCACGTGGCGCATCCTCCACCCTCGGATGAATAAGTGGGGTAATATCACTTAGGCCCCCCCTTTTATTTTGTTTTATTGTTTGGTCCTGTAATTATCGACTCTAGTTCTTTTATTTTTGTAAAAATTGCATTTAGGACCCGCTAGTTTACTTTTATTGCATTTCTACCCCTGCCTGTTGTGGACACGTGCTTCGTCACATGTATTTCTGGTGAAATTACATGTATGGGCCTGTAATTTGTATGTGTTAGGGAATGAAAAATCTTTTTGTATAATTGCATTTATACCCCTGTGAGTGATTCAATTCCACATGCGCAGAATTTCTTGGGTAATTTGCACTTAAGCTCCTGGACTTTTTAGCACCTGTTGCTAATAGGTCCAGGAACTTAAGTTATTTACATTTGGGTCCCTGAGTGCCCAGGACACGTGCTCCACACGTGAGATCTTGGACTTTTTGCCCCTGGACCCCCTAAGCTTCCATTCTTGTTACTTTTAGGCCCCTGGAAGGTTTTTTCCTACGATCAGGTCCCTGTGTACTATGGGCTCTTGGTTGTTTTAAATAAAATATCAAATCTCATATAAATCAAGTGAAAATTTTACACGTGGCTTCTGCCACTGTGTATAATTTTCACTGATTTTTGGGAAATTTTTGGAGCCCTTTTGGTACTTTTAAAAATTCGAAAACCATTGTTTTTCTGTCTGTTCATCTTGAAAATCCATAAAAAAATATTAAAACATTTTCAAAAATTCTAAAAAATTCATATTTTGTGTGTCTTGGTGTGTTTGATTTTCTGACCAATTTTGGTCATTTTTGGACTTATAGGAATCATAAAAATTGAAAAACTGTGAAAATCTCATAAAATTTCTAATAATTCATAGAAAATCCCAAAAATAATAAACTTTCTTCATGAATTTTCCTTTTTATTTCTAGTTTCCGAAAATTACCTCCAGGCTCTGTTGAGACAATTATACATTTTATTTTGGTCTTAGAAGCCTGACTGGACAGTGTTCTTGCATTTCAGCCTTTTTTTATTTTTATAAAATTCTATAAAAATCAGAAAATTATTAAAAATTCACCAGAAACAGTAAAAAATATAAAAAAACATAAAATATTTTTGTTTGAATTTTTGGATTAATTTTGAGTGTTTAAATAATTAGTCCAAGTTACTTGTTTCATTGTTTTCCTATTTTCTTTATAATTAAAAATTCCAAAAAATATAAAAATATTAAAAATCCACCAAAAATCACTTGTTTTTATTTTATTTTATTTGAAACTACTTCGTAGGCCGCAAGGCCATCACGTGCTCCTTGAGTCCGACCTTGGTCGGTATACCAGGCTAATCCAATAGCCAGGACCACTATTTGTATTGATTGATTTTTGTCTTTGTTTGGTGGTCTGCTCTTTCATTTTTCTTGTTGAGCCAAGAGTTCTATCGATTCGGGTCGCAACGACCCGAGTGTGATTTATATTGACCTGATCCGGATTGATCGGGAATTTTTGGCTCATCAGTTGTCAATCATGTAAATCCCGCAGATGTCATCAACACATCGTCAAACACCAAAAGAAGGAACTCCAAGGTCCTTGCTTTTCGAGTCTTCCTCCATGGGGAGGAATTCTCGGGTCTCAGTGGAATCCAGCAAACGACAAAAGTCTCTGATCATCTCATCAAGGTCACGGTCCTTGGAGTCACCTAAGATATGTGAAGTCGCATCAGATGCAAGTCTGTGGTCTCCAGTGAGTGCAGTGATGACCACGGTGCTCCCATCAACAGGACGGAAGTGAATCTCTCCTGATCCATAACCAATAACGACTCTCGCAGAGGCAAGAAAGGGTCATCCCATGATGATTGGAGAGTGCTCCCCAGTGGAGGTCTCCATGGGAAATACGACAAAATCAACAGTATAGATCATGCCCTAAATCGAAATGACGATATTTTCAAGGATACCCTCGGCCTCTTGTTGATCCATCAGCAAATTGAACGATCATCCTGATCTTCTTTAGAGGCCCTAAGTGAAGAGATTGTACCAGTTAGAAGGGTATGATGCTAATCGAAGCACCACTGTCAAGGTATGTGGTCAGAGATGGTGCAACTAATGAATGGTGTAACCGTGTTCCTTGTCCTAGAAATTTGGCAGTGAGTGATGGTGTGGGTAGTGGCCATGGTCAAGATATTATGCTCAGATCTGCTCCTCTGCTTTCTCTTCTTGGGTTGAGGAGCAGATAATTGGGTCATGGCCTATTGAAGTGGGGCCTGAATGATCTCATGAATGGTGGCCACCAATTCGGGTTCAGTCATCATTTTTTTGAATTTTTGGATCTCCTCCATACAATGGAGAAGATCAGAATTATCATATACACAAGGATGACTAAGAGAAGTCTGTATAGTGTCGTCCTTGAAGTCAAGGACGGACAAGATGTGAATGAATGTGTGGGTAAATGATCTGGCATTGGGGCTCTCTCCTCATAGTCAAAATCAACCAAGTGTCTCCCGAATTCTTTTTATATTTTTAAAAATTTCTCATTTTTGTATTTTGGGCAATTGAAAGCTCTCATGGGAATCCTCAAATGAATCCATATCCTCAAATTCATTTGCTCCATCATTTGGTTCAAGGTCTCAATCATGGAAATCATGAAAGGCGACTCCAATAGATCAGTCACGGGTGGATGTGAAGGTGAAAAATGTTGAGGTGGTGGTGGATAAAAATCTGAGGTCTGATACTGAGGATGAGGCAGATATGTACAAAAGTTAGGATTAAAGTCCTGGAAAAATAGAGGTGGACCAGCTGGAGGGTACGAGAGATCCGCAAAATCTGGATAAAAAACGCTCTAGTCGGCCATCTCGAAACAAAAGGAAAAGATTGGGAGAGCACGATGGTCAAGTCAAGAGGAATGAGAAAAATGAGCAAATGCGCATAGAGGATCGAGACTATACACAAACAATCACAAAGAGACACACACAAAATAAACACACCCCTCAATTCACCTACTCAACTCGGTGAATACCGCGAAAGTTTGGTCTTTTTATCTTGTCTTTTTTAGAGTTAGATGATAAGTCAAAAATTGTACAAACACTTAGGTTGGCTTACTGGATTTGGACACTAACCTTAGCATGTACGCGAGCAATTAAAAGCGAAGACAATGAGGGGATTACTCGCCCCAAGATAATGATTTTCTTTTTGATAATTTTTAGGGTCAAGTAATGTTAGCACTCTCAATTTTATTGTTATCATTTTTATATTTTTAATACGAAATGCATGCGCCTATCGATGAGTCAATTCCTTTGAGCTCCTAGGTGGTCAAAATCAGAGGTAGAGTAGAAAAAGCAATGCGAGGCGAAAACTATGATGCATGCTAAAGAGAAATGCTCATCTTGCCTCCAACACTCTACATGCAAATATGCTCAACAGATTTGAAACCTACACTATATGCAATGCAACCGATGAAATCACTCTAGATACAGAAATTGTTATTAGCGTGAAGAACAATATGCTAAATATCTAGAAGTGAGATCCAAAAGTCTGGTCTCTGAAGTGCATCGGTGTCCGCCACAGTGGATCCTGCAAGCGTTGTATAGCACTTCTCTCGGCACTCGATCTCAAGTCCAAATATATAGCAATTTATATTTGACTAAGTCCAAATGTAAACTATAGGAGCATGCAATGGTTATTAGGTGTTTGGATCTAATCTATCGAAGCAATCCTACAACTAGGGCTCAATCGTACAAAATAAATAAAATAAAATCAGAAAACAAATAAAAGGCGATAAAACCGCGAAAAACTAATGAGGCCCCCAAGGGAACAATCCCTTGGGAAATGGACCTTGTAAAGTATGAGTCTGTATTATTACAATTTATGGTTTCTCTCTCACTTCAAATTACAATAAGTAAATAAATAAAATAAAATGCTCAAAATAGCATTGTCTTCAAAAACTCCAAGTCCTTCTTTGATGCTCGATCACATCTGCCTCACGTGGGTGCGCATGCGCTCCTAGAAGAGCTCCTCCCTCGATCCACGTTCCTTGCACAAATGGAAACAAGGAGAGTGTTTAGAGAATTCAATAATAATATCAAATAATAAGAAAATAAATGAAGCAGAGAAATATACACAAGGGAGACAAAGAAATCACAATCAAAAGTAATGTCAATCTAAGCGGCGTTGCTCCCCAGCAACGACGCCATTTGTTGAAGAGGATTTTTCACGGGTCAAAAATATGTCTCGCACAAGGTGGAGACACAGTCATTGTGGCGACTCGCAAAAACCCTATTTAGATAACAATTAACCCACAATGATGATCAAACAATGAAAAACAAGTGTGGAGTTAAAATTTATTTTATTTAACTCTACACAAAGTTTGTATAGTGCGAGTATATAGAGTGTCGAACACAGAGAGCCAACAGGACAGACCGGGCAATTTAATGCACAAAAATGACTGTGAGCTTCTTTGTCTATATTTATTTTTTGTGGGTTTCTAATTTTTATTTTTTAATTTTTGTTTTATATTTTTGTATTTGATTTTTAATTTTCTGTTTTTATATTTTCGTTTTATATTTTTTTTAAATTCCCTTTTCTTTTAAAATATATAACACAACTATATATAAAGTATATATACAATGTAGACTAATATAGATATAAATATTAATAGAAATAGTCAAAATGAAGAAAATAAAATCTTTTTGGATTTTAAATAATTTTTTACTATTTTTATGTTTTTCTAGGATTTGTTTGCTAATTTTTATAATTTTTTAAAGTAAAAAATACCTTAAATAGGGTTTAATTAAACAAGCCGAATTAAAATGGAGATTAAAAATAGCAAACAGAATCAAAATTTCTCTAAATTAATTCTAATATGTAAATAATAATATAGAGAAAAATATAAAATAGAAAATATAATTTTTAGGATTTTAGGAATTTTGTAGATTTTTATAAGTGTTTTTAGGGTTTTCTACTTTTTTGAGTTTTATTTTACAATTTTTAGGGACTTTTGGTCTGGAATAGTAAAATAACTAAAGAAATATAAAATATTTGTTTAGGAATTTTCTAAAAAGCTTTTATATTTTTTATGTATTTTCTAGTGTAGAAAGGGACAAACAGGATTGCTTTCGATTTTTAATAAATATTACAACGTTCTAAAATTGCAAAATAAACTACGTACGTGGAAATGTATGGAATCAGTAGCATACAAATATTTATTGGGAATTTTTGGAGTTTAATTATTATTTAAAATAAATATAAGAAATAATGAAAAACTACAATGCTAGTAGGGGTATTCTTGTAAATAAAAATAAGTACAATGGCTAGTATGCAATTTCACCAAAAATTTATAACGTACGTAAAAATTTTCCGGACTAAATAAAAATATAAAACATGTCAGGGGCACGCCTGCAAAATGTTCCTTCACGTGGGGCGTCACGTGAGGAGGCGTGGCGTGGACCTAATTTCAAATAAAATAAGTCTAGGGGTTGTTTTGCAAATATTACAAAAACAAATACATGACAAATGAAAGATTAAATAGAAATTTTAAATACAAAATTGTGCGAGGGTGTAAGTGAAAAATACCCACGGCTTTGGCGTGGACCAATGGCTGGATGACGCTACTTAACATGTGTCGCGTCCTGGCGACTGATGGTGGTTCACAAATGAATGGCCATGATTAGATCTTGGCTCTTGATCGTACGGCTGCGAGGCAAACAATCGAACGGAGGCTGGAGGATCTAGAGACAAAACCCGATCCGACGGTCTTGGACTCCCCTGTAAGAACAGGGATGAACAAGGTGCGGATCGAGCTTCGATTGGTTGTTTGGCTTTGCTTCGACCACCTGCCTCTACACTAAGAGGCTAAAAGCTTCCTGGGGACATTCTTTATCCGCTGGGAGCGCAAAAGGGCATGTGGTCCACCGGAGCTCCTCCATGAGGTCGGGGAAGATGAGGAGCTCCAGGCACCTCCGACGAAGGGTCAAAATCACCCCCAACAGTCCTTTAATCCCTGTTCCTGCACAAGAAGCAAACGAGGGTCGAGGGCAAACTGCCTCAACCCTATTAGAAGGGCAATGAGGTTCTAGTGGTGCGTGGCGGCGGTCCTCCAGCGAAGCGGCGGAGGGGAGGACTGGTATGCTCGATCCAGAAGGAGTCGAGGTGAATGGAAGATGCGTGGGGTGCGAAGAAGCGGTAAGAGAAGGTATGGAGGTGGTTTGGCGGGTCGGAGAACAGTCGGGAACAAGTGGGAGGTTCTCCAGAGACCAAACTTTGGCGAACTTCGAAGGTGATAGTTACAACTTAATACGCGATTAAGGGATGGAATAAAAATGGGGAAATGATCCTAGGGCCACGACTAAGCTAGAGAAACGAGAAAAAAGGGTTCCTCATCGGTGGAACAGGGAATCGAACCTCGACGGTGAGTGACCGGATGTGGTGGTGGAAGCACCACTCGACGTCGCCGAAGTACACCTCAAGCAGCTGGGGGGAGCTGTCACCTCCCTGGTCCTGAGCAAGGCAAGAGGAGGACAAAGCTAGGTCAAAAAGGTGTTCAAAAGAGAGAGGAGGTTGGACGGGGGGTTTTGTACATGTGACCAAGGTGTGGGGAATATCGAGGGATGCAACTCGATTCAACGACACACACCATGAGATGAGCATCCGACGTGTATGAGCATGGATCGAGGAAAAAAATCGCAGAAGGAATCGTGGCAGATTGGTAAAAGGATAGGGAAAATGTCGAGAAACATGGCTAAGCACTAGGTCTGACAACCTGGAGACCTCGATCAGAGAGTTGACCGAGGTCAACGGGCGGAGAAAGGTGATTGGTCCACATGGACCAACCGAAAAACCTTGCCAAAATTATTTAAAAAATCGAGGAAAAAAATAAATGAATTTATTAATTTTAAGTTATAAAATGAAAAAATGTTTATTATTTTCTAAATTATTTTATTATGATATTTATTTATTTTTTAGAGGTTATTTATTATAAGTTAGTTTTTAGGGTTAAATTATAGGAATATTTATCTACGTTTTTGTATATTTTATTTTTATTTTATATTTTTGTTTTTATTAATTTAGTATTATTTTATATAATTATAACTTATGTTTACATACTTAAATATATTTTTATTATATTTTTATGATATATTATATACACTTAATTAAATAGGTGTTTTATTTATATAGGCATAGTTATAGGTATTTTATTTAGTATTTTACACTTTATTTCATTTTAGTGTTTTCTTTATTGTTTTATTTTAGTTTCAGTATGTACATATATTATAAGTAATATTAACAAAATTATAAAAAATAAAAATTATAAAAATAATAAATAATAAAGAAAATAATTATTTTAGTCGGGTAAAATATTCAATAGAATTCCAAAACCTAGATTTCACACCTTAACTCCAAAAAATATTAAAACCACCTTCACTAAATAGCTTATTAAAAATTATATACAATTAAATGTGATTTTTATATATTTTGAGTTTTTATTTGAGAGATATGGGTCTGGGAAGTTAGGATGTTGGGATCTTATTCAGAGTATAACTTTTATTCTATATATTATTTTTGTTTGAAATTAATTTTGTATTTTTATATATTTTATTATCTACAATTTTCATGTAAAAGTTTCGTTATTTGAAGTATAAAAAGTGAAAAATAAAATAGGTATTATTGTATTGATGGCCCTTATCTCCCCCTACTTTATTCCTTGTCGACCTAGCCATCAAGATGCCTAGGTCTCGGGGTTTAGGATCATAAAATATCTTCGATATTTTAATCTTTTTCTTTTCTTTTGTTTATTCTATAATTTTGGCATTAAAACACTATTTTATACACAAATTACACAACAATGAATGAATGTTAAATTATTCAAATCAAAGGTATTTATGTGCATTTACTAGGGGTTTAAGGTCAAAATGATAGAATAAAGGTGATGAAATGGAGATTCATAAGGGATTCACGCAATTTACCCCAAGAGCGCCCATGTCTGGCGCATGCGTCAAGATCCTGCGGTAGAAAGGCACCCACGTGGTGCCACTTATAATCTGGCAATCCTCCTCGCATAATGCTTTGCTTGAGATGGACGCGCTAGATTAAATGTGGAGCATGGTGCTGATTGGACGATGTGGGAGCAAGGTGGAAGAACATGAAAGAATGCCTTCCCTCTCTTCCTTGAGTCTCTGATTGCACGTAGCTCCGACGTGCTCCGGCTCTCCTGATCAGCTCAAAAGCTTCATAGGGGCCTTCTGCGACCTCGACCAAGTCCATATCTTATCGGAGGAGGCATGGCAGACTCTTCTTTTTTAAGAACATAGGGTTGTTGTTCTTCAACTCAATTCGGTTCCAAGTGCCTCCAATGAGCTTTCCTCCTGCACAAAATCACTCACATGCCCTAGGGCTATCCGCTCAATCCAAGAACTAAAGCTGAATGCACTGAAAAGGAGGGGAGCGAAGAATCTCCAGCGAAAGGGGTGGAGGGAGATCTAGTTCGTTGATCGATGCACAATCATGTTGATCAGATGTGATAAACACAATGGAGAAGTGTAGGGGAAGGAAGTGGGGAGCTCAAGGGGGTCAGAAATAGGCTGATTCACGGAGGAGTAGGTTGTAGGAGCTTGATTGAGAGGATCTGAATGGGGTGCTTAAAATCGAGTCTTGGAGGGCTTGCGGGTCCGACATGTCAGATCTGATAATCGTTGTATCGGTGCCTCTCTCGGCTCTTGGTACGCGAAACAATCACTCAAATCAACAATTAACCTACAATGGTAATTAAGCAATATAAGGAAGTGATCTAAAATTTATTATACCCTACAAAATGGGTATAACAGACAAGTAGTAGGGGTTGAACCGTAGAGAGCACACATGATATAGAAAAGGATGAGTAGACTACTTAGAGATTTTTTTCTTTTTTTTTGAAGTTTTTTTGTGTGTTTTGAGTTTTTAAGTATTTTTTATGCTTTTAAATTTCCAAAGTTTTACTTTTTATTTTTATTTTAAATAAAGAAATCAATATATGTAATAAGTTAGGTAATAATTATATAATATATAGATAAGTATATAGATACAATATAAAAAAGGATGTTTTTAGATTTTTAGAATATAACAAATAAACTCAAAATTACAAAAAAATGTTTTTGGATTTTATAATTTTTCTATATTGTTGATGGTTTTTAGCTAATTTTTGAGATTTTTTATGGATTTCCAAAGAAAGAAAAAATACAAAATAATGCAAACAGAAATCTAGGGACTTGAAATGGGCTTAATAATGATCTATTAATTTATATTGAGCCCCAAATCACTTTTTCTAGATATTAGAAATGCAAAGAAAAATTAGAAACTTAGAACATATTTTTGTGATTTTTCTATAATTTTATAGAAATTTTTATAAATTTTTCGTGTTTTGCAATTTTAAGAATTTTCTTAATATTTTATAAAAATACTTGGTTAGAAAATGAAATATATCAAAATAAACATACATGAGTTTTTGAGATTTTTTCAAAATATTTTGTAATTTTAATGGATTTTTAAATGCTAAACAGTAGAAAAATGTAATGTTTTTGAATTTTTATAAATAGTAAAAAAATTTTAATTGTCTTGCAAAAAAATATATTTGATAAAGTATGGTTCCATGCACTTAAGATAATTTTCCTATAATTTTCAGATGCGAAATGGTATTTTAGTAATTAAAATACAATTACCAAATTAAGTCAGTAATTGTTGAGTGCGATTTTTTTGGTTTTTATTTTTATGTATTATACACAATTGTCATCGCAACCTAATTAAGCATTGAACAAAAAATTTTTTGGTTCTCAAGCCAAATTAATTTAAAAATATAGCAAGAAAATTTGCTATTTAATTTACCTTTATAACAAACATGATTGAACTCAAGGAGGCTTCAAATCCTGAGGGTTATTCTAATAATTGAAAAATCAATGAAAAGAATAAGGAATCTCAATGTACACTATCCTTGGTTTTCCTTTTAAGTTATTATTATTACTTTATAATTTTTATATTTCCTGATTTTTAATTTTTATGGTTTTTGGTTTTGCATATTTTTAATTTTCAAAATTATAATTTCCAAAGAAAGTTTATAAAGAAAAATAAAGAAGGGCTATTTTTTTTATTTTTAAAATATAGTAAAAAAATCAAAAAGGTTAAATAAATAGTTTTGTGTTTTATACTTTTTATAATGTTTTCTGTGACTTTTCAAAGATTTTTCAAGTTTTATAGATTTTATAAAAATAAGAAACCCAAAATAATGTTAAATAGTGAACAAGTAGGGATATTTTGCAATTAAAAATGTCAAATATACTAAAAAATGATCCGATTTATTTTCCCTAAAAACTATAACAAATTATCTACAAACAAGAAGTGGAAATCACAATTTTTGGAATTTTCTACAATTTTCTATGATTTTTATAAGATTTTTTATATTTTGTAATTTTTTGGGTTTTAAAAATATTTAATGCACAAAATTTATATAAGAAATAAAATATCACAAAAGCAATATATTCTATTTTTTTGGAATTTTTGAACAATATTCAGTTTTTTATGATTTTTGTAATGTCTAACAGTGAAAAATGATATGTTTTTTATTTTTAGTAATGTTAAATAAAAATTAAATGCAATGAAATTTAAATGCAATGAAATTTTTATACTATGAAGAGACACAAAGCATGAGTCTAACTTGATTTTTGGAGAAATTATTGAGCATAAAAACATTTATAGCATGCAATTTAATGTCTAGGAATACATGGACTGAAATGTAATTTTTTAATGTTCTTGCATGAAAAAGTAATAAGAAATAAACTTCGTGATTTTTTTGCAATTTACCCAGGGCGTGTATGTGAAGCACGTGACCTGGATGCCGGTAGGGACCTTTTTATGAATTCAGAAAATTCAGGGGCTGATCTATAATTTCTTCATATATTTCCAATGGGGGGCGGCATAACACGTTCTAGCCCCTTAGATCTAGGGCTCTGATCAAGGGCTCGGATTGAGCACCCCAAGATAGGGCTTCGTCATTAAAATCAAAAGGGAGCGCCTCCCCTCTCTTCTCCTCCGATCAAAAAGGGAGCGGAGGCAGGGCGATGGTGAGATGGTGGCACTCTACGGTGGCATGAGGCGGAGCTGCGGGCGTGCAACTTCAGGGTTGGTCAGGTTGTAGTGGCTTTCTCGATGGGGCGGTGCCGTCAAGATCTGGAAACGGAGGAGCTTTAGGTGGAGGGGCTGAGGCGCGAGGAAAGATGGCGGCAACTCTACAGTGGTGACGGAGGACGGTGTGGTTTCATCGTGAACGACGGAGGGGCTTCAAAGTCCTGGTGGAGGTTGGTGAAGGTTCAGGATGGTCGATGGTGATCCCTTCGAGCGGTGGTGTGCGACAAGTCGATTGGCGACCAAGGTGGGAGGTGACACACGCCCTTCGGTTATCGAGGATGATGATGATGGGCGACGGAGTTGCAGGTGCGCGGTTCTAGACGGTGGTAGTGGTACCGCCCAAGAAGAATATTTTTTGTATTTTTTGAAGAACAAGAACTGATTTTTTTGTAATTTTTTAAAATCCTGTGTACCTGCAATAAAATAGAATACAAAAACTGACTCGAGCATGATGACTTGGTCCACAAAAATCAAATATAGAAAATGTGAGTGCATGTGGATTCGACGAGGTGGACGAATGGATCTGGATCTCTGGCCACCGTGCGTGGTCGAAGGTGCATGGTTGCATGAGGTAGAACAGAAATGTAGAGATCATGAAGATGACATGGATGATCGGATCGGTTCGGAGGTGGATCGAATTGTTTTGAACAATGATTAGCAAAGATTAACTATGATTACAGATCTAAAAAGTGATTATGACATAAAGACTAAAATTAAACCTAAAATTATCTAGATGAAAGATCGAGAAATAATAGAGTGTGGATCTCATCGTAAGAGCGGATGAATGCCGTAATGGCCTCAACGAAGACCGCCTCGCTGTCACTGGACGACTCAGAGGTTGGGCACCTTTCAGCCATAAGATTGCTCTTGGAGATTAGGCTCCTCTCACCAAAGGATTGATAAAATTAGAATGAGGGAGGATTAGCCAAATAATAGAAAAAAATTGAATTTCAAAAAATGAATTAATGGAGAAGGAACAAAGGGAAAGATGCTAATTGTGGAATTAAATAAATTAAATTAATGAATAAAATAATTTTCAAAATTATTAAAATTAATAATAAATATTAATAACTTAAAGAACCTTTTTAATTTTTGGTTAATTAAGGAATTAATTTATGTATATTATTTACATATTTAATTAAATAAATAAACATTTTCTTCATTTTATTAATTTAAATAATAAGCATTACTTATTTAATTTTTTAGTGGTGATTATTTAAGGAATTAATTATATACATATAATATATACATATGTTACGTTATACACATATTTATATAAGAAAATTATGTTATTTTATGCTATATATTTATTTATTTTTATTTTAAATAATTATTAAAAAATACTTTATAATTATTTAAAAATACATTATGTATAAAAATAAATATGAATAAATAAAAAACCACCTCTGAAAATCATCTTTCAAACTATAACTTGAAAAAATTATGAAACTACTACCATTTTAAAGATAATTTAATTAAGAATACGATTGAAGTGAGTTTGATTCAATTTGTGTTCATATGGAGCAAGAATCAACCTTTCAATTATTGCTTTATGGCTTTTTCCGAATATGGTTACTTTTATTCTATAATGATTTTATTTTGCTATTATTTTTATTATTAGAAAACATTTTTATTTACAACTTCCATTTAGAAAAATATTTAATTTGAGGTCAATTTATGGATAAAAAAGTGTAAGTTTTGTACAAATATACACAGAATAAATCTAAAATAAATAATGAACAGTATTTACAAGTATTTTTTTTCTGATTGAAGACCTTATCTTCCTCAACTTTATTCCTGATCGATCAGGTCAAGTCTCGACCTTCTCTTGGGGGTTGATTCGACCTGTATCTATTACATATATACAATCTTTTATTTTTTATTTTTCCTTTATTTCTTTTTTATTTATTTTAGGTTAAAATAGTAATAAATGTACAATATTTACACATAGATGCAAGTTAGTAAGAATATGGATTTATTAATATATACATGTATTTTAAAAGGGATTTTGAGCTAAAATAAATGAATAATGATGATGAAATGCAAATTCATCATCCTCTTATGCTTTACCTTTGCTAGTCCGTTAACAAACACTTATTTGAAAGAATAAGTGAATAAAAGAAAAAGAAAGGGAAAATAAAGAAATTAGTACAATATTGAGTATCAAACTTATGTTCATAAAGTTGTAGTATGGAGCTCTGTCAGACCTTTGTATTATTGGTGTGGCAGAACCTTAATGGGAAATGGATTCAAAACCTAACAACCTTCTAATAACTGAGATTTAGTCAAAGTCATGTCAATCCACAAGACAGACCGACAGTCGTCGAAGCGACCTCAAACAAAACCACAATTGATAAACAATTAAGGCACACTATAAGTCAAGCAATAAATATCAAAAAGTGTGAGTTAAAATTTATTATTCTCTACAAAACTAAGTGTATAATAAGAAAACATGTAGAGGTCGAACCAGAGAAAGCAAAATTAGTAGCCTACGATTATTGCTAATCAAAGTATGTTATGTACAAACATGTCCTTCATCTTATGTATATTTTTTGTGGATTTTAATTATATATATTATTTATTTATATATATACACTATATATATATATATTTATTTTAATTTCTAATTTTTATATTTTCTTTTTCTTGTTAATATATAATATATATAAGGCTATATATATGCCGTATAGAGTAATATAATTTTGGATACTAGTTAGAATAAATAAAATACAGAAAATAAAGTGTTTCTGGGGTTTATACAATTTTATAATATTTTTTAATTTTTCTGATTTTTTTGCTAATTTTTATGTATTTTTAAAGTCAAAATTATCCCTAATCAGGGATTAAATAATAGACTGAGATTGAAATGAAGACTAAAAATAGCAAAATACATCCAAATTTCTTCAAATCAACTTTAATAAATAGATAATATTATAAATAATATTCAAAAAATAGAAAAATATATTTTTTTGGATTTTTTAGCGATGTTTAGTATTTTTTGTTGGATTTTAGAGCTTTTAAATTTTAGGCCTTTTATTTTTCTATTTTAGGGATTTTTCGTCAGGCTTTAAAATATGCTAAATAGATAATATATATTTTTTGGAATTTTCAAAATGTTTTTCTAATTTTTTTGATATTTTATAAGATAAATAGGGGAAAAATGCGATCATTTCATTTTTAATAAATAGTTAAAATATCCAAATGCTAAAATAAAAATGGAGTGTGAAAATACATGTTAGTAGGAATCTAACCCTATTTTGCACACTTTTTAGAGCACCGTTGCTATTTTTAATAAATGAAATCCAAGCAACAAAAATACATGAACTAGGAAGGGTATTTTTGCAAATTAAATAAACATCAGGACCATACATGTAATTTTCCTAGAAATAAACAATGCATACTAAAATTTATTGGACTAAATACAAATACAAAAACCTGCAAGGGTACTCCTGCAAATTCACCACCTCACGTAGGACGACATGTGAGGTGACGTGGACTGGAACCATATGGAATTTATAATAAACACACGGGACGATTAGCAAAATATCCACATTTATTTACACTATATATTTTATTTACAAGACTAATTAATAAATAAAAAATTGTGGGGCTAAGTATGCAATTTACCCCATCCTTGCACGGAGACGAATGACTAGATGATGGTCACTTATACACATGGTGTCACCCACGTGGCTGACAGCCCTTCACATCTGGACGTCTGAGATCAGATCGTGGGCTGCGATCGAACGGTTTGAGCTCGGGATGATCCGACGCCTCTGGTGTGATCTGGAGCATGGGGCTCCATCCAACGATGTTGGGTCCTTCTCCAAGAACAGGAAAGAACATGAGCGTGTTCTTCCTTATTCCGTCGATTCCTCGAGCTTCGAAGCTGCTCCCACGATGCTGAGGTTCTCTCCACATTCATGCTACTGATCCATGTCCAATGGTACCTCTCACAAGGTCCAGGACCCAAAGATGAGTCATGGCGAGTCGATGGAGCTCTAGGCACATGGAGAGTCAATCCTGGAGTCAATTTGCCCCAATATGGGCTTGTTCAACCTGGGACCTTGATGAATCTGCATTTCATCATCTTTATTCATTTATTTTAGCTTAAAATCCCTTATAAAACACATGTATATAACACTAACTCCATATTCTTACTAACTTGCATCTGTATGTAAATATTGTACACTTCTTACCATTTTAACCTAAAATAAATAAAGAAAGAAAGGAAAAATAAAGAAAATAAAATAAAAGGAAGACTTTATATATGTAATAGATACAGGCAGACCCGAACCCCGAGAGAAGGTCAAGACTTGACCTGATCGACCGGGAATAAAGTAGGGGGAGATAGGGTCTTTATTCAGAAAATCCAAAAAAATTATGTGCTGTGTATATTTGTACACGTAACTATTTTATTTGTACATAAATTGACCTTAAATCAAATAACTTTCAAAACCAAAGTTGTAAATAAAAATGTTTCCTAAATAATAAAAATGATTGCACAATCAAATCATGTACAGAATAAAAGCAAACGCACTTGGAAAAATGCCACTAAGTGATAATTGAATGACCAATTCCGACTCCATATGAACTCAAATTGAACCAAACTCACTTCCATGTATTTTAAATTAAAATATCTTTAAAGTGGCTGTGATTTCATAATTTTTGGAGTTACGAGTGAAAAGTTGGTTTTCTGGGGTGGTTTGTGCAATTTCACCATTTATTTGTACATATTGTATTTTCTCAATATTTGTAAATATTTTTACTAATTATTTAAAACAAAAAGTAAAAAATAAATGAAAAATTTAAAACAAAGAACTAATTTGCTTATTTACCCATGTATATAATGTCATATATGTATATAGCATATGCATATAGTTAATTTTCTTAACTAACTACCACAAAAAAATAAAAATTAACATTTATTTTTCAAATAATTAAAGTGACAAAAATACAAAAAAATTAGTTAATTTTTGTAAATATTCTTTAACACTTATCTTGTTACTTTATCTCATTTCATTTTTTTCTTTTCTCTTATCTCTTATCCTCATTCAAAAAATTTAAAAATTCAAATTTCATTCTTTCTATTAATATGGCTCCTCATCCATCTTTTCAACTTGATCAATCTTTGGTGATCAATCTTTGGTGAGAGGAGCCCGATATCCGAGAGTCTTCTTATCATAGAAGGGTGCCTAGCCTCTAAGCCGTCCAGTGACAGCGAGTCGACCTTCGTCGAGGTGATCAAGGTCTTTTCCGCTCCTAAGGTGAGATCAATCATTTTCTTCTTATTTTTCATCTAGATTAATCGTAGTTGTATTTTCTCGCATTTTTCTTCATTGTCATTTTTAGGATCTTAAAACCCATCACGATTTGATCTGCCACCAACTCGATATTTCATCTCATCATCTCGATCTCTTCGCATTCTTTTCTACCTATCACGATCTCTCAACTCCGGCCACATACAGTGGCCAGAGACTAGGATCTATTCCTCATTTTTTTCATCGGATCCCCATCCACACATTCAGTTTTGATTTTTGGAACTGAGTCATCATGCTTGTGTCCTAATTTGTTTATAATTTAAAAAAACAAAAAAAAACATTTGTTTTCTTTATCTCTAACATTTGTTTTGCAGGATCAAAAAAATAAAAAAACATTTTTTATTTTCTGTTTTTAATTTCTCTTTTTCGGTTTTTTAAATAATAATAATAATAAAAGTTTTTTATTACTATTTACATTTAAAAAGATAAAAATAAAAAAAAATCATTGGCAGTACGCCAGCGCCCTCTACGCCGCCGCCCTGGAACTGCCAGTGCCTCCGCCATTCATCCTGCGACCGCCGCACTGCTGCTGCCGCCAACCTCCCCCGATTCGACTCCATTACCGTCGCTCTCGCCCCGCCAGAGCCGCTCGGCCAACGACTAACCATCATTTCCTCCGACACCAGCGAGCCTTTGCGAGGCCCGTAGCTTCATTCCTCGCTACAACCGCGCGTGAGACTCCAATCGCACCAACCACCGGCGCAACTCTGTCCAGCTGCCTCTGTGTGCGCGCCAACCCCTACACCACCAAGCCTCTATCGCAGAACCTCCTGTCATGCGAGCGCCACCTTCACCCCAGTCTGCGCGCACCTCCACACAACATCGCCATCATCCATCGTAGGAGCGCGCACCATCTGCCGCTGTGCCATCACCAATCCTCCATCCACCGATCGTCGCAGTTGAGCTCCAGAGAGGGGCGACCACTCCCATTGCTTCGTGAAGAAGAAAAGAACGACGCCCTCACCTTTTCCTTTGGCATGGAGATCAAGACGATTCGAGCCCTCGATTCGCCACCCTGGATCTAAGGGTCCACAATGCGCTACGTCATCTCAACTTATTTTATTTGGGAAAATCTTAATAAAAGCCCTGGAGTTTCTAAAAACTGTAAGGAAGCCCATGCCAACTCCTCAAGTACGTACGTTGCACGCACCATCTGGGTAAATTGCAACATCTCTTTGAATTTTTATTTTCTTTTCATACAAAAACTTTAAACTATTTACATTTCAGCCCCTGTGCGTCTAGACTATTTATTGGTTTGTCTTTTCATTGAAATAGATGTGGTATTTGTTCTGAAAATTCTACAAAAATTTGTATATACTCCTGTTATGTGCATGTTCATTGCATAAATTTTTCATTTTATTTTATAATCATTTCTTATTATTAAAAAATCAAAAAACAGTGTTTTTTTCTCTTCTTGAAATTCAAAAATTTATAAAAATTTGAATATTTCTCTAAAAATTCCGAAAAATTACATTTATTTCCTTCCATTATCTTTTAATTTCTAGTAAATTGCGTGCAATAACTCTTTACAGAACCCAAAAAAATGGGAAAACATCAAAAATCTTATAAAAATCACAGAAAATTTTATAAAAATCCAAAAATCATGATTTCAATTCCTTTTTGTATATATTTGCATATATTTCATATAAAAATAATTGCTAGGAGTTTTGGGCATTAAAATATTTTTAAGTTGCAAATTACTCCAGGATGTGCATTGTTTCTCATTTTTGCCACTGTTTGATTTTTAGAAAAATATAAAAACATCTGAAAATTTTACAAAAATTCTCAAAAATATTTCAAAGTCTTTAAAATGCAAAAATATTTTCTTTGGAATTTTCAGATTATTTTTTATATAATTGAAAAATACAAAAAGAGTTTGGTGTGTGTCTTTCTTATCTTGTGCATATTGTTCTTTATTTGAAATTAAAAATTGCAAAATTAGAAATCACTAAAATTTTGAAAATCAGAAAAATAAAAGAATAGAAATAAAAAAATAAAAGTGAAAATTCAACAAAAACCAAGGATAGTTTGCCTTTGAGATTCCTACTTTTACTTTTAATTGATTTTTGATTAATTGAATAACCCTCAGGAATTGTAGCCTCCCTGAGTTCGATCCTGTCCACTATACAAGTAAATAAGTAGCAAAAAAATCTCTTGCTCCACATTTTTTTCTACAATTATTTTACAGCGAGAGAAGAAAAAAATTATTTGTTTATTGACGCTTGAGTGGGTTGCAACGACTTCTTCATAATTCATCTAATCGAAGATCCCGTGCCAACAAAATGGCGCCATTGCCGGGGAGGCACGCTGAGGTAGTTAGGTTTCTCTTTTGACCTGCTATTCTTGGTTGTATATATTGTGTATATTTTTTCACATTCACTACATTGTTCATATTCACTATTTCATTTCTTTTTTCTGCTTATATCTGATATTTGTGTTTCTTACACATTCTCTTCTCTTTTTCTTGCGAGGGCCCGTGAAGCGAAGGAGGCGATCCTAGGAGAGACGAAGCATCCAAGCGAAGCAGAGGCAGCTTGATTCTTCACCAAGCCACATGATAGCGTGAGAGGAGGAGAAGAAGAATTGAAGGAGACCAAAAAAAGACTTTTTATAGCATTTGAACCATTGTAAACAGACACTCATTTGTTACGGGGTCTGTTTCGCCAAGTGCCGGTGCACTTGGGGAACTCATCGGTTTTGTTTTCATCGCCTTATTTTTCTTTGTTTCACGCAAATTTCGTTAGATACCTATTGATTGCTTTAATTAATTTGCTTGAGCCAGGTAATTAGCTAGGTCCAAACACCCTAAACAAGAATTTCTGTACTTATAGAATATAGAGTAGTTGGACTTAGTCAAATTAACCTGTTCTTGCCCGTTAATAGAAGCTATTGTTAGGACGGTTCACTTGCATTTGCATATAGGTTAGTTTATTTTTTCTATATTTCAATTCTGCATGGAACACTTGTATGTAGAGTACTGGCGACAAGGTACGCATCCCTAACCCCTGCATGCATCATTGTGTTTAATCGCGCATTGGCATTTCTGATCTCCTTCCTTGTTTTCACTCACATAAGTTAAAAAGGAAATTGGACACTCGGTAGGAAATTCTTTGAAAATTTTTAACCAAGTGACGACTGCCTAAAATACGGGACTGCTAAAGAAAACTCGACCCTAAAATAAACACATGGAATAATCATTGTTTTGGGGAGAGTAACCCCCTCATTGTTTGGTTTGTATGTAGCGAGAGAGCAACCCGCACACTAGGATAGAACCATACCCGAAATCTTTTCAGACTACTATCTTGGGTTAGTCGTTCTCTAGTGAGGATCTCTCCGGTAGCCGATAAAGCGGCCCGCGACGTCTTTAACATATTAAATTGATCGGGTAGCCGGTAAACAGTCCGCGATTCATACTGGCTGGGACTGATCTAACTTTGGGATTGGGCCAGTCTCTGGTGAATCTGCGATTTGTCATCTTTATTCATTTATTTTAGCTTAAAATCCCTTATAAAACACCCGCATATAACACTAACTCCATATTCTTACTAACTTGCATCTGTGTAAATATTGTACACTTCTTACTAATTTTAACCTATAATAAATAAATAAAGAAAGAAAGGAAAAATAAAGAAAATAAAATAAAAAGGAATACTGTATACAGGCTGATCCGAACCCCGAGAGAAGGTCAATACTTGACCTGATCGACCAAGAATAAAGTAGGGGGATATAAGAGTCCTTAAGCCGGAAATCAAAAAAATGTGTGTGTGTTGTTGTAAATACTTCTCACTTATTTTGTGTATATCTGTATAAAAATAACACTAATTTATTTGTACCTTAATTGACCTCAAATCAAATAAACTTCAAAACCAAAGTTGTAAATAAAAATATGTTCTAATTAATAAAAATTATTGCACAATTAAATCATGTATAGAATAAAAGTAACCACACTTGGAAAAAAACCACTAAGCACTAATTGAAAGACCAATTCCGGCTTCATATGAACTCAAATTGAACCAATCTCTCTTCCATTGGATTTTAAATTAAATTATCTTTAAAATGGCTATATTTTCATAATTTTTGGAGTTACGGTTGAAAAGTCGATTTTCTGGGGGTGGCTTGTGCAATTTTCCCATGTATTTTGTAAATATTATACTTGTATATATTTGTAAATTATTTAAAATAAAAACATAATTTTTTTAAAAACAAAAAAGCTAATTTCTCATTTACCCTTATATATAATGTCATTATGTATATAGTATATGTATATATTTGTTATTTTTAATTAACCACCATAAAAAAATAAAAAAATAACATTTTTAATTCAAATAAATAAAGTGACGAAGTTTCAAAAAAATTAGATAATTTTGTAAATAGTTTTATCTCTTTTACTTTATCTCATTTCATCTCTCTTATCTCTTCCATCAAAAAATTCAAAAATTCATTTCAATTTTCATCTCTCTTATCTCTTTATTCAAAAAATTCAAAAATTCTATCTTTTCTATTTATATGGCTCCTTCTCCCTCATTTCAACTGGATCAATCTTTAGAGAGAGGAGATTGATCTTCGAGAGAAAATTTCGTCGAGAAAGTTGCCTAGTCTCCAAGCCGTCCGGTGACAGCGAGTCGGCCTTGTCGAGGCGATCACGATCCATTTCCTCTCCTAAGGTGAGATCCATTCTTTTCTTATTTTTTATCTTAGGTTAATCGTAGTCTATTTCATTGCTTTTTAATTCCATCGTCATTTTATTTATCTAGATCTTTAAAATAAGTTCATCACAATTTTGATCCGCTTCGACTCGATTTTTCATCTCACGTTCTTTATCTCCCCGCATTCTATTCTATCTTCCACGATCTCTCAACTCCGACCACACACAGTGGTCGGAGAATCGGATTTGATCCTTTCATTTCTGCCTTGATCCTTGTTCATTTTCTTATTTGTAAATAGGTATTAAAAAAATTATTTGTTTCTTTTTCTCTAACCTTTGTTTTGCAGGATCATTAAAAAAACAACAAAAAAATAAAAATAAAAAAGAATTTATATATCATATTTTTTAATTCCTATTTAACGAATTTACAAAAATAAAATAAAAAGTTTTTTTATTATTACTGTTTACATTCTACTTTACAATAGAAATAAAAAACAAAAAAGGGAAAAAAATCTACAAGCGGCAGGGTCGCCACCCCCGCCGCCGGCCTTGCAGCGCGCCACCGCTCCTCACCTCCAGGGCCCGTCCAACGTCCTCCTCCAGACCGGCGGGCATCACAACCGCTAGCCCTCCCATGCCCCACGCGCCACCCGTGCCCCAGACACACCCCTGCACCCATACCGCCGCGCGAGGTGATAAACACGGAGATCGAGAGCGGTCGTACGGTTTCACAAGGCGAAACCGTAGTCGATGTCTGGACCACTGCAAAATCCAGTATTTAATCAACAATGAACCCACAATCAAATATCAAATAATGACAACAAATGTGGAGTCAAATTTATATATAACTCTACATAAAAGATGTATAGATGGAAGTACGTAGAGAGTTTGAACACAAGGAGCAAGGCATGATAGATCAACAAGTGTGTGTGTGTGAATGTGATGTATTGTCTACAAAATGCAATGCAAATGTTTTTGTGGGTTTTTAATTTTAAATTAATTTTTTTAATTTTAAAATTTGTATTTTGATTTTTAATTTTCTGATTTTTTATTTTCTTTTTATATTTTATATATTGTATATATATATTTCAATATTGAAATATATATATACAATATAAGAAAAGAGGTGCTAGGCTATTTATAAAAATAGGAAAAAGCAGTTAAAAATTAGGAAATAAATTATTTTTGGTCTTTTTATAATTGTTTACTAATTTTTGATTTTTGGGGATTTTTCTAAATATTTTTGGTATTTTTAAAAATTAAAATAAGACAAAACAATTAATAAAACTGCTGGCCGAAATTAAAATGGGAATGAAAAATATCAAACAGTAACAAAATTTTCCCAAATTTATTTTAAAATAAAGGTATAAAAAAGGGAACCTACAGGACTCGAGTTTATATTTTTTGGAGTTTTCTATGATTTTTTAGATTTTTTTGAAGTTTTTCGGTATTTTCTAATTTTTAAGGTTTTTGTTTTGAATTTTTTAGTGGTTTTTGGATTGGTACTAGAATACAATAAAATAGACCTTAGGTAAACTTTTTGGAATTTTTCAAGGTGTTTCTATAATTTTTATGGATTTTCTAAGATAGACAATACTGAAAATGCATGTTTTTGATTTTTAATAAATATAAAAATGCAATAAAAATGAAATGCAAAAATATGGCGTGAATGTGTAAGTTAACAGGAGCTTAAAATGATTTTTGTGGAATTTTTGGGCTTTGAGAAATGCATGAAATAAATGGACAACGTACAAAAAAATACCAAGCCTAGCAGGGGTATAAGTGCAAATATCAAAACATTCAGGGGATAGATTGCAATTTTCCAACAAAATTTATAACTAAATATGCGAATTAATGGACTAAATAACAATCACAGAACCCGCAGAGGTAATCATGCAAAAACACCAAGGTCACGCGCGCGGGGCACGTGAACCTGGGAGGGGCATAACTGCAATTATCAAAACCTTGGGGGTTGATATGCAAAAATCCCAGAAATTTTATAATGCAATTTAAAGTTTTGGCACCTCAAACAAATAAACAAAAACACCGGGGGTCGATATGCAAAAATGCCAAGTCACGTGCGTAGCGCACGTGACCTGGCGAGGACCTAAGTGGAATAAGTGAAAGTACGGGGGGTCTTAACGCAAATTTTACAAAATATTTAACCCGCAGAAGAATGATTTAAAAAGTAATATTTAATTACACAAAATGGTAGGGTAATAATAGCAAAATACCCAACCCCGATGATCGGATGGCTGAAGAGATAACGTGTGACACGTGGCGCCAATCCGACGGTTGGCAGCAGGGCGCGATCCAACGGTGTGGCGTGGACCACTTATCCACATGTCGTAACTAGATCGTGCGATGCCGCTTTGGGTCTGATAGTCAGGATTAGAAGATCTTCGTGGGATGGACGGCCTGGGCTCGATCAGATCCAACGGCGACTGTGCTTCACGAAGAACTGGGCTCGATCGACGGTGCAGAGGGATCCAACAAGAACAGAAGAAGAACAGCGGGGAGCTGAGCTTCCCCTGGCGGTGATGGAGTCCCTCCAGCGTTAGGTCTCCTCCAAAATGCCCAGGATGACACCTGGGAGCCTCTTCGAACGAATGGCTGCTTCAAAATGGCGAGGGGATCGCCGGAGCGGCGCCATAGTGGTCGGAGATGGAAGAAGGCTCCAGGTGCCTCAAGCTTGCAAAAATCGACCCCAGCAGGGGGTCCTTGCGCACCTAGTATCTGCAAATAAAGAACACAATGGCAGAAGGTGGTCCCAGGGCAAGTTTAAGATGGAATGGTGGAAGTTGGTGGCTCGCCGGAGCAAGCTCCGGCGAGGGGTGGATTCGACGAATGGTAGAGTGCCAATGGATCTAGAAGATATTAACTTGCTCCTAGGGCTACTGCGAATCAAAGAAAATACACGAAAAACGCAAGAGAAACAGGCCTCGAGGGTAAGAACCCAAGGTCAGAACCTCATGGCGGCGCGGCCGCCGGAGATGGTGAAACGCTCTCAGGCCTTCACCACGCCTCGACGAGGGAGCTGGGTCGACCCTCTGTCATCGGGGACTCACAGTAGAGGCTCGGAGGTCTTGGCTTCAGCCAAAAGATGGTTCAAAAGGAAAAAGGAAGAAGGGGTCTCGGTTTTGAATGGTGGGAGAGGGGGCGTGAAGATCGAAGGTCAACGGGCGCCACAACGATGTAATCGCCGATGTGAGCCTAGGGCGTGTAAGCCTTACCCTAGGGCTACAAAAGTCGTGAAGGATCTATCATGGAATAGTGCAAGGCGCGCCCGCGAAAAATCCAAGAAATGGGCAAAAAACCAAAAATTCTGACAAGAACAGGGAGGGTCAGACAGTTGACCGATGTCAACTGTCAGACCCACCTGGTTGGTCCGCGTGGACCAACCAGGAAAAACCTGCAAAAAAATGTTTTATTAATTCAAATTAAAATAGTAAATGATATTATTAAATTTAGGTTATTAAATAAAAATTGTTTATTATTTTATAAAGTATTTTATGGTATTTTTTATTTATTTTTATGAAGTATAAATTTACAAGTTCCCTTTTATGCCCTTTATAGGCATATATACCTATATAATTTATTATTTTATTTTTATTTTGTGTTTTTAATCTCTTTAATTTTGTTTATTATTTTATAAAAAAAATACTTTTATACACTTTTTTTATTTTTATTTTTATTTTCTGATGTATTTTGTATATTTAATAAAATATAAGTACAATTTATACAGGTATAAATATAGGTAGTATACCTATGTATCATATATACATGTATTTTTATTTTGTATTTTATTTAGGTTTTTATTCTGATTTTAATGTACATAATTATTATAAATAATATTTACAAAATTATAAAAATATAAAAATACAAAAAATAATGAATAAATAATAAATTGAATATTTTAATCTGTACAAGTATACAATGTGGGTCCAAAACTCAACTTTCAAACTGTAGCTCTGCCAAATGCGAAACCACCTCCATTAAATAACTTATTTTATTTTATATACAATTAAAGATGAGTTTGCTGCATTTGGATCTTTCATTTGTGAGATACGGGTTTGAAGTTGGGATTCTGGATTTTTATTCAGACCATAATTTTTATCTGTACATTATTTTTCAGTGAAATCAATTTTGTATTTTTCTTTATTTAATTATCTACAACTTTCATGTACAAAGTTTCTTTATTTGAAGTATAAAAAGTGGAACCAAAAATAGGTCCAAAAATGAATAATGAATGCATTAAAAAGAACAGGTATTTTGGTTGTATTTTAACCCTTATCTCCCCCTACTTTATTCCTTGTCGACCTATTCATCAAGATGCCTAGGTCTCAGGGTTTCGGGTCATAAAATATTTAAAATATTTTATTCTTTTTCTTTTCTTTTATTTATTCTATAATTTTGGCTTTAATTACAGTATTTTATACACTATTTACATGCACATGCATGAATGCTAAGATGCTTAACTTAAGGATATTTACATGCATTTGCTAGGGTTTTTGAGGCCAAAATGATAGAATAAAGATGATGAAATATGGATTTATCATCCCCCTATACTTTACCTTTGCTAGTCCCTAGCAAACACTTATGCAATAAGTGCAAAAAGACAAAGAAAGAAAAGAAAAAGAAGAAAGTGGATTAAATTTAATTATCAAACTTGTCTTCACAAAATCAAAGTTTGGAGTTTAAGTCGGACCTTTGGAATTTTAGTGCGGGCGGAACCTTAATGAGAACTGAATTTGAAATCCAACAGTCCTTGAGAATCCCGAAACCTTGCCCAAGTCTCCTCAATAGCCATGTCAGAAATATCTCAATTCATACGCAAACCCTTACGACTATGAAGCTGACTTGTACAGTGTATGTGATGGTGGCTCTCCCCAACTAGAATGACAAGGAAACTGACTTCTCTAGTACGACAACCCAATGATTCCCCAATCCAACGACTCCATCCTCGAGGAGCGGGGTATTCCCTTCTAAGTTCAAGTGGCAACCAGCTCAAGAGGAGGGGGTGAAGAGAAGAATGAACGGTAGCCAGTGTAGCTACCTATCATGGGATGCAAGACCAGTGTAGTCAAGTCATCCAGCTGTAGGCTCACATATTTGACTTCGGAACTCAAGCTTGCTTATTGACTTTACAATATATTCACATACTTTGCAGGCATTTATTTTTGTACAGGCCTGAACTTTTTTTTTTTTGAAATACTATTCACAACAGCCTTTACATAAGGAGTTTTTCCTCTTGAGCCAGTAGACTATCCCTCTTTTGAAGCTTTATCGCAACCCACACTCTCCTGTCTTTAGACTTCCTCATCACTAGACAGGTTGGGGTGCACTTCCCTCCCTAGAGGAGGACAAGTGTTTCCACTTGTGTGCGTCTCATACCGGCAAATCCAATCCCCTCACCACTCCAACTGAGTTGTGCCATGTGAAAGGTGCAGGTGTCCAAGTTAGGTCATTATCAACAAGAGTCATGCGTGTGCTCTGAAATACTCTACTTAGGCAGTCAAGAATCCATTGAACTAAGTCCCGTGATCCTCAAAGAATTAAGTCAACTAGACCTGAAGTACCTCAAACCCAATTCCTATAAGGTTCCTGTTATTAGGTAGATTTTAAGGTCCAATCAAGCTCCAATCTCCGAATTTTACTTAGACTCGTTCAACTATTAAACTCAATCCGAAAAATGCTCATGCTATGCAAATGCAGAATGCAGAAAATATTTTTGTGATGCAATTTTCAAGATTTTGAACTTTTTATGGATTTTTGAAAAGATGATGATGATGACGCATATGCATTTTTTTTGTATTTTTCAAAAAGATTTTTCAAATGTTTTTTGAGTTTAATTTTGCAAATGTTTTTGGGATTTTTGAAAACAAAAAGATTTTGGCTGAAAACTAGGTACAAATATTTACACGGGCATACTTCTTATATCTACAAGAAGTGGATTTTAAGAATTTATAGGGTAAGTGATCAATTTTATAAGTATATATACATAATGGATTTTTGTGAGATGTATGTATTCCTCAAACTTATTTGACACAAGTTTTTCAAACAATTTTCGAAAACTATAGTCCAAAATAATTTTTACAAACATGTACACACATTTGAAAATCATTTTGCAAAAGTTTTTCAAACAGTATAGCTAGATTTTTCAAAATATTTTTGCAACCATTTTTCAAACCATTTGCAAATCATTTTTCGAACATTTTATTTCACACAAAGAAAATAAAATTTTGCAAACCACACATTTTTACAAAGGTTGAAAACATGTAGCAAAATATTTTCAAAATAGTTTTCAATAAATGTTCACAATGATTTTCAAACTATTTTTCAAATTTTCACATGATTTATTAATCAGTAAATACAAAAAAGGATTTCAGGAATAATCACATCTTTTTATTAAGGTTTTTAATGAATTTTAAAGAATTATTAGCCATATTCTTAGAAAATACGAAAAGTACGAGTTATGGCTAATGTATATACGCAGTATATACGACCCCCTATACTTAGCTTGAGCCATGTCCTCATAGATCAGAGAGAAAAGAGAAAACATATCTCGTACTAAGTATAGGCAAGGCTAAAGAATGAATAAACGAAAGGAAGGAATCAATGAATAAACGAATGAGAAGTTGACCGTCCCCCCCTATACTTAGGATCAAATAATCCTAAGTATAGCAAACTGTACACAATGCAGGGAGGATCAAGGTTGGGAATGAACATATCGTACTCAGATTGTCTCCCCCTATACTTAGGGTAAGATATCCCTAAGTATAGACAAGAAGAGGAGACAATGGAGAGGATCGGAATGAACAGAACCACTCGGGGTGCACCCCCCCTATACTTAGGACAAAGTACATCCTAAGTATGGAAAACTGTCTACAAGGGCGACACCTTTTTGATACAAAAAGAAGACAGAAAAGGAAAAGAAGAAAAGAAGAAAAGATGAAAGATCGTGAGGATGTACACGCCACTCCCCCTATACTTAGGGTAAAGGAAGCCCTAAGTATAGGCAACAACAGGAGTGATGACACGGAACGAAGAAAGAACACTTGGCTCGTCCACCCCTCTTATATGTAGGACAAAGTGCTACCTAAGCAAGGCAAACACGAGAATGGGTGGACGAGCAATACGGGAGGGACAGAGATGAACAAAGGAGAATGTACAATAGAGATGGATATACATATGATCAAGAAGGCCGAAAGCTAACCTTCTTGCAAGACCGCTGAGGGATAGATCTGATATGGTGCAAGTCGACATCGGGGTTCACAATAGACGGAAGCCGATCAGGGTCGACACGGTGAAGGCCCTCAGTGGAATCAAATCGAAATGGGACGAACTGGTCAATGGAAGCAGTATGGCTAGGTTTGCTCTTGGTGGTCCTATGGTGTGAAGGCACAGACTGGTGAGTGGAAGAAGTACGGCTAGGTCCGGCCTTGGAAGTCTCGCTGATATCAAAGTGGAATGGGACAAACTCATTATCCTCGGAAGAAGTGTAATCGGAGTCGTCCTGCGAGGTCTCGTCCAGGTCAAAACCAAAAGGAACGAAGTCATCAGTGGAAGTAGTAGAACTCAGATCGTCCTCGAGAGTCTCACCCAGATCATTTTCATCATCAGGAGGCCAAAAATTTTTAACATTCGCATCATAACCGACCTCGATCATCATCACTTTTGAGTGACCAAGAACGGACTTATCAGTGGAAGTAGTCAAACTAGGTCTGTCCTGTCTAGTCTTGGTATCTACCCGCTGCTCAATGGGATCAATCACGTAAATGCTTTGGATTTCATCAACACATCGCCACACACCAGAAGGAGGAACCGTGAGGTCTATGCTTTCCGATTTCCTCCCCTTTTAGGGGATTCTTCGGGTCTCATCAAGGTCACTAAGCAAACATCTCTAATAGCATCAGATCGGTCACATGCCTTGGAGTCAGATAGAATCGGTGAAGGTGCATCAGGTGCAGGTCTCTGGTCTACTGTGTGTGCGGTGATCAACACTTCGCTCTCGTCAACAGGACGGAAGCGAATCTCTCCTGATCCATAGTCGATAACGACCCTCGCAGAGGCGAGGAATGGTCGTCCCAGGATGATTGGAGACGGCTCCCCTGTGGAGCTCTCCATGGGCAACACGACAAAATCAACATGGTGGCTCGTGCCCTGAATAGAAATGACGGCGTTTTCAAAGATACCCTTCAGCCTCTTGATAGATCCATCAGCAAACTGAACGATTATCCTGGTTTTCTTTAGAGGCCCTAAGTGAAGAGACTGTACCAGTGAGAAGGGTAATGTGCTAATAGATGCACCACCGTCCAGGAAAGTGCGATCACAAGTATAATCAGAGATGGTGCAAGTGATGAAAGGGGTAGCTGTGTTCTTTTTTCTGGGAATGGGACGATGAGTGATGGCGTGGGCAGTGGCCATGGTCAGAATGTGACGCTCAGATCTGCTCCTCCGCTTTCTCTTCTTGGGAAGAGGAGCAAATAATTGGGTCATGGCCTGCTGAAGTGGGGCACGGATAATCTCATGAATGGTGGCCACCACTTCGGGTTTAGTCAACATTTTTTTGAACTTTTGGACTTCCTCCATACAAGGGAGGAAGTCAGAATCATCATATACACGAGGCATGCCAAGAGCAGTCTGTACATCAGCATCCTCGGGGTCAAAGGTGGGACTAGGTGTGAAGGGATGTGTGGTCAAGGGTTCTGGCAAGTGGACTCTCTCCTCACAATATGAATCAACCAAGTGTCTCCCGAACTGTTTGGATTTTCAAATTTTTCTCGTTTTTTTATATATTTGGCAATTGCAATCTCCCATGATTCTCCACAAGCAAAGCCGTATCCTTGACGAAAAGAGCACTATTCCGATATTCTCTCAAAGTGGCAAGATTCTCCTTCATCAAATTGATGTGCTCTAGCATTAGGTTCATGACAACACTCATGGAAGTCGCGGGAGGTGACTCCAACAGATCAGACTCGGGTGGATGTGAAGGTGGAGGTGGATGTGGGTAGAAGTTCAAGGTCTGATACTGTGGCTGAGGCTGGTATGTACAGAAATCAGAAAAAGTAGGAGGAGGATCCTCCTGGTAAAAGGTAGGTGGACCGGCTGGAGCGAGCGAGGGGTCCGCAAAGTCCAGATAAAATGTGCTCCAGGGGTCCATCTCAAAAGCAAAAGAAAATGATTCGGGGGAGCACGAAGGTCAAGTCAAGAGAGTGAAGAAGAAGGCGCAAGTGCGCAGACGCGATCTAGGACACACACAAAACAATCACAAGCAAAAATGAAAACAAGTCAAACCCTCAGTTCACCTACTCGACTCGGTAGAGACCGTAAAATCGGTCTTTTTATCTTGTCTGTTTTAGAGTTAGGTGAGAAGTCAAAATATTGCACAAACACTTAGGGGGCTGAATGGGATTTGGGCACTATCCTTAGTGTGTACGCGAGCGAATAAAAACGAAGACAATGAGGGGATTACTCGCCCCAAGAGAAAATCTTTTTGGTTGGTTTTAGGGTCAAGTAATATTAGCAGTCATAATTTTATTGGTTATCACTTTTTTGGATTTGTTTAGTGAGAAATGCACGTGCCTATTGGGGAATCAATTCCTTTGAGCTCCTAGGTTGGCAAAATCAGAGGGAGAGTCAGAAAAGCAATGCAAGCGGCAAACAATGATGAATGCTAAAGAGAAATGCTCACCTTGCCTCCAACACTCTACATGCAAGGATGCTCAGCGGAATTGAAACCTATCTATATGCAAATGCAAGCCGATGAAATCGCCCTAAGTTCAGAAACTGCTATTATCGTGAAGAACCACAAGTCGATCACCAATCCTCAATCCAAAAGTCCGGTCTAGGCTCACCCCTCCTCCTCTCGACAAATCGAGTTCAGGAGTGACGCTTGGCAGGATGGGCTCACGGCGCGGCGGCTCGAAGATGGTGATCAACTGTTTTATAATTTGACTAAGTCCAAACGATACTATAGGCACATGCAAAGATATTAGGTGTTTGGCCTTAATCTATCGCAAGCAACTCCTAAAACTAGGGGCTCAATCACACAAAATAAATGAAACAAAAATCGGAAAACAAAATAAAAAAATGCGAAGAAAAAGCTGACAAAACTGCGGTGAGCCCCCAGGTGTACAAACACCTGGAAATTAGGCTCGAAAGTCCAACATTCGGGGGTGCCTGTATTATTACAACAACTAGTGTCTCTTTCTCACTTAAATTACAAAATAACTATAATAAAATAAATGATAAGAAGATGTTTTCAAAATCCTCCAAGTCCTTCTTTGTGCTAGGTCAAAGCCGCCTCACGTGAGTGCACTGGTGCTGTAAAGAGGAGCTCCTCCCTCGATCCGCGTACCTCGCACAAAATCCAAACAAGGAGAGTGGTTAGACAATTCAACAGATATATCAAAAATAATGAAAATAAAAATAAAAATAAAAGCCACGAAATATAGACAAATAATCACAACACAACAAAAACAAGATCTATGCACTATTGCTCCTCGGCAACAGCGCCATTTGATAAACACGGAGATCGAGAGCGGTCGTACGGTTTCACAAGGCGAAACCGCAGTCGATGTCTTGACCACTGCAAAATCCCATATTTAATCAACAATGAACCCACAATCAAATATCAAATAATGACAACAAATGTGGAGTCAAAATTATTTATAATTCTACATAAAAGATGTATAGATGTGAGTACGTAGAGAGTTCGAACACAGGGAGCAAGGCAGGATAGATCAACGAGTGTGTGTGTGAATGTGATGTATTGTCTACAAAATGCAATACAAATGTTTTTGTGGGTTTTTAATTTTTAATTAATTTTAATTTTTAATTTTGTATTTTGATTTTTAATTTTCTGATTTTTTATTTTCTTTTTATATTATATATATTTTTTATTATCTTTTTCAATATTGGAATATATATACAATATAAGAAAAGAGGTGCTAGGCTATTTATAAAAATAGGAAAAATAGTCAAAAATTAGGAAATAAAATATTTTTGGTCTTTTTATAATTGTTTACTGTTTTTATGATTTTTGGGGATTTTTCTAAATATTTTTGGTATTTTTAAAAATTAAAATAAGACAAAACAGTGAATAAAAGTGCCGGCCGAAATGAAAATGGGAATGAAAAATATCAAACAGTAACAAAATTTTCCCAAATTAATTTTAAAATAAAGATAATAAAATAGGGAACCTACAGGATCTGAGTTTATATTTTTTGGAGTTTTCTATGATTTTTTAGATTTTTTTGAATTTTTAGGATTTTTCTAATTTTTAAGGTTTTTGTTTTGAAATTTTTAATTGTTTTTGGATTGACACTAGAATACAATAAAATAGACCTTAGGTATTTTTTTTGAATTTTTCAAGTGTTTATAATTTTTTTATGGATTTTCTAAGATAGACAGTACTAAAAATGCATGTTTTTGATTTTTAATAAATATAAAAATGCAATAAAAATGAAATGCAAAAATATGGCAAGAATGTGCAAGTTAACAGGAGCTTAAAATGATTTTTGTGGAATTTTTGGGCTTTGAGAAATGCATGAAATAAATGGACAAAGTACACAAAAATACCAATCCTAGCAGGGGTATAAGTGCAAATATCAAAACATTTAGTGGCTAGATTACAATTTTCCAACAAAATTTATAACTAAATATGCGAATTAATGGACTAAATAACAACCACAGAACCCGCAGGGGTAATCGTGCAAAAACATCAAGGTCACGCGCGCGGGGCACGTGAACCTGGGAGGGGCATAATTGTAATTATCAAAACCTTGGGGGCTGATATGCAAAAATCCCAGAAATTTTATACTGCATTTAAAGTTTTGGCACCTCAAACAAATAAACAAAAACACCGGGGTCGATCTGAAAAATGCCAAGTCACGTGCGTAGCGCACGTGACCTGGCGAGGACCTAAGTGGAATAAGTGAAAGTACGGGGGGTCTTAAAGCAAATTTTACAAAATATTTAACCCGCAGAAGAATGATTTAAAAAGTAATATTTAATTACACAAAATGGCAGGGTAATAATAGCAAAATACCCAACCCCGATGATCGGATGGCTGAAGAGATAGCGTGTGACACGTGGCGCCAATCCGACGGTTGGCAGCAGGGCGCGATCCAACGGTGTGGCGTGGGCCACTTATCCACGTGTCATAGCTAGATCGCGCGATGCCGCTTCGGGTCCGACGGTCAGGATTAGAAGCTCTTCGTGGGATGGACGTCCTGGGCTTGATCGGATCCAACGGCGGCTGTGCTTCACGAAGAACTGGGCTCGATCGACGATGCAGAGGGATCCAACAAGAACAGAAGAAGAACATCGGGGAGCTGAGCTTCCCCTGGCGCTGATGGAGTCCCTCCGACGTTAGGGCTCCTCCAAAATGCCCAGGACGACACCTGGGAGCCTCTTCGAACGAATGGTTGCTTCAAAATGGTGAGGGGATCGCCGGAGCGGCACCACAGTGGTCGGAGATGGAAGAAGGCTCCAGGTGCCTCAAGCTTCCAAAAATCGACCCCAACAGGGGGTCCTTGCGCACCTGGTACCTGCAAACAAAGAACACAACGGTAGAAGGTGGTCCCAGGGCAAGTTTAAGATGGAATGGTGGAAGTTGGTGGCTCGCCGGAGCTTCGACGAATGGTAGAGTGCCAATCGATCTGGAAGATATTAACTTACTCCTAGGGCTACTGCGAATCAAAGAAAATACACGAAAAACGCAAGAGAAACAGATCTCAAGGGTAAGAACCCAAGGTCAGAACCTCACGGCGGCGCGGCCGCCGGTGATGGTGGAACGCTCTCAGGCCTTCACCGCACCTCGACGAGGGACTGGGTCGACCCTCTGTCACCGAGGACTCACAGCAGAGGCTCGGAGGTCTTGGCTTCAGCCAAAAGATGGTTCAAAAGGAAAAAGGACGATGGGGCTCAATTTTGAATGGTGGACGAGGGGGCGTGAAGATCGAAGGTCAACGGGCGCCACAACGATGCAATCGCCGATGTGAGCCTAAAGCGTGTAAGCCTGATCCTAGGGCTACAAAAGTCGCGAAGGATCTATCATGGAATAGTGCAAGGCACGCCCGCGAAAATCCAAGAAATGGGCGAAAAACCAAAAATTCTGACAAGAACGAGGGGGGTCAGACAGTTGGCCGAGGTCAACTGTCATACCCACCTGGTTGGTCCACGTGGACCAACCAGGAAAAACCTGCAAAAAATGTCTTATTATTTCAAATTAAAATAGTAAACGATATTATTAAATTTAGGTTATTAAATAAAAATTGTTTATTATTTTATAAATTATTTTATCATAATTTTTATTTATTTTTATGAAGTATAAATTTACAAGTTCCCTTTTATGCCCTTTGTAGGCATATATACCTATATAATTTATTATTTTATTTTTATTTTGTGTTTTTAATCTCTTTAATTTTGTTTATTAATTTATAAAATTAGAAAATACTTTTATACACTTATTTCTATTTTTATTTTAATTTTCTGATGTATTTTGTATATTTAATAAAATATAAGTACAATTTATATAGGTATAAGTATAGGTAGTGTACCTATGTATAATATATACATGTATTTTTATTTTGTATTTTATTTAGGTTTTTATTCTAATTTTAATGTACATATTTATAATAAATAATATTTACAAAATTATAAAAATATAAAAATACAAAAATAATGAATAAATAATAAATTGAATATTTTAATCTGTACAAGTATACAATGTGGGTCCAAAACTCAACTTTCAAACCGTAGCTCCACCCAATGCGAAACTACCGCCATTAAATAGATTATTTTATTCTATATACAATTAAAGGTGAGTTTGCTGCATTTGGATCTTTCATTTGTGAGATACGGGTCTGAGAAGTTAGGATTCTGGATTTTTATTCAGACCATAATTTTTTATCTGGACATTATTTTTCAGTGAAATCAATTTTATATTTTTCTTTATTTAATTGTCTACAACTTTCATGTATAAAGTTTCTTTATTTGAAGTATAAAAAGTGGAACCAAAAATAGGTCCAAAAATGAATAATGAATGCATTAAAAAGAACATGTATTTTGGCTGTATTTTGACCCTTATCTTCCCCCTACTTTATTCCTTGTCGACCTATTCATCAAGATGCCTAGGTCTCAGAGTTTCGGGTCATAAAATATTTACAATATTTTATTCTTTTTCTTTTCTTTTATTTATTCTATAATTTTGGCTTTAATTACAGTATTTATACACTATTTACATGGACATGCATGAATGCTAAGATGCTCTAATTAAGGATATTTACATGCATTTGCCAGGGTTTTTGAGGCCAAAATGATAGAATAAAGATGATGAAATGTGGATTCATCACGAGGCCGCAACCTGTAACTTACCCCTTTCCACGACGGCGACGCCACCTCCAACCTAGGCCGCAGCCCCCCTCGACGCCATCCACCCTTCGGCGCCGTCCGCGTGCTACGGTGCCCCACGTTGCCGCACTCCATGCACCACACCTGCGCGTGGACCACCTCCTTCGACCTCGTCCAGCATGGTGGCTACGCACCGCCTGAGCCCTCGTCCAGCGCCACCATCGCCCACCGAAGAAGAAGGGGCGATGACCAAGCCCTTGGCGGCGGTACCCCTCTATTGAAGAAGAAACGATGAACCAAAGAAGCCCTAGGGCATTAATTTATTCGAAAAAATTACAGTTTGCCCTCGGACGTTCTCAACTTTACAGAAAGGCCCTTGCCAGAATCAAGCATACATTTGGGCAAAAATTACATCTAAGCCCCAGAAATTTCAAATTTGCCAAAAAGCCCCCCTGTGCCCGAATAGAGCACGTGCTTTTCACGCATTACTTGGGTAATTTGCACAATTCTTGCCTTTATTTATTTCTTGTTATTTATTTATGCGAGAACAATAAATATTTGCAGATTAGTCCTTATTAGCCAGACATTATCTTTGCATGTGTTTTTGAATGAAATAAATGTTATTCGTGATTTAAAAATCTTGCAAAAATTATGCTATGCTCCTGATGTGATTATCTTCCTAGCATAATTTTTTCATTGCATTTTGTCTTCATTTATTATTTTAAAAAATAAAAAACAGAACCATTTTGTCTTCCTAAAATTCAAAAATTCATAAAAATTCAAATATTGTTCCAAAAATTCCAAAAAAATTAGGTAGTTTTATTTCATTGTCTTTTAATTTCTAATAAATTTTCACGCATTGATTCGTTATAAAACCATGAAAAATTAAAAAAATACTAAAAAACTTATAAAAATCACAGAAAATTCAACAAAATCCAAAAATTGTGATTTTAATTTCTGTTTGTATATAATATCTTCTATTTTGTTATTAAAATAATTTCCAAGAGTTCTGGGTATTAAAATATTTTTAATTTGTAAATTACTCCAGGCTGTGCATAATTTACATTTTCTCACTGTTTGATTTTTATAAAATCACAAAAACATCAGAAAAGTCTAAAGAAATTACCAAAAATATTTCAAAACATTTAAAACTCAAAATTAATTTCTCTAAATTTTTCTGAGCATTTTCGGTATAATTGAAAATTACAAAAAAATTTGGTGTGCATATTTCTGATCTTGTGAATATTGCTTTATGTTATTTTTGAAAATTAAAAAAATTGCAAAAATCAAAATCACTAAAAATTTGAAAATCAGAAAATACAAAAATATTAGAAATAAAAAAATAAAAAAATAAAAAATTCGAAAAAAGTAAGGATAGTTGTCCAATGAGATTCCTGTTTTCTCTTAATTGATTTTTGATAAATTGAATAACCCTCGGGATTTGTAGCCTCCCTGAGTTTGACCCTATTCGCTACACAGGTTAATAAGTAGCAAAAATAAAAAAAATATTTGTTTGTCATGTGATTTTTGGGGATAGAAACGACAACCTATTTACCATTAATTTATCCGATCCACCAATTTTCCGTAACAACAAAATGGCACCGTTGCTGGGGAGGCACGACGAGGGTAGTTAGGTTTCTCTTTTGACCTGCTATTCTTGGTTGTAAATATCTGTTTACAATTTGCCACATTATTCCGTTGTTCATATCACTGCATTCGTTTCATTTTTTCTCATATTTGATAATTGTATTTCTTACACATTCTCTTTTCTTTTTCTTGCGAGGTCCCACGGAGCGAAGGAGGCGATCCTGGGAGAGCCGAAGCACCCAAGCGACGTGGAGGCGGCTTGATTGTTCACCAAGCCGTAGATAGCGTGAGAAGAGGAGAAGAAGAATTGAAGGAGACGAGAAAAAAATTAAAAAAAGGAGAGAGAGAGTTTTTCTTTTCCATTTGAACTCTTGTAAACAGACATTCATTTGTTGCGGGGTTTGTTCACCAAGTGCCGGTGCACTTGGGGGACCTCACTGGTTTTGTTTTCATCGTCTTCTTTTTCTTTGTTTCCTGCAGATTTTGTGAGCTACCCCTTGATTGCTTTAATTAATTTACTTGAGCCGGGTAATTAATTAGGTCCAAACACTCTAAACAATAATTTCTGTGCCTATAGAGTAGAGAGTAATTTGGACTTAGTCAAATTAACTTGTTCTTTCCCGTTAATAGAAGCTATCATCTAGGACAGTTCACTTGGATTTGCATATAGGATAGCTTATTTCAATTCTGCGCAGATCACTTGCATGTAGAGTGCTGGCGACAAGGTACGCATCTCTAACCCCTGCATGCATCATTGTTTTTAATCGCGCATTGGCATTTTTGATCTCCTTCCTTGTTTTCACTCACATAAGTTAAAAAGGAAATTGGACACTCAGTAGGCGAGTCTTTGAAAATATTTTAAATCAAGTGATAACTACTAAAATCGAGACTGCTAAAGAAAACTCAACCCTAAAAAATACAAGGAAAATTATTGTTTTGGGGAGAGTAACCCCCTCATTGTTTGGTTTGCTTGAGCGAGAGAGCGACCCACACACTAGGATAGAGCCACGCCCAAACTCTTTTCAGACTACTATCTTGGGTTAGTCGTTCTCCAGTGAGGATCTCTCCGCTAGCCGGTAAAGCGACCCGTGACGTCCTTAACAGATTGAATTGATCGGGTAGCCGGTAAACATTCTGCAATTCATACTGGCTGGGAATGATCTAACTTTGGGATTAGGCCAGTCTCCTGAGAGCATTGGGATCCTAACAGCCCGCTCTAACTGCTCTGATAGATTGTATTGTCACCAAACTCTAAAATTGACAAGATAATTGACCGAACCTTCACGGTCTTCACTTTGAGTTGAGTTGGTGAACTGGGGGTTTGTATTGTGTTTGATTGCTTGTGTGCTTGCTAGATCCTTCTATGCATTTGTGCCTTTTTCTCCATATCTTTTGACTTGACCCTCGTGCTGTCCCGATCCCGTCTTTTATTACGGAGATGGCCGACTGGAGTTATTTTAATCCAATCTTTGCGAATACCTTGTACTCTCCAGATAATCCACCTTCCTTTTTCCAGGAGGACTTTCCTTCTGATTTTTGTGCATATCTGCCTCACCCATTATTTCAGGAATCAGAGGACTTCGATTTTCACCCACCTTCATACAACCCATCCGATCCTGGGATTTTGGAGTCACCTTTCATGGTATCCACACTTGAGACCCTGAACCAGATGATGGAGCATATGAATTCAAATATTACAAATCTATTTAACATAAATACAAGCCAGAATGCTGCTCCACTATTTGCGGATGTGGATTCACTTGAGGATAATCATGAGAGCTTGCAATCGCCCAAAATACAAAAAATGAGAAAAAGTTAAAAATCCAAAAAGATTATGGGAGACACATTGTTGATTCATTTTGTGAGGAGAGGACCCAAATGCCCGATCATTTACCCACACATATATCCACCACATGTCCCAATCTTGACCCCGAGGATTCCATTATACAGACTGCTCTTGGCAATCCTCGTGTAAATACTGATTCTGACCTCCTCCCTTGTATGGATGAGGTCCAAAAATTCAAAAAATATTGACTGAACACGAAGTGTTGGCCACCATTCACGAGATTATTAAAGCCCCACTTCAACATGCCATGAAAGATTTATCTACTCCTCAATACAAGAAGAGAAAGCGAAGGAGAAGATCTGAGCGTCACATCTTGACCATGGCCACTGCCTACGCCATCTCTCACCGTCCATATTTTAAGAAAGGGAACACTGCCACACCTCTTATGAGTTGCTCTATATCTGACTATTCTTGTGATAACACTCTCCTTGACGGTGGTTCGTCAATCAATATAATGTCCTTCTCTATGGTACAATCTCTTCATCTTGGGCCTCTTAAGAAAAGCAGGATGATAGTTCAATTTGCTGATGGATCTATCAAGAGGCCGAAGGGTATTCTAGAAAACACTGTCATTCTTATTCAGGGCATGAATTTCACTTCGAATTTTGTTGTAATGCCCATGGAGACCTCCACCCCTGTGGAGCACCCTCCCATCATCCTGGGATGGCCGTTCCTCGCCTCTGCAGGAGTTGTTATTGATTATGGTTCAGGAGAGATTCGCTTCCGTTCTGATGTAGGGAGCGATGTGTTGATCACTACACCCACTACTGACCAGAGACCTGCATCTCATGAGAGCCTGCCCGTGTTAGCCAACCCCAAGGAATTTGACCTTGATGATAATATCAGAGATTCTTTTTATATGTTGGATGATAATGAAACCCAAGAATTCCTCTTCAAGGAGGAAGACTCGGAAAGCATAGACCTCGGAGTTCCCCCTTCTGGTATGTGAAGATACATTGATGACATCCGCGGAATTTACACAATATATACCTTAGAGAGGAATGAAGAATCTGAGACTAGATAGGACAAACATGATTTGACTACTTCCACTGATGAGTCCGTTCCTATTCACTCTGATTCAGACGAGACCGATCAGACCAAATTTGATTTGATTGCTTTTATAAAAGAATTTGGGCCTTTTGATAAAGATGATGATCCGGTAGAGGCTCACCAGTCTAAAATTGATCCTACTTTTTCTGATAATAATTTCGAGCCATTTTAATTTTATGTTTGCGAGACTTCCCAGGCCGGACATGACCATACTACTTCCAATAACCGGTTTAGGCCTGCACAATCTGAAATCGCTGAGGATACATTCTTGGTTGATCCTACTCAGTTTATATCTAATGATGATCCCAATATCGACCTACACCTTGTCAAATCCATACCTCAACGGTCCCGCAAGAAGGTTCGCTTTCGACCTTCTTGACCTTTGTACATCCACTCCTCTTGTATATCCTTTCGTTTCACTCTTTCTTCTCCCGTTTTATCATTCACCCCTTTTCCGTGTGTGTATATATGTTATACTTAGGATGTGCTTTATCCTAAGTATAGGGGGGTGAATGATTTGTGTTGTTCATATTCGTCCTGTTCATCACTCTTGTTGTTGCCTATACTTAGGGATACTCTACCCTAAGTATGGGGGGTGATGTTGTTCATATCGTGTCTTTGTATTTTTGAGTCTGTACATTCTCGTCATCGGTTTTCCCCTTTTGTACACTCTACTATACTTAGGATTACTTGATCCTAAGTATGGGGGGGATCACCAACTTCTCTTCTTTTTATCTTTTCTTTGAGTTGTTGTAGCATAGGAGTCTTTTCACTTTTCTATACTTAGCACGAGTTATGTCTTCCTTTTTCGCTCTCTGATCACTATGAGGACATAGTTCGAGTTAAGTATTGGGGGTGTCGTATATATTGTATATGTACTTTATACATAACTCGTACTTTTAAATATGTTTATTTGAAGTGTTATGTTTATAATTTTGTAAAATCCACGTGTGTAAAAAAACAAAACAAAACAAAAACTACAAAAAAATCTATAAAAACTTGCATAATTAAAAAAACCTTTCTTTTACATCTGCATTTTCCTCCAAAAATCCATAAAGAGTTCAAAATTAGAAAATTGTTTAGAAAATGTTCTTTTCACATGTGCATCATTTCTTTTCAAAAAAGAAAACTCTCCGCATTGTTCATATTTTGCATTTGCATGTGCATTTTTCAAGATAGTATTGACATTTAAACTATATCTGGAATAAAATTGAAGAATGGACTTAGTTGGACCTTAATCCACCTAATTTTCAGAGGAACTTCACCGAGAAATAGGATTTTAGAAGCTTCAGGTCTTTGACTTAATTCTTTGAGTTCCACATGACAATGTGCAATGTTTGACTCTTAGTGTCTAACCTGGTCTCTTCATTTTGGGTATAACTCTGGAACAGGGAATCAATTTGTACTCCCGCACTATGCACTTGGCTCAACTCAGACGGGATGTTGGAAGACTGTGTGAGTTTCTTTTCTGGTAGCATGGAAATCTAAAGATCGGAGTACGGGTTGAAATAAAGCTTCGAAAAAGGAATGGATGGCTGGGCACATATTTTTCTAAGACCCCAAAACATGTACAGAAATAAAAAGATTCTATATCCGTATGGGCACAACAAGATCCAAGCAGAACTACCAAAAATCCAAATACAAAGAAGCCACTACCAAATAAATATCTGACCAAAAAGGTCCAAGCTTCAAGAAAACCTGCAGATCTTGGTGGAGACTCGGCTACATTGGACAGCTTCATAAGGAGAGGTGACTACACTGGCCACCCTCCAGTTCTTTTCTCCTTCTAACTTCTCCCTCAATTCGATAGTGAACACAACGCGATAGACCTTAGAAGAAAATACCTGACTTCCCGAGGATGAGTTACTGGAGAGGAGATTTGCATGGTAGTCCGGCATTCTAGATGGGAAGAGCTAAAACCTTTCACACACATGAGTCGATTGTTCAATGTTCATAGGGTGTGCTTTGGGAAGAGGATTGATCTAAGATGACTTATGAGCCGAAACTGTGACAATGATGATGTAGAACTTGAAGGCTGTCGATTTTAAAATTCTAAGTCTCATCGAAGTTCCAACACACAAATAATTCAAAGGTCCGATAGAGCTCCAAACTACAATTTTATGAAGATAAGTTTAGTGCTCAATATTGTCCTACTTTCTTTATTTTCCCTTTCTTTTTCTTTTTCTTCACTTATTTTTTCAAATAAGTGTTTGCTAAGGGACTAGAAAAGGTAAAGCATAGGAGGATGATGAATCTGTGATTCTTCATCTTTATTCATTTATTTTAGTTTAAAATCCCTTATAAAACACCTGCATATAACACTAACTCCATATTCTTACTAACTTGCATATGTGTAAATATCGTACACTTCTTACTAATTTTAACCTAAAATAAATAAATAAAGAAAGAAAGGAAAATAAAGAAAATAAAATAAAAAAGGAAGACTGTATATAGGCTGACCCGAATCCCGAGAGAAGGTCAAGACTTGACCTGATCGACCAGGAATAAAGTTGGGGGATATAAAGGTCCTTAAGCAGAAAATCAAAAAAATGTGTGTGTTGTTGTAAATACTTCTCACTTATTTTGTGTATATCTGTATAAAACTAACACTAATTTATTTGTGCCTTAATTGACCTCAAATCAAATAACGTTCAAAACCAAAGTTGTAAATAAAAATGTGTTCTAATTAATAAAAATAATTGTACAATTAAATCATGTACAGAATAAAAGTAACCACACTTAGAAAAAAGCCACTAAGCACTAATTGAAAGAGCAATTCCAGCTTTAAATGAACTCAAATTGAACCAATCTTACTTCTATTGGATTCTAAATTAAATTATCTTTAAAATGGCTGTATTTTCATAATTTTTGGAGTTTCAGTTGAAAAGTCAATTTTCTGGGGTGGTTTGTGCAATTTTCCCATGTATTTTGTAAATATTGTACTTGTATATATTTGTAAATTATTTAAAATAAAAAAATAAAAAAATATTTTTTTTAAAAACAAAAAAAGCTAATATCTTCATTTACCCTTGTATATAATGTCATATATGTATATAGTATATGTATATAGTTGCTATTTTTAATTAACCACCATAAAAAAATAAAAAAAAACATTTTTAATTTAAATAAATAAAAGTGACGAAAATTCAAAAAAATTAGATAATTTTGTAAATAGTTTTATCTCTTTTACTTTATCTCATTTCATCTCTCTTATCTCTTCCACCAAAAAATTCAAAAATTCATTTCAATTTTCATCTCTCTTATCTCTTTATCCAAAAAATTCAAATTTCATTCTATCTTTTCTATTTATATGGCTCCTTCTCCCTCATTTCAACTGGATCAATCTTGAGAGAGAGGAGCCCGATCTCCGAGAGAAAATTTCGTCAAGAAAGTTGCCTAGTCTCCAAGCTGTCCGGTGACAACGAGTAGGCCTTGTAGAGGCGATCACGGTCCATTTCAGCTCCTAAGGCAAGATCCACATTTTTCTTATTTTTTTTATCTTAGGTTAATCATAGTCTATTTCGTTGCTTTTTAATTCCATCATCATTTTATTTATCTAGATCTTTAAAAAAATTCATCACGATTTTGAACAGCTTCGACTCGATTTTTCATCTCATGTTCTTGATCTCCCTGCATTCTATTCTATCTTCTACGATCTCTCAACTCCGACCACGCACGATGATCGGAGAATCGGATTCGATCCTTTCATTTCCGTCGGATCCTCGTTCATTTACCTATTTGTAAATAAATAATAAAAAAATTATTTGTTTCTTTTTCTCTAACCTTTGTTTTGCAGGATCTTTAAAAAAATAAAAAAAGGAAAAAATAAAAAAAGGGAAAAATAAAAAAAGAATTTCTATATCCTATTTTTTAATTCCTATTTTACGGATTTACAAAAAAAATAAAATTATTTTTGTTATTACTGTTTACATTCTGCTTTACAACAGAAATAAAAAAACAAAAAAAAGAAAAAAAAATCAACAAACGGCAGGGTCGCCGCCCCCCGCCGCCGGCCTTACAGCGTGCCACCGCTCCTCGCCTCCAGCGGGCCGTCCAGCATCCTCCTCTAGACTGGCGGGCGGTGCAGCCGCCAGCCCTCCCGTGCTCCGTACGCCACCCGTGCCCCAAACCACACCCCCGCGCCCGTACCGCCGCGCGAGGCCGTAGCCTGCAACTCGCCCCTTTCCACATTGGCGGCGCCGCCTCCAGCCTAGATCGCAGCCCCTTGATGCCATCCACCCTTCAACGCCGTCCGCGCGCTGCGGTGCCCCACGCGGCTGCACTCCATCCGCCGTACACCGTCCCCGCCCACTGCCTCTGCGCGCAGCCCTTCCACGCGCCACACCTGCACGCGGACCACCTCCTTCGACCTCGTCCAGCACGTGTCTACGCACCGCCTGAGCCCCCATCCAGCGCCGCCATTGCCCATCGAAGAAGAAGGGTCAGCAGTCAAGCCCTTGGCGGCGGTACTCCCCTTTGTTGAAGAAGAAACAACGAACCAAAGAAGTCCTAGGCCATTAATTTATTCGGAAAAATTACAGTTTGCCCTCAGACGTTCTCAACTTTACAGAAAGGCCCTTGCCAGAATCAAGCATACATTTGGGCAAAAATTACATTTGAGCCCCCAGAAATTTCAAATTTTCCAAAAAGCCCCTGTGCCGGAACAGAGCACGTGCTTTGCACGCATTACTTGGGTAATTTGCACAATTCTTAATTTTATTTATTTCTTGTTTTTTTATTTATGCGAGAACAATAAATATTTGTAGATCAATCCTTATTAGCCATACATTATCTTTGCATGTGATTTTGAATGAAATAAATGTTATTTGTGATCTAAAAATCTTGCAAAAATTATGCTATGATCCTGATGTGATTATCTTCCTAGCATAATTTTTTTATTGCTTTTTGTATTCATTTATTATTTTTTATTTTTAAAAAATAAAAAACAAAGCCATTTTGTCTTCCTGAAATTCAAAAATTCACAATAATTCAAACATTGTTCCAGAAACTCCAAAAAAAAATCAGGGTAGTTGTATTTCATTGTCTTTTAATTTCTGACCAATTTTCACGCATTGATTCTTTATAAAACCACAAAAAATGAAAAATACTAAAAATCTTATAAAAATCATAGAAAATTCTACAAAAATCAAAAAATTGTGATTTTAGTTTTTATTTGTAGATAATTTCTTCTATTTTGTTATAAAAATAATTGCCAGGAGTTTTGGGACTTAAAATATTTTTAATTTGCAAGTTAGTCCAGGCTGTGCATAATTTTGCATTTTCTAACTATTTGATTTTATAAAATCACAAAAACATCATAAAAGTCTAGAAAAATTACCAAAAATATTTCAAAACTTCTAAAACTCAAAATATTTTCTCTGAATTTTTCTGAGCATTTTCGATATAATTGAGAATTACAAAAAATTGGTGTGCATATTTCTGATCTTGTGAATATTGCTTTGTGTTATTTTTGAAAATTTAAAAATTGAAAAAAATCAAAATCACTAAAAATTTGAAAATCAAAAAATACAAAAAATTAGAAATAAAAAAATATAAAAAAAATAAAAATTTCACAAAAACCAAGGATAGTTGTCCTTTGAGATTCATGTTTTCTCTTAATTGATTTTTGATTAATTGAATAACCTTCGAGATTTGTAGCCTCCCTGAGTTCGACCCTGTCCGCTACACAGGTTAATAAGTAACAAAAATTAAAAAAAATTATTTGTTTGCCACATGATTTTTGGGGATAGCAATGACGACCTGTTTAACATTAATTTATCCGATCCACCAATTTTCCATAACAACAATATCCTGAGAGCATTAGGTTCCTAACAACTCAGTTTAACCGCTCTGATAGATTGTATTACCACCAAACTCTAAAATTGACAAGATAATTGACCGGACCTTCACGATCTTCACCTTCAGTTGAGTTGGTGAACTGGGGGTTTGTATTGTGTTTGATTGCTAGTGATAGAGATCCTTCTGCGCAATTTGCGCCTTCATTCACTTTCACTCTTGCATTGACCTTCGTGCTCTCGCATCCTGCCTATTGATTTCGAAGATGTCGGACCGGAGTGCTTTTCGTTCGGACTTTGCGAACTCATTCTACACTCTGAGCCGTTTACCTTCAACCTTCACAACATCCATAAACCCACTATTTCATATTAGCTTCAATCTCGAATTAATATATGAGACTCCATTAATTCTAAGCACTAATCGAGTGTCATGCACATTTTCAGAGTCAGACACCGGACACTTGATGCCACCAAAGGGAAAGGGAACCATGTCGGAGTAGAGCGAGATCAACAACACCCTGTTAGCCTCCATCCAATCAATTCAAGTCCAGATAACAGACCAGGCTAATTTTCAGACCGCATTGAGAGATATGATTCTTGAGCTGAGGCAGGAAAGAGAAGACAAGAGAGAGGGGGATAACAGAAACCATGGAGGTGGGAATGAGGGAGAAGAACCTCACATAGAACCTGGGGCTAAGCCTACATTAAAAGATGCTTATAATCCAGGGGACGGACAAACAAATTATTGGATACAAATCCCTGCGGTTCATGGGCATTTTGAGCTTAAGGCTACTATTTTACCTCTTCCCCCAATATTCCATGGAAATATTAATGAAGAACCTTATATACACCTCCAGCAGTTCGATCACATTTGTGGAATAATACACTACCCAAATGTCCCATTAGAGGTAGTGCAGATGACCGCCTTTCCATTCAGTCTGATGGGCAAAGCTTTGTATTGGTTAAATCACTTGGGGAAGGTTGTCACTACTTGGGAAGAGTTGAGGTCCGCATTTCTGAGCAAGTATTTTCCACTTGGATGACTCAACCAAATGCGATCCTTGATTGCTAATTTCTCCCAGATGCCCTAAGAGCCTATTCACGAGATGTGGGAAAGACTCAAAGATCTAATGAATAATGCCCCCAACATGATATTCCAAAGACCAGCCTTGTACAAAATTTCTTTGGGGGTTTAAGCATTGAGAATCAGACGCTGGTAGATGCCGCTTGTGGGGGAGCCACTTCAATAAGAACGAGGATGTCCTTTATCAAATTTTTGAGGAGATGGCAGAAAGTTCAGCGGTTCTTTCTTCTTCACGTGCTTTTCAGAAGCACCCCATCACCGCCCTTGCAGTACCCCACAAGGATGTCAATATGACGGCAACACAAGAAGTGGATAAGGTGGATAGCACTGAACTGGCCATAATTGGAAACTACCTATCCAAAGTGGACATTATTGAAAAGCGATCCAAGGAGCTTGATAAGCTTCACGTGATCGAGTAGAGGACAAAGAACCTGGATAAGCTGGATGAGATAATAAAGCACCTGGAGCTTCTTGTGAGTACGATCAGTGCAGTCCATAGTACGAGTGCAGCAACCGATACCTCTACTAGGGAGCAGACTTCTTCCACCCAGCAGACGAGCGGAGGACCATCCACAGTTCAACATGTCTACTACGTGCAGACACCTGATCAGGTTCAACATCATTCACATTAGATAGTTCCATACCAACAGGAAGTAGCCTACATTCCTAAGCAACGGTCTCCACCTCCACCTGGTATTCAGGAGGTGAAAGGTATCTGGTTCGACCGTGAGCGAAACCAGCCCCGTCCATCAGGTCAAGGTCATTTGGGTTCACAGTAGGGTCAAAAACCCGACCACCAGTTTCAGGGAGGCAGACAACAACAATACCAACACCAACAGTTCCAACCTCACTTTTAGTCTCCGCCACAGTTCCAAAATTGGAGACAAGGCTAGCCATACTAGCAGTCCATGTATCTTCCTCATCTTAATCAGCAACAAACTGCATATTATGGACAGTATTCTCCCCCTCCTCCTCCTCATTATCAGAATCTGTATGGGTACCAACAACCTCTGTAGTATCAGCCTCAGTGACAACCAGTCAATGAGCAACATGAGTCCCCTTTAGTCAATCCAGCACTGGACCAACTTGCGATGCTCATGAAGAACATGAATGAACTGACTCAGCGGATCGACGACCTGACCACCACAAAGACATTGATTTCAGTACAGGTCGAAGCCAACCCCAACAACTTCAGACGCAATGAGTAGGTAGCCAATAGCCCACCCACCTCGAGACAGGTATATCCCTTGATTTTACATGTTTATCTGAGATCATTCATCTCAGGAGCAGTAGGAGATTGCAGCCACCTACGTAGCAGTTGGGGTTGGGATATCGAACCACTGAGAGAGCATCATCTTCCACATCATCTCCTTCACCAGCAGCCGAGAGGCCTAGTGTAGCAGCACCCACGTCTGGAGTTTCACCGCCTTTACCACCACCTTCACCAGGCAGATGTAGATCATCATCAGCAAGGGAGAATATACCAGTCACAGATTCTTCCTCTTCACCAGCAACAACATCCCATTCTGTTTAAGATTCTATTTTTCTTTCACCTAGTTTGGACAAGACTGTACAACTGATTCTGGTTGTCCTTTTGTACACGAGGATTCTATTTTGAATAATGGAAATGAACGTTTGCATGTTTCTTCTGATTTTGTGCCATTTCCTTCTGCTCTCAAAGCTAAAAAAATTCAAAAATTAAAAACATCACTATCTGATCCTGCAGTGGTTACAGAACATCTTTTAAAGATGCCACTCCTTAGGGCCTTGGAATACATGCCTACAGTAAACAAGGGAATGAAAGAGGCATATACACAAAAGCGTCAACCAAGGAAGAATAAATGAAAGGAAATAGAGAAACACATCTTGACCATGGGCACAATTCATGCCATCAGTAACCTCCCGCCTAAAAAGAAAGACAAGGGAGCACCTCACATCCGTTGCCATATCTTTGATCAATAATTTGATCGTACTCTTCTCGATAGCAGTTCCTCCATTAATCTCATGCCTTCCTCTTTACTAACTGAATTTCGGTTAGGACCTCTTAGAACAACCAGGATGATCCTTCAGTTTGCTGATAGACCGATTAAGATGCCAAGATGCATTTTAGAGAATGTTATTGTAACGGTGCAGGGAATGAAATTCCCTATTGATTTTGTTGTCATGTATATGGACATACCTGTACCGTTACTCCATACCCCGATCATACTAGGTTGACCGTTCCTCCAAACGGCCGAAGCAACGGTTGGTTATGGTACTGGAGAGATCATCTTTCACTCTCGTAGTGACAAGGTGAAAATTGAGACGATCTCCGATACTAGCCCATCACCGCCACCTGCAACAGATGAGATAGAGAAAGCTATATCAGATCCAGATGACTGTGATTTTCTTGCTGAATTTAAAGAGACAGATCTTTTCACTGATTTTATAGATACCCAGGAGTTCCTTTCCCAAAAGGACGCTATGGAAAGCACAACCGACATGAGTTCCCTTGGTGGTCCAATTGAGCCAGTTGCTGATGAGTAGTTTGAGCTGATTTCTGAGGATCAATCTGAGTTTCTAGAGGCACCTTCTGATATTTCGTTGACACACTTTCCTAAGATTACTGATAATATGCCTCCTTCTGAGAGTTCCGAGGTCCAGATATTTGTGATATGTATGTACTACTATACAACCGTATACCTGGATAGTATGGTAGAAAGATTTACATAGTATTTATACTATATTTAATTTATACTCTATTATTAATTATTATATTCTATTATATTGAATTGCCATTCATTGAATTCCCTAATTTATGCATAGATGAGAGACATCTTTATGAGATTATTGCTGAGATATCTGAGCCGTTAATTGATAAGAATATTGAACATCCTGATGAGCCCTTCCTTTCTGAGCAAAGATCATTCATTACAGATCTATCATATATTCTATTTGCTGAGCCATCAATAGCCAAGGTGGACAGTCCATAGAGTACATATCACATACCGTCTACCATTACAATGGCAGAGGTTATTGCAGAGCTGATTAAGACCCCACCCGAGCTCAAGGTTTTACCATCAACATTGAAATATGCCTTCCTTGCAGATCCCCCCTAAATGTTTCCAGTCATCCTCAGCTCGCAGTTGACTGCTGAACAAGAATCTCGCGTACTAAAGGTTCTTGAGAGAAACCGCAAGGCCATAGGATGGAATATCTCATATCTCCATGGGATTAATCCAGCATTGTGCTCGCATCATATCAATCTAGAGGATGACTGTAAACCCTCCCGTGAATGTCAGTGCCATCTAAATCCAAATCTAAGGGAGGTTGTTATGAAGGAGATCCAAAAATGGTGCGATATTGGCTTTATATATCCCATTTCGAATTCCAAGTGGGTCAACCCTTTACATGTGGTCTCGAAGAAATCAGGGATTACGATAGTAAAGAATGACCGTGGTGAGGAGATTCCAACCCGGGTGCCTACTTTGTGGTGTGTATGTGTAGATTATTGACTCCTGAACTAAGCTACCAAGAAGGATCACTTTTCGCTTCCCTTTATTGATCAGATTATTGAGAGGTTGGCAGGGAAAGAGTTATTTTGCTTCTTAGATGGGTACTCAGAATACAACCAAGTTTCTATCACTCCTGAGGATCAGGAGAAAACTACTTTCACTTGTCCGTTTGGCACCTACGCCTTTAGACAGATGCCCTTTGGATTGTGTAACGCCCCCGCTACATTTCAAAGGTGTATGTTTGTCGTTTTCGCAGACATGGTGGGTAATTTTCTTGAAGTCTTCATGGAAAATTTCTCGGTCTACGGGGATAGTTTTGACACATGTCTTGCTTATTTAGATCGAGTTCTTCAACGTTTCTACAAGGTAAACTTAGTGCTCTCGTGGGAGAAGAGTCACTTTATGGTGACTAAGGGAATTGTATTGGGCCATGTCATCTCCAAACATGGTATGGAGATTAACCCGACTAAGATCGATGTGATTTCAAAGCTAGAGCCACTGTAGAATTTGAAGCAGTTGAGGTCATTTCTGGGACACGTAGGATTCTATAGGCGATTCATAAAGGACTTCAGCAAGATCACCAGACCTTTGACTGAGCTTCTGTGTAAGGAGAGTGATTTTGTTGTCTATGAGAAAGTCCTCCTTGCATTCAATCAGATGAAAGAAATGGTTACTTGTGCTCATGTTTTACAGCCACCGGAGTGGTCTCTTCCTTTTGAGATTATGACAGACGCATCGGATTTCACAGTTGGAGCTATTTTAGGACAGAGAAGGGTTGGGATACCATTTTCTATACACTATGCTAGCAAGACTCTGGATGAAGAGCAACAAAATTATACAGTTACAGAGAAGGAGATGTTAGCAGTTGTGTTTGGGTTAGAAAAGTTCAGATCTTACCTTATTGGTTCACACGTTATTATGTACACAGATGACACTGCCATACGATACTTGCAGGAAAAGAAGGATGCCAAACCACGCCTTATCAGATGGATCCTTTATCTCCTGGAATTTGATTTAGAGATTTGAGATAAACCTGGAGTAAAAAATGTTGTGGCAGATCAATTTTCCCTATCACAAATGCAAAGACCTTTGAGCAGAACATGATTCCTATTTCTGAAACATTTCCAGATGGAGCCATTTTGTCTGTGGACTCACTCCCATGGTATGCTGATATTGCGAGCTATCTTGTCTCCAAGAAAGTTACACAAGATTGGCCAAAGTACAAGGTAGACAGATTTCTATCAGAGATTCAACCAGTGGGAGGATCCGTACCTATTTCACGAGGGTGTGGATTGTATCTGGAGAAGGTGCATTCCTCAGGAGGAACACACCAGTGTACTTGAGCACTGTCACAAACTAGAATCTAGTGGGCATCATTCGGGGAAACACACGACAACAAAGGTTTTACAGTGTGGCCTATGGTGGCTCACATTGTTTAAGAATGCTACAGAGTATGTTAGAGGTTGTACTGACTGTCAGAAAATGGGAGGAACTCTTGGTTCCAATGATACCATGCCCCTAGGATATATATACAGATTTCTAATGTTTTTGATGCTTGGGGAATAGACTTCATGGACCCATTTTCTGTCACTCAAGGTTTTTAGTACATCCTGCTCACCGTGGATTATGTTAGTTGATGGGTGGAGGCTATCCCCACCCGAGCCGCAGATAGTCGTACATGTGTTCCTTTCTCAAGAACCATATTATTGCACAGTTCGGTATTTCCAAAATACCGATTTCAGATGGGGGAAGCCATTTCATTAATAGAGAAGTAAAGAAGCTTGTCAAGGAGTATGCCATTGAGCACAGATTTGCGTCTCCTTACCACCCTCAGACTAATGGCTTGACAGAAATTCAAATAGGGAGATTAAGATGATATTGCAAAAACTTGTACGTCCAGATAGGAAGAACTGGTCCCAGTTGCTTGATTCGATTCTATGGGCTTATCCGACGACGTACAAGTCTCCTCTGGGTATGTCTCCCTACGGATTGGTGTATGGAAAGCCTTGCCACCTGCTAGTAGAATTAATTCACAAATCTTTATGGGCACTTCATGTATGCAATCTAGATTATAAGAAGACAAGAAAGAACATGAAGTTGGATTCGAATAAAATACTGGAATTCCGAGACGTTGCATATGATAACTCACTCATGTATAAGGAGAAAGTCAAGCGCTGGCATGATAAACACATTTGAAGAAAGGCTTTTTCCCCGATCAAAAAGTTTGATTATTTGATGCTATGTTGAAGCTGTTTCCAAGAAAATTGAAAAGTAAGTGGTCATAACGTTCATTGTGAGAGCTGTGCGTGACAATGGGAGTATTGTCATATCTGGGTTGTCATCTGACGCACAGCCATTTGTTGTGAACGGACAGTTGCTGAGGCCATATCTAGATCATGATACATTCTTGTCAGTCATTGTGGTATCAGATGATGATCTTCTGATTCCATATTCTACGTCTGATACATGAGCATCCACTCGTCTTGTATATCCTTCATTTCACTCTTTCTTCTCCCGTTTTATCGTTCACCCTTATGATAGTGCCCCGATTAGATGATTTTTGCATCTTGCTCCAAATTCTAATAAAACCACTTTTATATTATAGAAAATTGTTTAAAATACAATGGAGGTGAGTTTGATTAATTTTGAGTTCATATGGAGGAAATATTGATCAATGAAGTTTTGTTTGCAGCTTTTCCACTAAGTGTACCAAGTGACGTGTGCATGATTTATCTTTACCAATAATTTTGTTATTTTCTATACATTATTATGTACAAGTTTGATGTTGAAAATATTTGTATTTGAAGTATGTATAATTGTGTATAAAATGATGTAAGTTTGAGCTATATACTTTGTATTGTGTGCCTAAGGTTTCTAGGGTTTGGTAGGTATGTACATTATTTTGCCCTAGCCCCCCTACTTTGTTCCTGATCGACCTAGTCAATGTTTGACTAGGTCTCGGGGTTCATGGTCAGTTAGTATCTTTGATACCTCCTTTTTTTTCTTTTATTTATTCTTTTATTTTGGATTTAAATACATATTTTTATATGCTATTTACACAGTAATGTTAGGATGTTAATTCATGTAAGTTAGTGATATACATAAATTTTACTAGGGATTTAAAGCCAAAATTGGATAATAAAGATGAATGAATGGTTATTCATCTGTTAACATATCTTAGTCTAAAGGTTGGACATTGATATGAATTGGATTCATATACAATGAGAATATTAGGTACATTGTCTGTTATGAACATACATCTTTGAGAGGTCTTATAGCCCTGGATATGATATTAGATCCCACTATCCAAGTCAATATACTTGGAAATACAATCACCCTAACCTTATCTCCAAGTGTCCGTGGATAAGGATCACTATCCTTAAATGAGTTTGGGGGATTATTTTATTAAAGACAATATTTGAATATAGGATAATTAAATTAGATTTAATTGTCTTAGATAACATTATCCTGGATAATGTTATCCATAGTACTCTAAGAATCACGTGGATAAGATTCATATTATATTTGGATGTGTGTAGAGGAATCTAAGATAATTAAATTGGATATAGTTATCCTAGATAAGATTAATGTGGATAATGATATCCACAATAATCGAGGATGGTATGGATAAAATCCAGATTATTTAATCAAGACTTGATTGTGAATAGGATTACGAATTTAATATTAATGCGGATTGTATTCACATTATACATTAATGCAAATTGGATTTACATTTAATTTTGAATCAATGAATAAAATTCATACTTTTATATGACTTATTTGTAATTGTCACAAATATTTTAGAGTTATTTGGTGATAATTTGTTTACAAATTTGATAACAAATTAGAAATATTGTTGTTGAAAGAATGCAACAACATAACAGAAAATGGAAAATACAATAACAAGGGAGATGCCCATGGTAAAGCCCACCATGGTGGATGTCCCCACTTTATTCAATGTAATTTTCTCTCTTTTTTTTCTTTTTAATTCTCTATTTGTTGTCAAGTTTGTTAGATATTAATTTTCTAAAAAATAGTCAACAAGAAAGAGAAGATTGTTGTTAAGATAAAAATAAAAATAAATGGAAAATACAAATAGAAAATAGGACTCATGGTGGGTCCCACCATGTGACGTTCCCTTCTTTTTATTTGCATTATTTGCCTTTATTTTCTTTCTTTATTTCTCTTTTGTTGATAATTTTAAGAAAATAATTAATTGGAAAAATAAGTTGATAAATTTGTTTTCTACTTCTATCTGCTTATTGTTGAGGAGCTCAATTGATCCTAGCCATTCACTTATCTATTTGGATTGCAATCCTAACATCCAAAAAGGAATAAACGGAAAGGCAAAGCTTGCTCTCCACAGTAGAATCAATTTCCAAGAGTTGGAGAATACCAAGTTTCTCTCTCCCCCTCTCTCTAGATGTTTACCTCTTTCTTCCCCCTCCCTGTGGTCATCCCTGCATAGGATTGTCGAACTCCGCTGTTGAGAAGAGAGGACGTCAGTCGTGCTAACCTAACAAGCTAGGTCAACAGTCGCTGTGGCGACCGATCTCTCTAAATCCAACAACAAGCAAACTCACATAAAATAGGTAAATGAATCAAAAGTAATGTGTGAGTTCAAAATATATTACAACTCTTCAAATAAGTGTATAGTGCAAGTATGGAAGAGTGTCAAACCACTGAGAGAAAACTGGGGTAGATTTTTATTTATTAATTATTGGTATTACTAATGATTTTTATATTTTTAGTTTTACTTATTTTTATATATTTTATTGTTTTTAAATATTTTTGGGGATTTGTTCAACTCAGAAATACCAAGGAGAGAGTCATACACTTCACACAAGGTGGGACAGAAGTCCTCGAAGTGTCCTCACGAAGATCTCTAAGCTAAGCAACAATCAATCTACACAATGAAGAATAAAGCAATCAGATATGGATGTGTGTGAATCAAAATTTATTATAACATACCAAACAAGTACATATAACGGACAAGCAAGTAGGGTCGAACACAAGAAGCACGGGATGCAACAAGTATTATTTAAATGAATAAATACAACAAGTGTATACAAGTATGCACATAATCACTCAATGTGTATGTGTGTTTTAATTAAATGAAATAATTTTTACTATTTTTTTTATTAAAATAAATTTAATTTAATGATCATTATTCTTTTATTTTTTAAATTTATTTTAAATTTAATAGTATATTTAGTATTTATGTATATAAGGATATGTATATATATAAATGAATAATAAGGATATATATAATATAAATACTATATAATATAAATACCATATAATATAAATACTATATAATATACAATAAATATGTAAAAATCAGAAAATAATCAAATAGAATATTCCTTTTTATTTTTTAAATATTTTAAAATAATTATAAAGTATTTATAATAATAATTAATAATAATATATCATATATAGTGATATATATTATAGGGTATAATATATATATGGATAAAAATAGTAAAAAATAGTCAAATAAATTCTTTTTGTATTTTTCAAATATTATCTTATTTTTATTGTTTTTTGGGGAATGTTTGCATTTTTTTTATGTTTTTAAAAACTGAAAAATAACAAAATAGGGTCTGTTTAATAGAGCCGACTTGATTTGAGATTTAGAAATAGGAAATGGTCTCATAATATCTCATAATCAATTTTAATATGTAGATAAGAATATATAAAAATATGGAACGAAAACTAACATTTTTGGATTTTTCAAAAATTTTTTTGCAATTTTTTAGGGTTAGCAAGAGTTTGTTATTTTTTGGGGGTTTCTTTTTAATATGTTATTTTTATGATTTTCGGTCTGTAGCTATGAAATAAAGTAATAAAAAGTGAGAATTGTTTTTGGAATTTTTCAAAAAAATTTTATATATTTTTTATTTTTTAAGTGAAATAGGGAAAATAGCTCCTAATTATTTTTAATATATATTAAATTCACGCAAAATGGAGATTAAAAATTGGAACGTGAATCAGGAGCGAAAAAAGCACATGCATCTATTTGTTTTAGATTTTTTAGATCATAGGAGCTATTTTATATAAAAATAAATTAAAAGCAACATTAAATCAAGTTGGAAGGGATGTTTTTGCAAATAAAATAAATCACATGGGTTCCCGTGCAATTTAACCGGAAATAATGAACTACAACTCGATTTTAATAGACTTAATACAAATTATAAAAACCTGAAGGTGCCTTTCTACAAAATGTCCACTCTCGTGGGGGTCTATGTGAGGTGACCTGACACTGGGCTAAAGTGCGATTTTAAAAAGTAGCAGGGGGTACGCGCAAATAGTCCAAGAACTTTTGTACTTAATTAAATATTTACAACATATGATATGAAATACAAAAAGTGTGGAGGGGTTTTTGTAAATATACTACTAAAGCGTTGAGATCTAACCGTTGCAGATGCCCCACATGGTTGATCGTATGCACTTCACTAGAATTGGACGACCTAGAGTATATCTGGGTTGTGTGGATGATCTGATGGCTCTAGGGTAGGGAGGAAGAACACACAAGAACAATGTGCCTCCTTTCCTTTGATCGCTGATATCTTGGCCCTCCGACAGTGGATCACTGCTCTGATGTCTCAAGCAGTTTGTTGGAGCTCCTTTGCATGTAGTGGTAGTCTCCGGTGACGACGAGGGAGACTATGGAGCTTGGTCAGTTCCGGATGACTTGGAGCTATTCCAGAGGTTGTAGGGTCCCAAATTGGTTCTTGACGTCACAGACCTACACGAAAAGTTTCCCTGGCTCGAGGGCTTTCTCCTCGACCAAAGGGTGAAGCTGTAAGCGAAGTAATGGACATAGAGTGTGAGGGTCCGGTGAGAGGCAGCGGAAGGACATTTAATTCTTCGAATCAACAAAGATCTGGGTTGATCACAAGGTTGAGTCGATGGATAATGCGAAGGGGAAGAGAATGGGATGAATGGCGGGGCGAGTCATCAGATCATGGTGATTTCCCCTAGAGCTGGAGCTCTTGGGATTTGGGGATTTTTCAAATTGAAGCTAATTGATGGATTAAACCTAAAATGAAAGGCAGAAATGGAGACTATAACCTAAAATATACCTAATAACGGGAAGAAAGGGCCTCGATTGGGTCCAGGACAGTGGGAAGTTGAATCGGCTAAAGGTGATCTAACAATGGGGTTTGGATCACTCCGCCGCACCTCCTCGTCGCTGTAAAACCTCCAGAACTTGAGCTGTCACCACGAGGAACTAATTGTGCATGTTATGAGGGGCTAAGAGAGAATGATGAAGGATCAAATGGAGGAAGGAAGCGGAGGGAGCTTTTTTATAAACATGGAGGAGCAGGTCCATTGACCAATGATTATTGGTCGATCGGGGCTATGTACAAAGGTTTTAAAGATTAAGTGTGCATTAGGGTTGATCTGATCTGAGGTTTCGTGAAAAAATGGGTCGAAATAAGTGATTGATAACTCAAAATGGGGGAGAAGATGGCAGGTCGCCTCAGTTAGACGAGTAGGTGGCCTGAGAAGGAGAGTTGACCGGGGGTCAACAAAGCGAGCTTCCTGATTGGTCCACATGGACCAACTAGGGAAATCATAGAACTAAATCCCTTATTAATTAGATTTAAAATTATTACTTTTAGGTTAAAACATGAAAGATGCTTCTTATTTAATGTGTTATTTAATTATGATTTTTATTTATCTTTACAAGTTAATTTATTATGTGCTAATGATTACATGTATAATCATAGGTATATTTACCTATATATTGTATATTTTATTTTTATTTCACATTTTTGATTTTATTTTTTTATACCCATAATTTCTATATTTATCACTTATTTATATACACATGAATATATTTTTATTTTATTTTTCTAAAGTTATATGTATACTTAAATAAATACCTATATTTATTATATAGGTATATGTTTGTGTATTTCATATACATATTTTAGTTTACATTTTTATTTTGATTTAATTTTAGTTGTTTTATTCTATTTTTTATGTACATATGTTATAATTAATATTTACAAAATTATAAACATATAGAATTGTAAAAATGGAAAGAATGGATAAAATGAATATTTTATTCATATATATATTGTACAATCAAAAACCTCAATTTTGCATCTTAACTTCAAATTAAATGAAGACACCTTCATTAAATAACTAATTAAAAGTTATATACAATTAATTGTGATTTTGATGAATTTTGAGTTCTTATGGAGAAGATATAGGTATGTGAAGTTGGGATTTAGGATCTTTATTTTGAGTGTAGAAGGCACATTGCACAATATTTTAATGTGAAATCAAATTTGTATTTTTCTATGTATTTTTTTCTACAATTTTCATGTAAAAATTTATTGATTTGATGTATAAATAAAGAATAAAATGGGTGCCAAAATATAATTATTAATAAATTTGAAATTAGGGTTTGTATGCCTTTTATGTATAATTCATTTACCCTATCCCACCTACTTTATTCCTTGTCAACAAAGTCATCATGATGACTGGACCTTGGGGTCTAGGGTCACTCAACAACTATTGTTTCTCATTTCTTTTTCTTTTCTTCCTTTATTCTTTAATTTTGGAATTAAATATATAAAATATAAAGTATTTAATACAATATTTTGTACAATTTATCATGTATTTATTTTGACAAATTAATTATATATGCATGCATTTAGCTATGGATTTAAGGCCAAAATGAAAGAATAAAGATGATGAAATGGAGATTCACCAGGGTTTCTAATTATATTTAAATTTCTAGTTTTCTAAAATGTTTTATATGTTTATGTGTTTTACGATTTTTAATTTTATATTTTGTTTTTTAATTTTGTACAATTTTAATTCTTGTTAATTTTCAAAACTAGTTAATAGCTAACATAAGTACTGAAGATAAATTATCTTTTTGAGATTTTTTAAATATATCACCATAATCAAAATATAGAAACTAACATTTTTTATATTTTTAATATTTTTTAGGTTTTAGGGATTTTTGTAGATTTACATATTTTTATTTTTATGTGATAAATGCATAAAGCAATGGATAAGATAAATTCAAAAGATCGTTTAGGAATTTTCAGTATATATAGGTCTAGAATCCACCTTAAATTATTTTCAACATAATATACATATAATAAAGAATATTCAAAAAAATAGAAAGCAAAAATTTTGGATTTTTGTAGAATTTTTATTGATTTTTATAAGAGTTTTAGGGTTTTTAGATTTTTAAGGTTTCTGTTGTATTTTATAGTTTATTTTAGGTATGTGATACAATATAATAAATACTATGTGATATACTCTTTGGGGATTTTTGGTTAGATATGTTAATTTTTATGGATTTATAAGTCTGAGAAAGAGAAATATGCATGTTTTGGAATTTTTTAAATAGGAAAGTTAAGTTAGATGTCCCACGAAAATTATATATGATAGATCAAGGTTCCAAGCATCTAAGATAATTTCCCTATAATTTTTATCTTAAAGGAAACAAATAATAATAATAATAAAAAATACAAAATAAATAAATTCAACAAAACAAGGGTATATATGCAATTTTTAGAAAGTTAATCTTCATTTGCTAACAACTACACAAAATCCAGGGGGGTATTCTCGCAAAATACTTAGCATTTGAACAATTCGCAACTTAATAGAGGTGTAATTGCATATACAAAAGAGTTCGAGGTCCAAAATGAAAATTATACTAATGTTATTACACATACTTTAATATTTATAGGACTAAAATAAAACACTAAAAGGTGAATGGATGTTGGTGCAAATTACCCACGAGCGCGTGTGTGGAATCCAACAGTTGAGGCATGCTCACTTAAACGATGGACGGTTGAGATCTCACACCGCTTCACCTCACATTAATAGTTGCTTTTAGATCTAGGGCTCCTCATCAATCGGATGATCATTGCTTCACTGGAAGAACCTGGAAGAACACTCGTCTGTATGAGCTTCCTCCGACCGCTTCTCTCTATTCCGATGACGTATCGACTGTGAAGAAGGTCCAAAACGTTCATGGGACACTTCTGCCGATGTTGGTGTTGTGCAAATAGTCTGGGACTCATTGATCGAGGCATGGAGCTCTAATACATCTTGGGACCTAGGGACGAAGACCTTGGAGTCGAATCACCCCCAGATGCAGTGATCTGGTCTTGATACCAGCACCAAAATGCTCGTGGCTCGAGGGTGAATCCTCCGACCTAATTATTAGGTGGATTAGGTCTATGGTTGAGTGGGACAGAAGATCTCTGACGAAAGGCAGAGGACGAGATCAAGTGCCTTGATCTAAGCAGATTGAGGGGATCTAGATGGTTTGAGAGATGGAGAAGATGACGGGAAAGGTCATGAGATAATCGACAAGTCGAAACAAGGGTTGAATCGCGATGGACATAGGTCAGAGCCTAGTACTCCTACGTACTTTGATTTTTTGGATTAAAATCGAAACAAGATGAAATCATCATGAATGGAATGCATATCTACACTAGGAATGAGAATGCAAAGCTAAAACAAGAAATAAATCTAGACCTCAATAGGTGGATGACTTGGAAGCGAAGAGTCACCTAATTCAAGCTCTGGTGACAAGAATCCTCGCATTTTCTCCCTTTTCATGGCTGCAAACCAAGGAGTTGCTCTTCCTGTCACAGGAGTTGTCTCCAAGTAGGGTTTCTGGGTTACAGGTGGTCAGAGACGGATTAAGGTTTCACTGGAGGTTGAAGAGAAGGCTTTATAACAGAGATAAAAGGGTGCTTTTAACTTTGGACATCGCTTGGATCGAGGGTGGTTAGTAGGCACTGGGGGTAGCGCTTAGTGGAGGTTGATCGTGCGAACATTTTTCGTGAAGGATGGTATATGATCGGAGGCGTGGATGAAGCATAAAAAATCAGAGAAGGAAATGGGTCGCTGCGTTCTGACACCCCTAAGGCATAGGGAGGAGTGTTGACTGTGGGTCAACACTCCAGCACACCTTATTGGTCCCGTAGGCTGCTAAAGGACAAAAGAAAAATCAAATTTAAAAGATAATTCTATATAAAAGAATAAATGATTTTATTTTAAAAACTCAAAAAATTAAAAATGAGTATTATTTTGTAACTATATTTTGGTGAATTTTATTTATTTTTATAACCTTATTTAATGGGTAATATTATTTATAAACTATTATTTATAGATATTTATAACTCTTTATTTTATATTTATATTTTATTATTTTTATATAGAATACCATATTTAAATAATTTATTTATTTACAACATTATTTAATATATATTTACATATTTTATGGAATGTTTATGATTTTATTTATATGTACATATATATATTACAACATAGGTTTGTTAGACCTATATATTAGGGTTTATTAGTTCTTTTGGTATCTTTGAGTGCTCTTAATTTCTATTTGTATTTTCTATATATGTTATATAATACGTACAATGATTTAAAAATATAAGGAGACTAAAAATATACATAATAAATTAAATTGGCTTATTATATAAATATACAAGTACCCAAATGCTCCAATTAGCTGGCTTTTGTATCTTAGCTCCATTTTTAATGAATCCACCTTCATTTTTATAAATACTTCAAATTGAAATACAATGGAGGTGAGTTTGGTTCATTTTAAGTTAATATGTAGAACATATTGATCAACGAAGTTTTCCTTGTGGCTTTTTTCAACTACGTGTACTGAATACATGGTGCATGATTTATTTTTGCCAAATAATTTATTATTTTGTATACATCATTATATACAAGTTATGTCTTGAATACATTATTATTTGAAGTGTGTATGATGATGAATAAAATTCTATAATTTTGATCTATTTACACAACAAATTGTACTTAGAATTTTTAGGGTTTTCTTTGTATTTATGTACATCATTTCACCCTATATCTCCCTACTTTTGATGGTCGACCTAGTCAATACTTGACTTGGTCTCAGGGTTCAGGGCCAGTTTGTATTATAGATACCCCCTTTATTTTTAGTTTACTTTCTTTATTATTTTCTTTTGGGTTTAAATACAAGTATTTACATACTATTTAAAGAATATTGTTAGAATGTTAATTCACGCAAGTTGGTGATATTTAGATGTATTTTACTAGGGATTTAAAGCTAATATAAAAGAATAAAGGTTTCAAAAATTCCAAAAAATTTGAGCTTTAGAAAAGGCCCGCCTCTTAGTGAAGACTTAGTTATAATGAACGTGCTTCACAAGGAAATATGGCTGCATTGGTCAGTTTCCACTTCCTTTCCCTTTCTTCTAGCTTCTCCCTAATTCATTGTGCACTAGCATGTACCTGAACTTAGAAGGAAATATTCATCTCCCTGAGGATGAGTTACCAAAGGAGGAGACAATTGGATGGTTCAACTTTTTATCTAGGAAGAGCAAACATAATTCACACACCTTGTATCTGTTATCTCATGGTTACAAGAGTATACGTCTAAAAGGATGGTTATGACGAGGCTGTTGAGTACAAATGATAGAGGAACATAGAACCTAAGGATTGTTGACTCACAATTCCTAACTTTAACATGGTTCCGAACACATTAATAATCTAAAGATCTTAACTCAACTCCAAATTTTGATTTTGTCAAGAAAAAAATTAAGTCTTAATAATTCTACATTCTTTATTTGCAAAGGGCCCATGTACCTTCTTTGCATTTCCATTATAATCCCTACGCTTGTGTTTGTACTATAATATATTAGGCCTTTTGCAATTTAACCATCGACTTGCATGCTATTATATTATTGCCCAGCTGTTGTTATTGAAAATTATGGATAGCCATATGATCAGGAAGTTGTCTCTATAGTCTGAGATTTGGTTTGTTGTTTATGGAGCTATATTGAACTAATCATAATATTTAAGTAAAAATTTTCTATTTAAGTTCCGGTAAATTGCGTGTATTATTTTTCTGAATGAAATTAGACTGAAGATATAATGAATCATACATTAATTATTGGATAAATGATTTTTATGGATATAACAATTTGAACACTATTGGGATTTTACAAGTTTAGAAAATGTCGATTTATTTAAGATTTAAATGGCATCATTTTGAAAGGAATTGGGGTAGGATACAGTGAGGGACACATCTGAGATTTCTTGTGGATTTTTTAATCTTATTTGATATTCCTAAAATTTTAATTCCCATTGAAATATATTTTTACAAAAATTTATAGAAAATTCAAAACATCTCTAAAAAATAGGGTAGCTGCTTTTTCTGCATATCAAAAAATCATTAAAAAATATTATTTTTAGAATGTTAAGATACAAAAGCGTAGCAAAATTTCTAAAATCCCTTGAAATCCATACAATCTCGTAAGTACAAAAATAAAGGCACATTTTGTTATTTTTATTTTTCTCTATATGGGACTATTTTAGTTGCTTTTGAAGACACCATTTGGAGTTTAATTTACATTCTTCAACTTTTCAGTCTGGCTTATTTTCCAAAGTAGGAACATCTTTTTTTCATTATTTCTCGCATTTTCTTTATCTCAAGAGGATCGGAAATATTTTAACATATTTTAACAATAAAAATATACATTTTATCGATTTTATATATTTTCTTTGGTTGATTAGTTGTATTCTATGTTATTATCTTCTCTATCATGCATTATTATTTCTCTTTTTGTGTTATTCTACTTTGTTATAATCTACCTACATATATTTATACATGTTGTCTTTATTTATATATCTAATTTTAATTGTGCGAGTGAATTTATACAAGGAACAAAAAATTGGCCTAAATCATATCTTCTTCGAACGTGTTCCTCGAGTTCAACCCAGGGTATACTGTTGTGCACGAATTCTTGGTGGATCGGATATTTTAATGGTAAGTAAGTCATTGCTATCCTCAAAAATCCTGTGACAAACATTTTTTTATTTTTACTACTTATTAACATGTATAACGGACATGGTCGAACTCAGGGAGGCTACAAATCCCGATGTTATTCAATTAATCGAAAATCAATTAAGAGAAAAATAAGAATCTCAAAGGATAACTATCCTTGGTTTTTGTGATTGTTCATCTTTTTAAATTTTATAAATTTTTTTCTGATTTTTTAATTTCTGATTTTCAAATTTTTAGTGGTTTTGATTTTACAATTTTTTTTATTTTCAAAAATAATACAGAGCAATATTTACAAGATCAAAAATACGCACACCAACTCTTTTTTGTAATTTTTCAGTTTATAAAAAATGATCAGAAAAATTCAGAGATAATATTTTTAGGTTTTAAAAGTTTTGAAATGTTTTTGGAATTTTTTGTGGAATTTTCAGATGTTTTTATATTTTTAAAAAATCAAACATGTGAGAAAATGCAAAATTGTGCACATCCTGGAGTAATTTGCAACTTTAAAATATTTTAATGCCCAAAACTCCTAGCAATTATTTTTATAACAAAATAGAAGAAATTATCTACAAACAGGAACTGAAATCACTATTTTTAGATTTTTGAAGAATTTTCTGCGATTTTTATAATATTTTTACCAATTTTTAGTTTTTTGGGGGTTTATAAATAATAAATCACAAAAATTAGACAGAAATTACAAGACACAAGAACACACCTACAGTAATTTTTTGGGTCTTTTAGGCAAATTTTCGAATTTCTATGAATTTTTGAAGTTCAGGAAAATAAAATGACACTGTTTTTGATTTTTTAATAATAATAAATGAAATCAAAATGAAATGAAAAATTAATGGTAGGAAGATAATCACATCAGGAGCATATCATAATTTTTGCAAGATTTTTAGATCACAAATAACATTTATTTCAATGAAAAAGACATGCAAAGATAATGTCTGGATAATTAGGACTGATCTGCAAATATTTACTGTTCTTGCATAAATAAAAAGAAATAAATAAAGACAAGGATTGTGCAAATTACCTAAGTAATGCGTGCAAAGCACGTGCTCTGTTCTAGCAGGGGCTTCTTTGTAATTTTGAGATCTTCTAAAGGCTTGAACATAATTTTTTCCAATAGAATTTTCTTTTTTATCCAAAATCCCCTCTAGGGTTTCTTGCACGTTCTGTTCTTCCAAAAGGGGGAAAACAGGGGCTGGCCGCTGCCCCTTCTTCTTTCCCTTCACGCGCGGGCGGCGCGAGTGAGGCAGCGCACCATGGTGGAGAACCGAGGGCAGTTGATGGCGGTTGTTGGAGCGAGTTGGGAACGGAGGAGTTCCGCACGAGGAGCTTCAGCGGGGGCTGAGGCGGCGATCGGGGTGGCGCTGCCTTGGCGCCTGGGGATGAGGAGGAGGCTGGTCGGCAATGAAGTCTGCTGGAGGGGCGCTGGAGCGGGGGGATCATGGAGCCATTGGAGGGTCGCGCTGCAGTGGCGCGATGGAAGGTGATGGGTGCCTGGGCGGTGGTAATCAAGTGCAGACGGTCAAGTGCGCGCGTGGACGGTCAAGTGCAGAGGCGGGAAGGTGGCTCCTGGGCGGAGGCAGCGTTGGGTTGGGAAGCGCGATGGCGGCAACCGTTGATGGAGGTGACTCCTGGCCCCAGCCAGGAGATGATGAAGAAGATGGAGCAGAAGTGCTCCTCGTGTGGGCAACAGAGTAGGGTGCCCGTCCAGAGAAGTGGCGGAGGGTGTCGCCCGCGGCGATGGTGGCAGGGGGCAGCAACCCTGCCACCGTTTCCTTCTTTTTTTATTTTTTTAGACTGTAAACAATGATTAAAGAAAAACTCTTTTTTTATTTTATTTATTTTATTTTTTATTATCCTGCAAAACAAATATTAAAGAAAATAAGGAAAAAAATATTTTGTTGTATTATTATTTTTTTATCTATTTACAAATAGAAAAATGAATGAGGATCCGGCGGAAATGAAGGGAATCAAATCCGATTCTCCAACCACCGTACGTGGTCGGAGTTGATAGATCGTGGGAGGTAGAAATTGAATGCGGAGAGATCAAGAACGTGGGATGAAAAATCGAGTCGAAGCGGAACAAATCGTGATGAAATTAATGATCTAAATAAAAAAATGATGACGAAATAAAAGTGCGAGAAATAAAACTATGATTAATCTAGATAAAAAATAAGAAAAATGAGGATCTAACTTTAAGAGCGGAAATGGACCGTGATCGCCTCGACGAAGGCCGACTCGCTGTCACTGGACGGCTCAGAGGCTAGACACTTTTCTCGATGAAATTTTCTCTCAGAGATCGGGCTCCTCTCTCTAAAGATTGATCAAGTTGGAATGAGGGAGAAGGAGCCATATAAATATAAAAGATAGAGATGAAATTTGAATTTTTGAATTTTGTTTGGTGGAAGAGGTAAGAGAGATGAAATTTGAAATTAGATAAAGTAAAAGAGAGATAAAACTATTTACAACATTAACTAATTTTTTGAATTTTCTCCACTTTATTTATTTTAATAAAAAATGTTATTTTTTTATTTTTTATGGTGGTTAATTGAGAATAGAAACTATATACATATACTATATACATATATGACATTATATACAAGGGTAATTGAGGAAATTAGTTTTTTTTGTTTTAAAAATTTGTTTTTTATTTTAATTTTTTTAATTTCATTATTTTAAGTAATTATTAAAAATATTTACAAATATATACAAATAAAATATGTACAAAATACATGGGAAAATTGCATAGACTACCCCGGAAAACCAACTTTTTACTCGTAACTCCAAAAATTATGAAATCATAGCCATTTTAAAGATAATTTAATTTAGAATCAAATGGAAGTGAGTTTGGTTCAATTTGAGTTCACATGGAGCCGGAATTGGTCTCTCAATTAGTGCTTAGTGGCCTTTTCCAAGTGTGGTTACTTTTATTCTGTACATTATTTAATTGTGCAATAATTTTTATTAATTAGAACACATTTTTATTTACAACTTTGATTTTAAAAGTTATTTGATTTGAGGTCAATTAAGGAACAAATAAATTAGTGTCAGTTTTATACAGATATACACAAAATAAGTGAGAAGTATTTACAACAACAACAACAACACACACACACATTTTTTGGATTTTCTTCTTAAAGACCCTATCCCCCCTACTTTATTCCTGGTCGATCAGGTCAAGTCTTGACCTTCTCTTGGGGTTAGGGTCAGCCTGTACACAGTCTTCCTTTTTTTATTATTTTCTTTATTTTTCCTTTATTTATTTATTTATTTATTTTATGTTAAAATTAGTAAGAAGTGTACAATATTTACACACAGATGCAAGCTAGTAAGAATTTGGAGTTAGTGTTAAATGCAAGTGTTTTGTAAAGGATTTTAAGCTAAAATAAATGAATAAAGATGACAAATCACAGATTCATCATCCCCTATGCTTTTCCTTTGCTCGTCCCTTAGCAAACACTTATTTGAAAGAATAAGTGAATAAAAAGAAAAAGAAAGGGAAAATAAAGAAAGTAGAACAATATTGAGTATTAAACTTATCTTCATAAAATTATAGTATGTATCTCTGTCAGACCTTTGGATTATTAGTGTGTTGGAACTTCTGTGAGACTTAGAATTTTAAAATCGATAGCCTTCAAGTTCTACACATCATTGTCACAGTTTCGGCTCAGAAGTCATCCTAGATCAATCCTCTTCCCAAAGCATACCCTATGAACATTGAACAATCGACTCATGTGTGTGAAAAGTTTTAGCTCTTCCCATCCAGAATGCCAGACTTCCATGAAAATCTCCTCTCCAGTAACTCGTCCTCGGGGAGTCAGGTATTTCCTTCTAAGGTCTGTCATGCTGTGTTCACAATCAAATTAGGGGAGAAGTTAGAAGAAGGAGAAAAGAACTGAAGGGTGGCCAGTGTAGTCACCTCTCCTTGCGAAGCTGGCCAGTGTAGCTGAGTCTCCACCAAGATCTGCAGGTTTTCTTGAAGCTTGGACCTTTTTGGTCAGATATTTATTTGGTAGTGGCTTCTTTGTATTTGGATTTTTGGTGGTTCTACTTGGATCTTGTTGTGCCCCTACGGATAGAGAATCTTTTTGTTTCCGTACATGTTTTGGGGTCTTAGAAAAAATTATGCCCAACCGTCCATCCCTTTTCCGAAGCTTTATTTCAACCCGTACTCTGGTCTTTAAATTTCCACACTACCAGAAAAGAAACTCACATAGTCTTCCAACATCCCGTTTGAGTTGAGCTAAGTGCATAGTGCGAGAGTACAAATTAATTCCCTATTCCAGAGTTGTACCCAGAATGAAGAAACCAGGTTATACACTAAGAGTCAAACATTGCACATTGTCATGTGGAACTCAAAGAATCAAGTCAAAGACCTGAAGCTTCTAAAATCCTATTTCTCAGTGAAGTTCCTCTGAGAATTAGGTGGATTAAGGTCTAACTAAGCTTTATTTTTCAATTTTATTCCAGACATAGTTTAAATGTCAATACTATCCTGAAAATGCACATGTGAATGCAAGAAAATACAAACAATGCAAAGAGAGATTCTTTTGAAAAGAAATGATGCACATGTGAAAAGAAAATTGTTTTAACAATTTTCTAATTTTGAACTTTTTATGGATTTTTGGAGGAAAATACATATGTAAAAGAAAAGTTTTTTTTTATTTTTTTGAATTATGCAAGTTTTTATAGATTTTTGGTTTTGTAGTTTTTTAAGGAAAAAGTGCTAGTAAAATATATACAAGTATATACAAGAGATTTTTTTGTTTTTTTGTTTTGCTTGTTTTTTTGTTTTGTTTTTTGTTTTGTTTTTTTTATTTTTTTGTTGTTATTTTATTTTATTTTTTTACAAACGTGGATTTTACAAAATTATAAACATAACCCTCCAAATAAACATAGTTAAAAACACGAGTTATGTCTAAAGTAATATACAATATATACGACACCTCCTATACTTAGCTCGAACTATGTCCTCGAGTGACCAGAGAGCGAAAACGGAAGACATAACTCGTGCTAAGAATAGAAAAGTGAAAAGACTCCTATGCTACAACGACTCAAAGGAAAGATAAAAAAGAAGAGAAGTTGGTGATCCCCCTATACTTAGGATCAAGTAATCCTAAGTATAGTAGAGTGTACAAAAGAGGAAACTAGCGGCTTTGATGTCATATATACAGGCTTGTATGGTCCTGGGTATCGGATCCTTATGGGCTAACTGGAAAAGTCAAACCCCGATGAAGAGAATGTACATACTCAAAAATAAAAAGACACGATATGAACAACATCACCCCCATATTTAGGGTAGAGTATCCCTAAGTATAGGCAACAACAAGAGTGATGAACATGAAGAATATGAACAACACAAGTCATTCACCCCCTATACTTATGATAAAGCACATCCTAAGTATAGCATACACACACACACAGAAAAGGGGTGAATGATAAAACAGGAGAAGAAAGAGTGAAATGAAAGGATATACAAGAGGAGTGGATGTACAAAGGTTAAGAAGGTCGAAAGCGAACCTTCTTGCGGGACCGCTGACGTATGGATTTGACAAGGTGTAGGTCGAAATTGGGATCATCATTAGACATAAACTGAGTAGGATCGACCAAGAATGTATCCTCAACGATTTCAGATTGTGCAGGCCTAAACCGATTATCGGAAGTAGTGTGGTCATGTTCTGCCTGGGAAGTCTTGTAAACATCAAAGTAAAATGGCTCGAAATCATTATCAGAAAAAGTAGGATCAATTTAAGCCTGGTGAGCCTCTACTGGATCATCATCTTTATCAAAAGGCCCAAATTCCTTTATAAAAGCAATTAAATCAAATTTGGCCTGATCGGTCTCATCTGAATCAAGGTGAATAGGAATGGACTCATCAGTGAAAGTAGTCGAATCATGTCCGTCCTGTCTAGTCTCAGAGTCTGCCTTCCGCTCTAGGGTTTCTATCGTGTAAATTCCGCAGATGTCATCAATGCATCTCCACATACCAGAAGAGGGAACTCCAAGGTCTATGCTTTTCGAGTCTTCGTCCTTGAAGAGGAATTATTGGGTTTCATTATCATCCAACATATAACAAGAATCTCAGATATTATCACTGAGGTCAAATTCCTTGGGGTTGGCTAACACGGGCGGGCTCTCATGGGATGCATGTCTTTAGTCAGTAGTGGGCGTGGTGATCAACACATCGCTCCCTACATCAGAACGAAAGCGAATCTCTCATGAATCATAATCAATAATGGCTCCCGCATAGGTGAGGAAAGGCCGTCCCGGGATGATTGGAGGGTGCTCCATAGGGGTGGAGGTCTCCATGGGCACTACAACAAAATCCGAAGTGAAATTCATGCCCTTAATAAGAATGACAACGTTTTCTAGAATACCCTTGGGCCTCTTGATAGATCCATCAGCAAATTGAACTATCATCCTGGTTTTCTTGAGAGGCCCAAGATGAAGAATATGTACCATAGAGAAGGGTATTATATTGATTGACGAACTGCTGTCAAGGAGAGTGTTATCACAAGAATAGTCAGATATGGAGCAACTCACAAGAGGTGTGGCAGTGTTCCCTTTCTTAAAATACGGACGGTGAGAGATGGCGTAGGCAGTGGCCATGGTCAAGATGTGACGCTCAGATCTTCTCCTTTGCTTTCTCTTCTTGTGTTGAGGAGTAGATAAATCTGTCATGGCCTGTTGAAGTGGGGCTTTAATGATCTCATGAATAGTGTCCACCACTTCGGGTTCGGTCAATATTTTTTTGAATTTTTGGACCTCCTCCATAAAAGGGAGGAGATCAGAATCAACATTTACACGAGGATTTCCATGAGCATTCCGTATAATGTAATTCTCGGGGTCAAGATCGGGACATGTGGTGGATATATATGCGGGTAAATGATCGGGCATTCGGGTCCTCTCCTCACAAAATGAATCAATAATGTGTCTCCCAGAATCTTTTTGGATTTTTAAAATTGTCTCATTTTTTGTATTTTGGGCGATTGCAAGCTCTCTTTATTATCCTCAAGTGAATCCATATCCTCAAATAGTGGAGCAACATTCTGGATCGTATTTATGTTAAATAGATTGCTAATCCTCGAATTCATATGCTCCATCATTTGGTTCAGTGTCTCAAGTGTGGAAATCATGAAAGGTGACTCCAAAATTCCAGGATCGGGTGGGTTGAATGAGGTTGGGTGAAAATCAAAGTCCTCCGATTCCTGAAATAATGGGTTAGGCGGATATGCACAAAAATCAGGAGGAAAGTCCTCCTGGAAAATGGAAGGTGGATCGTCTGAAGAGTGCGAGAAGTCTGCGAAGATTGGATTAAAATAACTCTAGACGACCATCTTCGAAACAAAAGATGAGATCAGGAGAGCATGAGGGTCAATTCAAAAGATATGGAGAAAAAGGCGCAAATGCACAGAAGGATCGAGTATGCACACAAACACTCAAACACAATACAAACCCCCAGTTCAACAACTCAACTCAATGTGAAGACCGTGAAGGTTCGGTCAATTATCTTGTCAATTTTAGAGTTTGATGAGAATACAATATATCAGAGCGGTTAAAGCGAGCTGTTAGGAACCCAATGCTCTGAGGAGACTGGACTAATCCCAAAGTTAGATCTTTCCCAGCCAGTATGAGTTGCGGACCATTTACCAGCTACCCGATCAATTCAATCTGTTAAGGACGTCACGAGCCGCTTTACCGGCTACCGGAGAGATCCTCACTGGAGAACGACTAACCCAAGATAGTAGTCTAAAAAGAGTTCGGGCGTGGCTCTATCCTAGTGTGCGGGTCGCTCTCTCGCTTAAGCAAACTAGACAATGTGGGGGTTACTCTCCCCAGAACAATGATTTTTCCTTATGTTTATTTTAGGGTCGAGTTTTCTTTAGCAGTCCCGTATTTTAGGCAGTTGTCACTTGGTTAAAATATTTTCAAATAATTGCCTACCGAGTGTCCAATTTCCCTTTTCAACTTATGTGAGTTAAAACAAGGAAGGAGATCGGAAATGCCAATGCACGATTAAAAACAATGATGCATGCATGGGTTATAGATGCGTACCTTGTCGCCAGCACTCTACATGCAAGTGATCCACGCAGAATTTAAATAAACTATCCTATATGATGCAAGTGAACCATCCTAGATGATAGCTTATATTAACGGGCAAGAACAAGTTAATTTGACTAAGTCCAAATTACGCTCTACTCTATAGGCACCAAAATTTCTTGTTTAGAGTGTTTGGACCTAATTAATTACCCGGCTCAAGCAAATTAATTAATGCAGGTAGCTCATGAAATCCGTGGGAAACAAAGAAAAATAAGGCGATTAAAACAAAATCGGTGAGATCCCCCAAGTGCACCGGCACTTGGCGAAACATACCCCGCAACCAATGAATGTCCGTTTACAAGAGTTCAAACGCTAGAAAAGAAAACTCTCTCTCTCTCTCTCTCTTTATTTTTTTCAATACTTCTTCTCCTCTTCTCACGCTATCCTACGGCTTGGTGAAGAATCAAGCCACCTCCACGTCGCTTGGGTGCTCTGGCTCTCCTAGGATCGCCTCCTTCGCTCCGTAGGCCCTCGCAAGAAAAAGAAAAGAGAATGTGCAAGAAATACAATTATCAAATATGAGAAAGAAAAATGAAACAGATGCAGTGGATATGAACAATGGAATAATGTGGCAAATTATAAACATATATTTACAACCAAGAATAGCAGGTCAAAAGAGAAACCTAACTACCCTCGCCGTACCTCCCCGGCAACGGTGCCATTTTGTTGTGCATGAATTCTTGGTGGATCGGATATTTTAATGGTAAGTAAGTCATTGCTATCCCCAAAAATCCCGCGACAAACATTTTTTTTTGCTACTTATTAACATGTATAGCGAACATGGTCGAACTCAGGGAGGCTACAAATCCTGAGGTTATTCAATTAATCGAAAATCAATTAAGAGAAAAACAAGAATCTCAAATGATAAATATCCTTGGCTTTTGGGATTTTTTTATCTTTTTTATCTTTTTAATTTTTTTTCTATTTTTTTATTTTCTAATTTCAAATTTTTAGAGGTTTTGATTTTGCAATTTTTTTTATTTTCAAAAATAATACGGAGCAATATTCAAAGATAAAAAATAAGCACATCAACTCATTTTATAATTTTTTCAATTTAAAAAAATGTTCAGAAAAATTCAAAGAAAATATTTTTGGGGTTTAAAAGTTTTGAAATGTTTTTGGATTTTTTTGTGGAATTTTCAGATGTTTTTGTATTTTTTAAAATCAAACAGTGGGAAAATGCGAAATTATGCGCAGGCTGGAGTAATTTGCAACTTAAAAAATATTTTAATGGCCCAAAACTCCTGGCAATAATTTTTATGACAAAACAGAACAAATTATCTACAAACAGGAACTGAAAAAACTATTTTTGAATTTTTGTATAATTTTCTGTGATTTTTATAATATTTTCAGTATTTTTCAATTTTTTAGGGGTTTAACAAACAATTAAGAACAAAAATTAGAAAGAAATTACAACACATAAAAAACATCTACATTAAGTTTTTTGGTTTTTTAGGCAAAATTTTGTATTTTCATGAATTTTTGAATTTCAGGAAATTAAAATGACATTGTTTTTGATTTTTTTAATAATAAATGAAACTAAAATGCAATGAAAAATTAATGGTAGGAAGATAATCACATCAAGAGCATAACATAATTTTTGCAAGATTTTTAGATAACAAATAACATTTATTTCAATGAAAAACACATGCAAAGATAATGTCTGGATAATTAGGACTGATATGCAAATATTTACTGTTCTTACATAAATAAATAATAAGAAATAAATAAAGGCAAGAATTGTGCAAATTACCCAAGTAATGCGTTCAAAGCACGTGCTCTGTTCTAGCAGGGTCTTCTTTGTAATTTTGAGATCTTCTAGAGGCTTGAACGTAATATTTCCAATAGAATTTTCTTTTTTATTCAAAAGCCCCTCTAGGGTTTCTTACACGTTCTGTTCTTCCAAAAGGGGGCAAACAGGGGCTGGCCGCCGCCCCTTCTTCTTTCCCTTCACGCGCTGGCGACACGAGCGAGGTGGCACGCCGTGGTGGAGAACCGAGGGCATTTGAAGGCAGTCGCTGGAGCGAGTTGGGCGCGGAGGAGTTCCGCATAAGGAGCTTCGGCAGGGGCTGAGGCGGTAATCGGGGCGACGCTACCTTGGCGCCTGGGGTTGAGGAGGAGGCTGGTTGGCAACGAAGTCTGCTAGAGGGGCGCTGGAGCGGGGGATCGTGGCGCTACTGGAGGGACGCGTTGCGGTGGCGCGACAGGAGGTGACAGGTGCCTGGGCAGTGGCAGTCAAGTGCAGACGGTCAAGTGCGCGCGCAAACGGTCAAGTGCAGAGGCGGGAAGGCGGTTTCTGGGCGGAGGCAGCGTTGGGCTGGGAAGCACGATGGCAGCGGCCGTTGATGGAGGCGCTCCTGGCCCCGGCCAGGAGATGGCAAAGAAGATGGAGCAGAGGTGCTCCTCGCACAGGCAATGAGGAGGGTGCCCCTCCTTAGTAGTGGCGGAGGGTGTCGCCCACGGCGATGGTGGCGGGGGGCGGTGGGTGTCGCCTGTGGCAATGGTGGCAGGGGGCGGCAACCCTGCCATTGTTTCCTTCTTTTTTTTTTAATTTTGTTGACTGTAAATAATGATTAAAGAAAAACTCCCTTTTTTATTTTTTATTATTCTGCAAAACAAATATCAAAGAGAACAAGGAAATAAATATTTTTTTGTATTATTATTTATTTATTTACAAATAGAAAAATGAATGAGGATCCGACATAAATGAAGGGAATCAAATCCGATTCTCCAACCACCGTGCGTGGTCGGAGTTGATAGATCGTGGGAGGTAGAAATTGAATGCGGAGAGATCAAGAATGTGGAATAAAAAATCGAGTTGAAGCGGATCAAATCGTGATGAAATTAATGATCTAAATAAAAAATGATGACGAAATAAAATTGTGAGAAACAAAACTACGATTAACCTAGATAAAAAATAAGAAAAATGTGGATCTCACCTTAGGAGCGGAAATGGACCGTGATCGCCTCGACGAAGGCCGACTCGTTGTTACCGGATGGCTCGGAGGCTAGACACTTTTCTCGACGAAATTTTCTCTCGGAGATCGGGCCTCCTCTCTCTAAAGATTGATCAAGTTGGAATGAGGGAGAATGAGCCATATAAATAGAAAAGATAGAGATGAATTTGAATTTTTGAATTTTTGGTGGAAGAGATAAGAGAGATGAAATTAGAAATGAGATAAAGTAAAAGAGAGATAAAACTATTTACAAAATTAACTATTTTTTTGAATCTTCGTCACTTTATTTATTTGAATAAAAAATTTTATTTTTTATTTTTTATGGTGGTTAATTGAGAATAGCAACTATATACATATACTATTTACATATATGACATTATATACAAGGGTAATTAAGGAAATTAGCTTTTTTTGTTTTAAAATTTATTTTTTTTAATTTTATTTTTTTTAATTTTAATTTTAAATAATTAGTAAAAATATTACAAATATATACAAATAAATATGTACAAAATACACGGGAAAATTGCACAAACTACCCCGGAAAACCAACTTTTTACTCGTAACTCCAAAAATTATGAAATCACAACCATTTTAAAGATAATTTAATTTAGAATCCAATGGAAGTGAGATTGGTTTAATTTGAGTTCATATGGAGCCAGAATTGGTCTTTCAATTAATGCTTAGTGGCTTTTTCGAAGTGTGGTTACTTTTATTCTGTACAAGATTTAATTGTGCAATTATTTTTATTAATTCAAACACATTTTTATTTACAACTTTGATTTTGAAAGTTATTTGATTTGAGGTCAATTAAGACACAATAAATTTGTGTCAGTTTTATACAGATATACACAAAATAAGTGAGAAGTATTTATAACAACACACACACATTTTTTTGGATTTTCTGCTTAAGGACCCTATCTCCCCCTACTTTATTCCTGATCGATCAGGTCAAGTCTTGACCTTGTCTCGTGGTTTGGGTCAGCCTGTACACAGTCTTTCTTTCTTTTTATTATTTTCTTTATTTTTCCTTCCTTCCTTTCTTTCTTTATTTATTTTAGGTTAAAATTAGTAAGAAGTGTACAATATTTACACACAGATGCAAGCTAGGAAGAATATGGAGTTAGTGTTATATGCATGTGTTTTATAAGGGATTTTAAGCTAAAATAAATGAATAAATATGATGAATCATAGATTCATCATATACTCACTTGGCTAATCTTAAGTGCTGAAATAGTTTATTTGTCAATTGCTTCTTACATATTCTACACTCAACATCATTTTTAGAATAATGGAAAAAAGTAATCGAAATCCTGCTAAGAGATTCTTCTCTTCTCTCTCTGTCTCTTAATTTTGTCATTATTCATAACATTGAGAAAATTGGTGTTCAAGAGCGATTCTAATTGTTTTTATTTGTTCTAGCTCTTCAAGTCAGCATCGTCCGCCTCCAAACTTCCAAGTTTCCATGCAATTAGTTAGAGATGGATTTTCTACATGCAATGCCACTGTTAGTGACAGATTTATGATTTCCTTACTATACTTACCTTAAATTTTCTAAGATATTACTATTACTCATTTTGCTATATTATGTTAGCAAATATATCTCATCTGCTAGTATTCTAATTTTTTGTAATCTTTTTCAGATAACATTTTCTCCACGAAGTCTTGGTGATATGGTCTAGGCATTATAGGTGTCTTGGTATTTGATCCAAGAAGGTCTAAGGACATTCAGAGTCTGACCAATCCTTGATAGTGCCCTGTTGATTGATCAAAAGTGAAGAATTTAGTTTTTAGTCAATATCAAGGATTTAATGTTTAATACAAGGATTGCACAGTGTTGTGTTGTTTGATACAAGAGATTTGTAAATGGTTGAGCTATCTGCTTTAAAGAACTCATACAGTGAAGCAGTTGATGGGCATAGTTGATCGAGAATAATTAGTCTCGAACCTGATTAGGAGTATTTGAATTTAATACTTTCTAATCCACTGGGATTCAGATTCGATTCATTTAAAATTTTTGAATTCGAACTCGAATTGAATTTGAGTGAATTTGCTAACTTGAATTCAGATTTGATTCATTTTGAGTTTTTAAATATTCAAATTTTGATTCATTTTATTTCTGATTTGAAACATTAACCGATGTCCTAAAGATTACATGAGTTGTTCATATAAAGAGTATTATAATTTTAAAGATCGAGATATTAAAGCCATATGTTGTATACTGTCATGATATAGGCATACATCCTCTAACCGGAAGTCAAATGTGTTACTTTATGTCTAAGTTTGTACATTAGGCCGACCATTAGGTTGATGTCCTTATTAATGTTTATACACCAGCGAGCTTATGTGCATACGAAGGCATATGGGTAATACAACCTCTTAAAGGGATCATACAAGTTCACTACAGAATCAGAAGATATGAGCCCACTCATGAGATACTGTGACCAACCAAATTCCATCGATGGTCATCTTGCTTTGGAAGCATGACAAGATTTGTAGGTATGCTACATTATTTTGGAAAAAAATATGATTGATATCAACTCCCAATGATCAATTGACAAACCTAATGATAAAACCTTAAAGAAGAAAACTCAAATAAGATTGGAATTTCGGATTTATTCAAGGTCTTCTAGTATACAAAAAGTAGGGTATTGGGAAGACTTGAGGGTGGTGTGATCTTAAAAGATTGCATACCATGACACTTCCATTCCAAGGGAATAATGAAATAGGTTTGGATTTTAGTGATTCCACTCAGTTGACTTGTTTTCCAATCTTGATCCAAATGTTGGACGCTAATCTAAATGTGATTCAGATGCAATGAGAAGATTCGATATTCTGTTTGACTTAATTCAGGCATCTTTGAGAGGTCTTCTAGAGATGTGAGATTATATCTCACAATCCAAGTCACTATACATGGAATATACAAGGAAGATACTCATTGGATAATATATTATGTAGGGTTTTTACACATGTGGCCCTTGTTTTTTAGTCCTACTATCCGAAACAAAAGTGGGTATTAGATGGATTTCTTTACTCACCACACAGAACATATAGAGGTTACAAGATTAGAGCAGAGTAGATAAGAAGCATAGAAGAAGGCGGGCAAGCATATTACGTAGAAAGTATATGAGTTCACTACTCCATGTACCAGATCTCGTACGGAGTGGAAAAACTTTCACTCAATTATGCAATTTTACTAGCTAATATTCTACCAGTCCAGCCCAATTTCACTAGTAATTTTATACCACTAACTTATTTGCAATAACTCTTATGCCCTTATATTCGTACAAAATTCATAGTTCCACCATTTTGTAATTGCACGTAATGCCCTTATTTTAACTTAATATAAGGGTAAAACATGTAAAGCCTTCTCCACCAAGTACAAAGCCAAAGGATAGTGATGAATACCCACTCACGCACCTATTCCTTTATTTTGCCTTTAAAATCCTAGCCAAATACATGTATATATATGTAACTTGTACAAAAGCACAATAACTGTTATATGTAAATAGTGCATAAATACTTGTATTTAAACACAAAATAAATGAATAAAGATAAGAATAGATAAATAAAAGAAGTATTGTAAATACCTAAGTCAATATTGACTTGGTCAACAAGGAATAAAGTAGGGGGAGATAAGGGTGAAGAAATACAAACAAAATAACACTGTCACCTAGAACCTTAGTTGCCCAACACACTACACATATAGTCGAAACTTACATGAATTTAAACACTTCCTTACACACTCCAAATAAAGATACTTTTCAATACAAAACATGTACATAAAAATACATAGAAAAATATAAAAATAACATCATATGAAAATAATGCACTGTACATCTGGGACACACAGATGAAAAAGCCGCAAACAGAACTTTACAAATACATATCTTCTCCTTATGAACTAAAAATTCACCAAACTCACCTTTATTATACATTAATTTAAATTATCAATCTAACGAAGGTGGTTTCATTAAAATTGGAGTTAGGATACAAGAGTTGGCTTTTTGTGCCTTATTGTATTGTATACGTATACATTTTATACATTTTATTCTTTCTTATATTTTTATTCTTTTTATATTTTGAAAAACTTATAGACATTATATAAACATATTAAAGATATAAACATTGAATAAAACCATTAAAAACTCACTAAAATAAATAATATAATAAAATACATAAGTATACTATATCTATATTATACATAACCGTATTTATTTAAGTATACAAATAAACTCATAAAATTAAAATAAAAATATAAAAATACATATTTAAATATATTATAAATATGTAAATTATGTGTATATAATAATAAAATATGAAATACAAAATAAAAATCAAATACATAAAACATATGTATTTATACCTGTAATTATACTTGTAAAAATTAACACTTAATAAACATGTCAATAAAAATAAATTAAAATCACCTAAAATAGTACATAAAACAAGAAACAAATTTCATGTTTTGAGAAAAAATGAGTAAAATTAGTTGCAATTTTATTTTTCCTTTTATTCCTATTTTTTATTTCTATTTTGTCCTCTTCTGGCCAACATGGGCCAATGATTTTTCCTCTTCATTGCCAATTTTTATGGCTCACTACAGATCCCTTCGATTCCTTCTAGTGATTTCTTCACCTATCTTTGATTTTCATGCGGATCAAGAGTTGGCACCAATCAACCCTTGATTCGACCAAAAACTCTAGATGAAGACCATCACTTGGGCAGATAGTATAAAGTCTCTCCTCCACCCATTTTGAGAATTTAATCCTTCCCATCCTACTTTTCTCTCCAAGAATCGTCCATGGAGCTTTCCCTTCGTGACAAGAAGCAGGGCATCCTGATTTGTGGCACGAAGGAAGGGCTAAAGAGGTGATTCAACCATCGCCTAAGCTAGATCTTGGAGGTTCTTCTACCATCTTCCTAGGTTGGTGAGCTTCTTATTTTTCTAGATTTTTTGATTACTAGGAGTAGCAATAGTGTAGTTATGTCTTTTATTTCATTTGATTTAATTGATGTTAGCTTAAAAATCAAAATCATAGTTCACCGGAGCTCTGATCTCTGGCTTATGTTTAACCCATTTCTGATCGCTGATCGACCCGTTGACCATCTATACACCTTTTCCTTTTCCGTCTTCTATTGCCATGACCCATTATTCAACCCCATATCTTACAGAGATTTGGGAATCCGATCTCCTTCCTTCACCAGTCATTAGAGATCACCACCCACTTCATTTTAGCCCTATTTTTGCTCTCCATTAGGGCGAGGAGCTCAACCCTTGAGCCTTGAAGCTAATGGTGTAGGCATATACACGAAAGGACCCCATCTGGGGGGTTAAATCATTCAGCATGTAGCTCCAGGTGCTCGAGTTCTTCCCCGACCTCCCATGCCTCCTCTGATGAGGTTTAGACTTTTTTGAAGCATCAACTAGATACAGAACCTCTTAAGGAATGTGTAGAGCATCTCAATTGTCAAGGAGATCGGCTGGAGCATGTAGGAAGCTTGATCGAAGCTCAGCTCCCCAGCTGTTCTTCCTTGTTCTTCTTGGGGAGCTCATCACCGTTACCAGTCATCTAATCGCATGCCTGAGGACCGTCAGATCTGAGGGAGGGATCTAATCTCTTCCCTCTATCGTTGAAGCGACATCGGTCGTTGAGAAGGCACCATGGTTAAGTGAATCAATCAGTGCCGTCTACCCTCATTCATGTGGGGTTATTTTGCATCCTAACCCCTCTGTTTTTTTTGTTTTAATATTTAGTTTATAAATTTTATATGTAGTTGTAATACTTTTGTATTATTTAGTCTAAGGACCTCAAGTTTTCTAATATTTGCACTTTAGTCCATTACACATTACCTCACATGCTAGTGCTCGCGAGGGGGCAAGAATTTTACATGGATCCCTTGTAGGTTTTTTGTTATTATTTGGTTTAGAAACTTTGAATATCAGTTGAAATATTTTTAGTAAATTTGCAAGCTTGGTTCTGTATCGAATCGGAGAACTACCATGAGGCGATCATGATGTCTCACAAGGCGAGACCGCAATCGTCGAGGTGACCGCTCATGAGAGCCGCTAAATTCGGACAATAATTAACCCACAAGTAAAGATAGTAAAGCAATGCAATCAGTGTGTGAGGTAAATATTTATCATAACCCTACAATTAAATACGTATAGGTGTCAAGTATGTGGAGGGTGTCAAACACAAGGAACACATAGGTGTAGCATGTAATATTAATTTCTAAATAATATATGTATGTAGATATATCTCCGTTCTGTACTTAGTGTTTTTATGGGTTTTAGTTATTTAATTTTATGGATTTTTTATGTTTTATATTTTTTAATAATTTAATTTTATAGTTTCTATTTTATTTTTAATATTTTGATTTTTAATATCTTTTTTATAGAATATATAATAAGTCTATTTATATAACTATATGTAGTAATATGTATAATATAATCAATATATATATATATATAATATACATAAATAGAAAATATATAGATACAACCAAAAACAGTCCCTTATTTTAAAGGATTTAAAATATAGTTAGGTTTTTATAAATAATAATAAGTATATGTTAACTATATATATGTATATAAATACTATATAGGGTATCATATTTATAAATATAACTATATATAGTCAAAAGTTATAAAAAATTGTTTTTGTTTTTTTATATATTCTTCTATTTTTGGGAAGTTTTTGGTGTTTTATGCTATTTTTTATGTATTTTAAAGTCCAAATAGTTCAAATCAAGGAATAAATAAATAAGTTGAATTGTTTTGAGATTTAAAAATGTAAAATAAGTCTAAAATTTGTCAAAAACCATTTTTTATATATAGTAAATTATGTATATAAAAATATACATAAAGCTATTTTTTTGAATTTTTGGGAATCATTTCTATTTTTTTAGGATTAGTGAGGTTTTCAACTTTTTAGGTTTTCTTTTGATATTTTGTTTGTGATTTTTGGTCTGGATTGACAAATATAGTAATAATAATCTCTAATTTTTGAATTTTTAAAGAAGTTTTTATAATTTTTTGTATTTTTATATCTAAACTGGGAATAAAAAGGCTCATTTTGATTTTTAATAAACAAAAAATGCAATGAATATGCTAAATAAAATGCATTACATGAATGAGCACACAATCTGGCATCTTCCCTTATTTTCTCATAATCTTTGGAGCACAAGAACTATTTATAAAAAATTAAAAGCATAAATAAAAAATATAGAAGCTGGTAGGGTTATTTTGCAATATAAATAAAAGGTGGGGGAACTTGCAAAAGACCCAAAGTTTTTGAACTGATACACAAATTTTATATATTAAACAGAATATTGAAACCACGAGGGGTGGGTGCAATGTGCCTATTCACGTGAGGGGCTACGTGAGCTGACCTGACATTGGACCTAAGGGTGAATTACAAAAAGCTCTAAGGTTTGCTTGTACTTTTTCCACAAAATATTAGCCTTTATTTAGTAATAGGACTAAATATGAAATACAAAATAGTGGTGGGGGTCAGCTGAAATATACCCAAGAAAGCACGTTATCGTGTGACGTTGAGCGATCCACCTGTCCTCACTTAGGATGATCATGCTGCTACAGAGGGCAACGATTCGATCTTAATGGGATGGTGCAAATAAAATCTGGAGATGCCCTTGATCCGACAACGCTGGGCGTGCTGGGTAGAACACGAAGAACAACATGTTGGAACTCCTTCGATTTGGCTTCGTTCGTTGTTTCGAGAAGGAATAAAGTAGGCGGAGATAAGGGTCAAAAACACAAAAAAAACCCTATTCATTTATGCATCAATAAAACCATTTTGGGATCAATTTTATTCTTAATTATTTATACCTCAAATCAATAAACTTTGTACATTAAAGTTGTAGATAAAAATACATATAAAAATATAAATTGATTTCACACAAAAATAATATATAGTGTTCGTTCTACACTCTGAATAAAAAGCCAAAACCCAAATTTCCCAAACCCACATCTTCTCCATAAAAACTCAAAATGCATCAAAATCACCTTTATTGTATATAACTTTTAATTTGCTATTTAATGAAGGTGGTTTCATTTGATTTTGAGTTAAGATGCAAAAGTTATGTTTTGGACCCTATTGTACAATATACCTGAATAAAATATTCATTTTATTTATTCTTTATATTTTCATTATTATATATTTTTATAATTTTATAAATATTATTTATAATATCTACACATATTTAGAATAGAATAAAACTACTAAAAATAAACTAAAATAAATAAGTTTATAGAATATATAGATGAAGTACCTATACTTATACATATATAATAAATACATCTATTTATTTAAGTACACAAATAACATCAGAAAATATAACAAAAATATAATTAAGTATATCTAAATAATTTATAAATATATAAATTAAGTGTATAAAATAATGAAATATAAAATACAAAATAAAAATAAAATACACACATATAGGTAAAATACCTATAATTATACTTGTAAATAATAACTTGTAATAAATAAGCTCATAAAAATAAACAAAATACGAATAAAATACTATAGAAAATAATAAATATTTTTTATTTTATAACCTAAAATCAATAAATTCATTTAGTAATTATTATTTATTTTACAAGGCATTTCTACCTTACATTTTTCTGGTTGGTCCACGTGGACCAACCATATTCATTCTTTTGTTGACCTCGATCAACTGCCCCTTTGGCGCCTCTGACCTTTGTCAAGACCTCGAGCCACTTGCTTCTCACCAATTCCCTTTGCGATCTAATGATCGATCCGCTTGATCCTCGAACAAATTTAGCAGATGGGATCTCCATATTCACGCCTGATCCTTAGATCCCATCGATCCCCTCTGTTGCGTCCTTGAATCAGGTCGTAAGATCCACCAAATTATATCTATAAATAAATCGCTCCAGCCATTCTTTGATTCTTTGATCCCTCTTTGAGCCCTTATTCCCTTAGCCTTGTGCGTGAGTGTGTTCAAAGTGACAGCGATGATACCCTTGAGGTATTGGAGCGGAGCAAGGAGAGGCGATCAAAGGCGTCGCTCCGACGAGGTCTCTACTCCTTGGTGCAAACCAGGTTAGAAATGTGCGTTTTTCTTATTTTTAGGTAGATTTAGTTAGTGTCATTTTATTCCTGCATTTAGTGACGTAATTATATCATTATTTTAGCGTAAAAATCGAAATTTGAAGCTTTTCCCCGACCCACATACCATGCTCACTCCGTTCCGCATTGTTTGCTGCATCTTTTCCCCACTTTGAACCAAAATGATCCTTTGTGGATCAACGATTCAGATATCCTCCACCGCCCCTCGATGCAGCTCCTCCATCTCGCTCATTCCCATTGTGGAACAACTTCGTTTTGACTCAAGGAGGCTTGCCTTAAGCCCTTGAGTGTTCCCCTGCAGGTATGCGATGCCATGGACCTTTGTAGGTCCAATTCAACAACAAGTGGAAGCTCCCAGGTTCCCCATTTTCCCCCGATCTCCAGGTCTCTCCCTAGTGAGGCCCGGACCATCTTGATGGTACCACTCGACGTGAGAAGCTTCTAGGAAGCTCAGGATATCACTAGCAAGATTTCAGGTGGCCGCGATGAAGATAAATGCACGATCGAAGGAAGAACAGGGAGGTGTTCTTCCCTGTTCTTCCTCATCTCATCAGAACCATCTGATGGAGCCCATGCTCCATATTGCACTAGCACCGTCCGATGACGTGAAGTCCCAACTGCTCGATCGTGCCGCAGATATGATCTTGACCGAGCGTCGCAAAGACTTATCGACCAATCAAGGCCATTGTTTGCTTACGTGATGCGTTCCTAACCGCTGTTGGCGCGCAAGTGTAGGGTAAATTTCACATATACCCTTCGCAGTTTGTATATTTTTATTTAGTATTTTATTTTTGGTCTAAAGTTTATATAATTGTGGAATTTTTTATGGAGCCCCCCGACCTTTTTTTTTATTTACATTGACGTCCATGCTAGCTCACCTCATGTGGCCCCCGTGTGAGATGGGTATTTTGCAATTATACCCCTATAAGTTTTCATATTTATAAATAGTCCAAAAATTTGTATATTCATTGTCAACTTTTATGAAAAAATTGTACATAGGACCTTGAACTTTTTGTATATTGCACTTATTCCCTTTCCATGCACTTTTAACTCAAATATTCATGGTTTAATTGAACATTAGCCCCTAGATTTTGTATTAGAGTTCTGAAATGCATGTAACTTTTCTAATATTTGCAAAAAGGTCACTGCTAGTATTTAATTTTTGTGCATGCTTGCGTAATTTTTATTGTAAATATCATCCATGCTCTAAAAATTATGCAGAAATATGATAATGTACTTGAATGCATATTCTTTCACATTATATATTTTGTTTTGCATTTTATGCACTTGCTTATTTATTAAAATTCGAAAAGAGAACATTTTGCTCTTTTTGACTTAAAAAATACCTAAAAATTATAAAACATTTTTCAAAAATACTAAAAAAAGTATATTTTATCTATTATGTATATTATAGCTTCAGACCAAAAATCCCTAAAAATAAAAAAATGATAACAATTAGAAAGCTGCAAAATCCTGTAAAAATATAAAATTCTGTAAAAAATTGAAAATATTTGTTTCAATTTGATAATTTTAAATCTATATATTATTACATATGAAAATTAGTTTTGAGAATTTTTGACTTTATTTACTATTTTTAGATCTTAAAACAATTTGACATATTTATTTATCCTTATTTTGGGATATTTTTTAACTTTAAAAATACATAAAAATTAGCAAAACAACCCATAAAATCACAAAACTTTAGCAAAATTTAAAAAACACAAAACTTTTTATTTTATAAATTTTTATTATTTTTAGCTATTTTTGTAAGTAGAATATCCTATATTGTATTATATATCTATATACACCTATATATAGTTAACATTATTATTATAACTATTATATGTACCTTATAAATATTTGAAAACTAGGAAAATATATATCGTATATAATGGGCTATATTTCTTAGTATTTTTATGATTTTTATATTTATTCTATAGTATATAACTATACCTTTTATCACATCTTATATGTATTTATATACCCTTATATACATTTATATATACAACTTTATATATTATTTAAACTAAAAAGAAATAAAAATCATTAAAATTTTAAAAAAGTAATATAAAAAATCAAATAAAAATTTTAAAACTAAAAATCTACATAAAAAGACAATTCTGTACATAATTCATCTTTGATTAGCAATAATCATTATTCTACACAGTTTGCTCTCATTGGTTCGACCTCTACATGCTTACACTGTACGTCTTTGTTTGTAGAGTATAATAAATTGCACTTCACATTTTTATCATTTATTGATTAATTATATGTTGCAGGTACTTGTTGTTTGAACTGGGATTCATGAGCGGTCACCTCAACGACACTATATCTTCGCTATTCTTTTAGTGAGGATATTTTTAGACCCTCACGCAAATGGCACCGTTGCCGGGAAGCAACGTAGTGTAGCCTAATTTGTACATAACTTTTTTTTCTTGTTCATACTTTTCTTTCCTTGCTTTACATGTACATATTATAGCTCTCATTTCTTTGTACAAATTATTTGATCATTTGTGCTAATATCTCTCTTGTTATGTTTGATGCGAGGGCCCGCTACGTGAGGACGACTTCTTAGAGAGTCGAGGCAGCCAAGCATGGTGGAGACTGACCTTCTTCCCTGGTCAATAGGAGAGGCATCAAGCATGACAAGGAGAACACTTAGCATAGATTTTGGTTTAGAATTATATTTTGGTAGGAGAGTGATTCATTGTTCATTTATTCATTATTCAATATTTGTAATAATACATTGACTTGTATATTACTCTACTTAACGAGGTCCATTGCTTGGGTGATTGTGCATCTGGGGTCCTTGTCTTGGCTTTTTTGTGTTTTCTCACTTTTATATTACTTTGTTTCCTGATGTTTTGATTTTTCTGCCTTTCCTTTTATTTATTTTGTGTGCATGGAGCCCCTAGATTTTAGGACTGCTTGTCTCAGTAATTAGGTCCAAACCCTAACAAGAATCACGCCCTATAGTCTCTTACATTTGGATCTAGTCAAATTAATAATTGTTAGCTATTTAGACTTGAACCCACATGCTGAGAGAGGCACCATACAACGCTGGTAGGACCCATTGTGGCATGCATTGAGGTGTCTCCAAGATCATAATCGGTTATATTTCTGAATAATTAACACATGATTCTTAACGACTAATAGTAGCTACTATTTAGGGCAATTTTATCGACTGCACACCACCATGTAGACATGTTTAAAAATTTTGGTTTGTATACCACATGGAGAGAGCTGGGAAGCACTGTAAGTCCTATAACTATGCATGCATCATTAGATTATATGGTGAGATTTCCATCATTGAATCGACATGCACAACTTTTTTGCTATCTCCCTCTGATTTTGAGCACCTAGGGTTTAAACGAAATTCACAAAATCATTAGGCACTTATATGAAAATATCCAAAAAAGTGAAAACCCAAAAAATCTAAAACAAGGGGGCAGCTAAATAAACTTTGACCTTAATTAAAATATGTAATGGATCATATTATTTGGGGTTCATAAAGCCCTCATTATTTCGCATGTACCTCAGGAGGGGCCCAAAACCCCTCCCATGAGCGAGGCACAACCCGATAAGGATTAGAGCAAAAAACCTAGTCTGTAACTGCCTTATGTATCGCCTGGATTTCCGAAGTATTGGTGCTTGTATCATACGTGGACGAGTAGGACCTGGTCAATGATGATGTTCTCATCTTGTGTAGAACGACGACCTTGTCTGCAGTACTGAGCTTTCGCTATGACCTCACAGGTGTGTCTGTCTCATCGTTTTATGCCCGAGTTGGGACTTGCACACTCACAGGTGATTCCGTTGTGAGCGGGGTCTGAAGTAGTGGTTTCGCCTATCGACTTGCTCTCTCTCATTTTTTTGATAAGTAGGGATCCAGGAAGGGTTACAAGGACCCAAAAAAGTGCAGACTACATGTTACAAAGGAGGAGGATAAGTACGAGATACTTTTTCGGCAATATTCTCGCTCCTATTGGGTCAGCGTCTAAGGACTTGTTAAAAGATATGCCTGAAATAACAACTCTAAAAATGAAAAGTTAAAAATAGTCTATCTCTTTTGGCTTCACATGTGTAGAGTTGGTGAACCCAATTTTGTCTTGTGTATTGTAGGGATCTATATTAAGGTTCAAAGATTAAGTCCCGCGCATTTGCGCAAATTGTATCATATGAGTTTCCTCTTTGATCCCATGATCGTTTTAAGCCTTTCTACTATTTTAAATTCATTTTATTCCTCGTTGGACATCATATAATTCTTCTTGCATCGATTCTTGTTTTCTTATATGATGTTGATCCATGGATAGTTTAGTCGGGACTTCGTCGACACCTACATTGATTCCATGGGCTCGATATTGTCAATAATTCGAGGTGATTCTGAGAACCTGGTTTAGAACATGCAAATCGATCTCCAGACTCCTCGTCTTCTTTCCACTTTCTTTATATTTCTCAATAAATTGGGACCACTCTTGTCCCATGTATGCCCGTTGCGAATGGAGGACGATTTCAGTCTACACCATTTAGTCCATTCCCAACTACCTGGGATTGACCCTAATCTCAGATTCATCATTTCAATTAGTTGCCAGTTTCATAGTTGGTCTGATTGGGATTCCTCTTACATTGCAGATAGAAGCCAGTGCTGGATCCTAGTCTAGAATTCATTTCATCAGACTAAGACCTTGAGATGGCCCTCTAAATAGAAAAGGAAAAGGATTAGGGCAGCGACTGCCCCAAATAGAGCAGGGCCCAGCGCACGATCAGAACCAAGTCAATGCTCAGTTGTTGGCTTCCATCCAAGCCATCCAACAACAATTGAGTGAGCATGCACTAGCCCAGATTGCATTCCAAGACATGTTGAATGATCTGAGGAACATACCAACAGGAGGAGGAGGAGATGCGGAACCATCTCATGATGATTCAGAAGATGAAGAGCCAAGGAATGAGAACCCTAAACCTACACTAAAAAAGACTTATAATCCCATAGACAACCAGATGACCTAGTGGATTCACATCCCACCTGTACATGCTCGATTTGAGCTAAAGCCTCAGTTCCTTGCTCTTCTGCCAAACTTCCACGAGAATACCAATGAGCAACCATACATTTACCTGCAACAATTCTCTCGCATCTGTAGAACTACACACTATCCTAACATCCCGTTAGGTGTAGTCCAGATGACTGCATTCCCCTTCAGTCTCCAAGACAAGGCCCTGTATTGGGTCTACCATTTGGGAAAGGTCGTGACGACTTGGGATGAAATTAAGTATGTGTTCCTTCACAAGTTTTACTGTCTCGGTCAACTCAACCAGATGAAAGTCAGGATTAACAACTTCTCCCAGGCTACCCACGAGTCTATTCATGAAGCATGGGAGTGATTTACTAATCTGCAAGAGAATTGCCCCCACCATGACATATCGAGGACTAGATTGGTACAACATTTCTTCAAGGGATTGAATATTGAGTGTCAGAGATTAGTTGATGTAGCCTGTGAGGGATCCTTTTTTAACAAGGATGAAGATGTAGTCTGGCAAATTTTTGAAGAAATGGCTGAAGGAGAGGCGCACTCTCTTCATCACCGCAGGTCCTTTACAAGCCAGTGCACATGGCAGTGTCCCACGAGGCAGAGAGAGATGAGAGCTCCAACCTCAGCATCATCAGCGACCATCTCTCCAAAGTTGACATCATTGAGAAGCAATCACAGGATCTCGAAAAACTCACTGTGATCGAACAAAGAACATAGAATCTAGACAAATTGGATTAGATCACCAAGAAACTAGAGTTACTGGTGAGTACCATCATAGCCTGCCAGTCGGTGACACCATCGTACAAGACTCCGGCCAAGAAGAAAGATGTGCCAACACTACCACATCAACCTTAACCTAGTTAGCAGCAACTGGCAGTCCAACACATGTATTACGTACAGACTCCCGACCAGACACCGCAACTGCAATATTTGGTGGTATACCAACCAGAGCCCCGGTCCTCCTATGATCCATTCGTTCCTCCACTGCCTCTCATTTAAGAGGTGAATGAAGTTTGGTCGAATGACACATAGCTGGCCCGTCCAGGCAGACCTCACCAGGGCCAGCCTGCCAATTCACATCCATTCCCTCAGCATCAAGGATGGAGATTTGTCCAGACTACCCAATAGCCTTAGTACCACAAGTATCCACAATTCCATAATAATCGGAGACAAAATCAACAATACCCACACTTGCCGTACCGCCAACACCAGCCGTACCACTCGTACATGGCTGCATCTCACCAGCAATATCCTCCCCCTCCTTACTAGAATCAGTATCAGCTTCCTCCATCACTGCAATAGTATCAACAACACCCTTCTCAGCCTCCACACCATCAACCACAACGTGGTCAGCATGTTGAACCTTCCAAGGCGGTTCCTGTGAACCCAAGCTTCGATTTCTTGGTCCAGTTATTCAAGGGGTAGCATAGATGACTCAAAAGTTGGACGACCTAACGACTGCAAAAACTCCAATTCTAGTCCAGCTCGAAGCCAACCGCAATAACTTTAAGCAGAAAGAGCATGTAGAATGTGAAGTCCCATCTTTACTTGTAGTGTTAGATGATTGTGATTTTGTTTTGTCTAATGCTATTACTCTCAGGAGCGGTAGGACCTTGCTTCCGTGTGCCACTATCAGGGGGGAGAATAAAACTTCATCTAGTAAATCATCGTCTTCTACATACTCGTGCTACCCACAAGTTCGTGTGAGGAAGAAGAAGAATGAGGAGCCATGCCAGCTACCAGCAACCACCATCTCCAAAAAATGAAAAAAACTGAAAAAATAAAAAAATAAAAAAAATGAAAAATGCCAAAAATATGATCACAATCGAAGTGAAGTTGCGCCAACCATGGAGGAGCAAACCACAACAGCCGTTCCAGCGCCAGACGATGGAGCGAAGACTGTAGTTTTTGGATGTCCACCTTCAGCTTTATCTTATACACTTTTTTGGATCCTGGTTGTACAACATGTTGTGAACATGAATATTGGCATAAATAAGAACAATATTTTTGATTTTAGATCTGTACATATTCTTTTTGCTGTTGCAATTTAAAAATACAAAAAATGCAAAATAAAATAATACGTTATCTGACCCAAATGTTGTGGACATTATTAATAATTTGACTATTGAATTACCTTTGCTGAAAGCCATGGAATATATGCTTGCTTTGAAGAGGGGCTTGAAAGAAGCATGCACGAGCAAGCGTCGATCAAACCGTAATAACAGATGCCAGCTAGTTGAGAAACATGTCCTAACCATGGATATAGTGGCGACAATCAATAATCTCCTGAAAAAGAAGCCAGACAGAGGAGCACCTTTAATCAGATACGAGATTTTCGACCAAGTCTTCGAGCGAACTTTGCTTGTCAGAAGCTCTTCAATCAACCTCATGCTCGCCTCACTGCTCACGAAATTTGAGCTGGGACAGCTTAAGTAGACATGCATGATCCTTCAGTTCATCGATAGATCAATCAAGCGACCCTGAGATTTATTGGAGGACGTTGTCGTAAGTTGCAAGACATGCAGTTTCCTATTGATTTCTTTGTCCTTGATATGGACTCCCATGCACCATTACTTCTGACCTCGATTATTCTTGGACGACCATTCTTGCACATTGCAGAAGCCGTGTTGACTATGGGTCTGGGTAGATTACGTTATGCTCTAACAAAAACACAATGACAATGGATATGGTCAGTGAACTGAAGGTCATATTTGATAAAGGTCAAGCAGAATCGTCTGAAGCAGACAGTAACTTTATTGTAGAGATCAGAGATACATAGTTTTCTTTGAAGGATACATGGGTTCAAGAAGTCCTCTTTCTAGAGGAGGACCTGGAGAACACAGTCTTTGCATGCTCTGATGTCGACTAAGAGACAGATTCAGACTTGCTAATAGTCCTTTCTGAAGCAAAAGATTCATGCCAATCCGAACATGAGGAATTAATTGATGATTTATTTGGCACATTATCAGCATAGCCACTAGTGACTGAGGTGAGCGACACCTCCAAAATCATGGCAGATCACCCACCAACAAATTCAATTTTTGAAGTGATTGAGAAGGAGGCTCGACCAGAATTAGAACTAAGGCCACTTCAGACATGCCTCAAGTATGCTTTCCTTGTGGGTGCAGAAAACATGTATCTGGTCATCATCAACAACAAGCTGACTCCGGATCAAGAATCTCGACTGCTCGAAGTTCTAAAGAAAAACAACAAAGCACTTGGTTGGAACATATCAGATCTTCGTGGGATAAATCCTGCTTTTTGTCCACACCACATCTATTTAGAAGATGATGCCAAGCCATTCTGAGAATTTTAGATAAGACTGAACCCTAACTTGCGAGATGTCGTCATGAAGGAAACTGCGAGATAGTGTGATGCATGCTTCATTTATCCCATCTTCGACTCCAAATGGGTGAGCCCCTTGCATGTAGTTCCAAAATAATATGGGCTCACCGTGGTTACAAATGAAAGAGGAGAGGATATTTTTGGGTACCAACATCGTGGTGTGTGTGTTGACTACCATCGCCTCAATGCTGCAATGAAGAAGGACCACTTCCCCTTACCATTTATTGATCAAGTCTTGGAAAGATTTGCTGTCAAGGAGTTCTTCTTCTTTTTGGATGGGTATTCCAGTTACAAATAAATGGCAATCACCTCAGAGGATTAAGAGAAGACTACCTTCAGTTGCCCATTCGACACCTACACTTTTAGGAGAATGCCTTTTGGTCTGTGCTATGCACCTGTCACATTCCAGAGGTGCATTCTTGCAGTTTTCATTGATATGATTGGGAGGTGTTCATGGACGACTTCTCCATCTACGGTGATAGCTTTGATTCTTGTCTTGAACACCTAGACAGAGTGCTTTAGAATTGTCGAGAATTCAATCTCGTATTATCTTGGGAAAAGAGCCACTTCATGGTTACTGAAGGGATTGTGCTAGGCCACACCATTGCCAAGCGTGGCAAGGAAGTTGCCCGACAAAGGTAGATGTGATCATCAATCTAGAGCCACCTCAGAATATCAGAAATGTGAGGTCATTCTTGGGGCATGTGGGTTTCTACAGATGATTCATCAAAGATTTCAGTCGCATTGCCCAACCTCTAACTGAATTATTGTACAAGGAGACCAAGTTTCATGTTGATCAACATGTTCTCCTTTCTTTCAATCAGATGAAGGAGCTGATCACTCAATCTCCAATCCTACAGCCATCAGATTGGTCTCTACCCTTTGAGATCATGACAGACACATCAGATTTGTAGTTGGGGCTGTGTTAGGATAGAGGAAATACAAAATGCCCTACACCATTCACTAATCTAGCAAGACATTAAATGAAGCTCAACGAAATTTATACTATTACAGAGAAAGAGTTGCTGGCCGTGATTTTCACCCTCGAGAAGTTCGTATCCTATCTTCTTGGATCTAGAGTCACCATCTATCCTGACCACTCTGCTATCCAGTACTTACATCAGAAGAAAGATTCAAAGCCCAGATTGATCAGAGGGATCCTTCTCCTTCATGAGTTCGATTTGGAAATCAAAGATAAACCTGGAGTTCAAAATGTGGTAGCAGATCACCTATCCAGAATTGAGCATCAAGAACCTCCACTCAACAATGCACCCATCACAGACACCTTTCTTGATGAGTCAATTCTCACCGTAGACTCTCTCCCTTGGTATGCTGATATTGTGAACTACCTAGTCTCGGGTGTAGTCCCACAAGATTGGATGAAGATAAAGAAGGAAAAGTTCTTATCCACAATACATTTCTACCAATGGAAAGACCCACTCTTATTCAAAGAAGGAGCATATTGTATTTGGTGATGGTTGTATCCCTTAGGAGGAGCATCAGAGTATCCTTGAGCATTGTCATTCGCTCGAATTTGATGGACACCACTCTAGAGACAAAACGAGAACGAAATTACTGCAGTGTGGCCTCTAATGGCCTACACTATTCAAGGATGCACATATGTCAAAAGCTACGTGACTGTCAGAAAATGGGAGGGACCCTCATAGTTAAAGACTTGATGCCTCTGAAATTTATTCAAATTTCGGATGTATTTGATGCATGGGGCATCGAATTAATGGGACCCTTTCCCAATAGTCACAGATTCGAGCACATCCTTCTTGCTGTTGATTATGTCAGTCGTTGGGTTGATGCTATTCCCACCTGAGCCGTTGATAGCCGTACATTCAGTTTCTGTGAGAAAATACCATTTCATGGTTTGGAACACCAAAGATTCTGATATCAGACAGGGGTAGTCACTTAATCAATAAAAGGTCAATAATTTAATAAAGGAGTACAACATCGAATACCGAGTCGTTTCTTATCATCCTCAGATCAATGACATGGCAAAGCTATCGAATAGGGATATCAAGACAATTTTGCAAAAGCTTGTGAGGCCAAACAGAAAGAACTGGCCCCAACTCTTGGATTCTGTCCTTTGGGAATACATGACCTCATACAAGTCTCCCTTGGGCATGTCACCCTATCATCTTGTATATGAAAAACTATGCCACTGCCCATTGAATTAATTCATAAATCATTATGGGTGTTAAACCATTGCAACTTGGACTCGCAGAAAGATGGTCATCAAAGATAAGTGTATCTGAACAGACTTCTGTAGTTTCGAGACTATGCGTATAATAACAACTTGATGAACAAACTCCAGAAAGAACTGGTCCCAACTCTTGGATTCCGTCCTTTGGGCATACATGACCTATTACAAGTCTCCATTGGGCATGTTTCCCTATCATCTTGTATATGGAAAACCGTGCCATCTGCCCATTGAAGTAATTCAAAAATCATTATGGGCGTTAAACTGTCGCAACTTGGACTCACAGAAAGGTGGTCATCAAAGAAAAGTGGATCTGAACAGACTCCTGTAATTTCGAGACTATGCATATGATAACAACTTGATGTGCAAGGAGAAGGTTAAACGCTAGCATGATTAGCACATCAGATGAAAGACCTTTGAGACTGGACCGAAAGTATGGTTATTTAAGGCAAAGTTGACAATATTCCTGGGAAAATTGAAGAGTAAATGGACATGGCCATTCAGAGTGAAATAAATGCGTGACACCAGAAGCATTGAGATATCAGAGTTGTCATCTGATGCACAACCGTTAGTCATCAATGGTCAGTTACTAAAGTTGTACCTCGAGCATGACACTTTCTCTGGTCGTTGTCAACTCAATCCAAGTGATCTTTAATGATGCATCATTTACAACTCCAGCAGCACCAAAAGATTCATATAATGCTCCTGTAAAACTCTTTCTTTAGTTTTCTTATTCTCTTCTTTTCTTCTGTTATATTCTTTATTTCTTTCATTACTCTCAATCATCACCACTATACGTAGGATATGTTTCATCCTATGTATAGGGGGGATGACTGGGTCCCATTATTAATTCTTTGATCCCTCATCTGTATCCTTTCTTATTGTTCTGGACTATACTTAGGGATATTTTACCCTATGTATAGGAGAGACAGGAAGAGTCGTTGATCTGTTCATTCCCACCCTCAACCCTCCCTACATGTAGATACAACATGTTATACTTAAGATATTTCATCCAAAGTATAGAGGGGATGGTTGACTTCTCATTCATTGATTCTTTATTCTTTAGTCATTGTAGTTTATGCTCTTTTATACTTAATACGAGTTATGTCTTTTCTTTTCTCTTCGATCCATGAGGAAATAGCTCAAGCTAAGTATAGGGGGTTCGTATATACTCTGTATATACTTTAGCCATAACTCATACATTCGTATTTTCAATACGTATATCTAAAATAAAATTAATTATTTGTAAAGAACATGCTTTTATTAAATTCATTAAAATTCATTGCATATACTGATTAATAAATTATGTAAAAATGTTTTACAAAATATTTGAAAAATGGTTGGAATATCGTTTTGAAAAATCTTTTGAAAATTGTTTGGGAAATATTTTGTAAAATGTTTTCACTCTTTGTAAAAAGTTTTTGTTTGTAAAAATTTCTTTTCTTTGTGTGAATAAAAAGTTTTGAAAATCTATTTGCAAATGGTTTGGAAAATGTTTATAAAATATTTCGACAAAATCTATACATACTATTTGAAAAATCTTTGCAAAATAATTTTCAAATTTTGTAAATGTTTGTAAAAATTATTTGTCAAATTAGTTTGCAAAAATAAAGTTTTCAAAATGTTTGCAAAAATATTTTCAAATATTTTGAGAACTAAGTACATAATTCAAGCAAATAAAGGGCCTTTACAAACCTTGTATATACAAGTCAAATTCTTTAAATTTATACATAACCTTGTGAAAAATAAACCCATAAATTCTTTAAATTCTGATTCTTGTAAATACCAAAGAAGCACTCCTGTGTAAATATCTGCACATATTTCGTTTCTTAAAAATATTTTGTTTTTGAAAAATACCAAAAACATTTGCAAAAATCTTTTCAATAATTGCATAAAAATGTAAAACTTTTTCAAAAATCCATAAAAAGTTCAAAATCAAAAAGTTGCATCACAAGAATGTTTTCATTGCATTGTACATACTATTTGTGTTTTTTGGTTTGATATTAATAATTGAACAAGTCTAAGTAAAATATGAAGATTGGAGCTTGGTTGGACCTTAAATCTACTTACTCACAGGAACCTTATAGTAAGTGGAATTGAGATACTTCAGTCTGCTAGACTTAATTCTTTGTGACCACAAGACTTGGTTTAGTGTCATCTTGACTACCTAAGTAGAATATTTCAGAACATACATACGACTCTTGTTGATAATGACCTAGCTTGCATACTTGCATCATACACTTTGCTCACCTCGGGTTAAGTGGTAGAGGGATGGATTTGCTGACATGAGACACAAGCCAATGGAAACATCAGAAGTCACATATCTGTAGCTATTGTACCCCAACCTTACCCAGTAGCGAGGAGGTCTAAAGACAGAAGTTGTGGGTTGCAATAAAGCTTCAAAAGAGGGATAGTCTACTGGATCAAGAGGAAAAAATCCATATGTAAATGTTGTACATAGTATTGAGAAAATGCAATAAAAACTCCAAAAAGTGGACATGCATGAATGAAAATAAAATGCCTGCTGGATAGGTATGAGAGCCTGCAACCGGATGACTTGGCTACACTGGTCAAGCATCCTAGGATAGGTAGCTACACTGGCTACCGTCCATTCTTCTCTCCACCTCCTCTTCTCGAACTGGTTGTTCTTGAACCTAAAAGGGAATACCCAGCTTCTCAAGGAAAGAGTCATTAGATTGGGGAATTAGGGACACCATGTTGGAGAAGTCCGACTTTTACCGCTTCAACCGAGGGGAGCTATATATCACACACAATGTCCAAGATAGATTCATAGTCACAAGGGTTTGTGTATGAATTGACTTATTCTGACGTGGCTATTGAGGAGACTTGAGCAGAGTTTCGTGGTTCTTAGAGGCTGTTGTATTTCAAGTCCGGCTGCCACACAAGGTTCCGACTAATCATAAAATCCAAAGGTCCGATTTAAGCTCCAAACTTTGATTTTGTGAAATAAGGAAATTAAAATCAATCCAAGTTCTCTCTTTTTCTTTTCTTTAATTTTTTTCTTCTGCACTTATAGGCATACGTGTTTGCAAGGGACTAGAAAAGGCAAGTGTAGGAGGGCGATGAATATCCATTTTATCACCTTTATTCTTTCATTTTGGCCTTCATTCCCTAGCTAAATGCATGCAACTATCATTATTTTTCTAAATTAACATTCATTATTTATTATGTAAATATCACATAAAATATTGTATTTAAAGCTAAAATTAAAGAATAAAGAAAAAAATAAAATGCCAAAGGTATTTTATACCCTAAACCTCAAGACCCAGGCATCATGATGGCTTGGTCGACAAGGAATAAAGTAGGGGACATAAGGGTCAAAAACACAATAAAAACCTTGTTCATTTATTCATCAATAAGCCCATTTAGGACCCATTTTATTCATTATTATTTATACCTCAAATCAGTAAACTTTTTACATGAAAGTTAAAGATAAAAATACATAGAAAAAAATACAAAATTAATTTCACACAAAAATAATATACAATGTTCATTATACTCTCTGAATAAAAAGCCAAAATCCTAACTTCCCAGACCTATATCTTCTCCATAAAAACTCAAAATGCATCAAAACTACTTTAATTATATATAACTTTTAATTAGCTATTTAATGAAGTTAGTTTCATTTGATTTGGAGTTAAGACAAAAGTTAGGTTTTGGACCACTATTGTACAATATACCTGAATAAAATATTCATTTTATTATTATTTATATATTTCATTATTTTATATTTTTATAATTTTGTAAATATTATTTATAGAATATGCATATATTTAGAATAAAATAAAACTATTAAAAATAAACTAAAATAAATAAGTGTATGGAATATATAGATGAAGTACCTATACTCATACCTATATAATAAATACATCTATTTATTTAAGTATAAAAATGTCATAAAAAATACAACAAAAATATATTTAAGTGTATCTAAACAAGTTATAAATATATAAATTAAGTTTGTAAAATAATAAAATATAAAATATAAAATAAAAATAAAATACACATATATAGACAAATATACCTATACTTATACTTGTAAATAATAACTTGTAATAAATAACCTCATTAAAATAAATAAAAATGGGAATAAAATACTACAAAAAATAATAAATCTTTTTTATTTTATAACCTTAAATTAATAAATTCATTTACTAATTATTATTTATTTTACAAGGCATTTTTGCCTTCAATTTTTCTTGTTGGTCCATGTAGACCAACTAGATTCATTCTTTCGTTGACCTAGGTCAATTGCCCCTTTGGCACCTCTGACCTTTGTCAGAACCTCAAGATGCTCGCTTCTCACCATTTCCCCTTGTGATCTAATGATCGATTTGCCTTGAGCCTTAAACAAATTATACAGATGGGATCTCCATGATTCACACCTCTTCCTTAGATCCCATCGATCTCCTCCGTTGCATCCTTGAATCAAGTCACAATATCCGCCAAATTATGTATATAAATAAACCCATCTAGCCATTCTTTAATTCTTTGATCCCTCTGCAAGCCCTTAATCCCTCAGCCTTTTGCGTGAGTGTGTTCCCCATTACAAAGAAGATACCTCGAGGTGTTGGAGCAGAGCAAGGAGGAGGAGAGGCGGTCCAAGGCGTCACTCCTGCGAGGTCTCTGCTCCTTGATGCAAACCAGGTTCGAGCTGCATCTTTTTCTTATTTTTAGGTATATTTAGTTAGTGCCATTTTTATCCCACATTTAATGTTGTAATTAGATCATCAGTTTAGAGTAAAAATCGAAATTTGGATCATTGGAGCTTATTGCTCCGACATTGTTTCACCGTGACTCCGATATGTTCCGACCCACGTACCATGCTCACTACATTTCCCATCACCTGCTGCATCTTTTCCCCACTTCGACCCAACCTGATCCTTCGTGGATCAGTGATTCGGATCTCCTCCACCACCCCTCACCGGAGCTCCTCCATCTCTCTCTTTCCCGTTGTGCAATAGTTTTGTTTTGGCTCGAGGAGACTCGCCTCGAGCCCCAGAGTGTCCCCCCTATAGGTATGCAACTCCAGGGACCTTTGTAGGTCCGATTCCACAGTAGGAGGAGGCTCCCAGGTGCCCCATTTTCCCCAAGCTCCAGGTCCTTCCCAGCAAGGCCTGGACCTTCTTGATGGTAGCACTCGACGTGGGAAGCTTCCAAGAAGCTCTGGAGACTATCAGCAAGCCTCCAAGTGGTTGGGACAAAGAGAAATGCACGATCGAAGGAGGAATAAGGAAGTATTCTTCCTTGTTCTTCCTCATCTTCCCAGAACCATCCAATGGAGTGCACACTCCATATTGCACTAACATCGTCTGATGATGTGAAGTCCTAACTGCACGATCGCACCACAAATCTAATCTTGACCGAGCATTGCCGAAGCGTTATCGACCAATTAGGGCCGCTGATCACTTAAGTGATGCGATCCTAACCATCCGTTGGCACGCAAGTATAGGGTAAATTTCACATATACCCTATGCAGTTTTGTATATATTTATTTTGTATTTAATTTTTGATCTGAAGTGTAAATAATAGTGGTATTTTTGCATGGATCCCCCTACCATTTTATGTTTTTTCAATGATGTCTGTGACATCTCACCTCATGTGTCATGAGGTGGGTATTTTGCTATACCCCTATGGGTTTTTGTATTTCTAAATAGTCCAAAATCTTGTATATTTAGTGTTACCTTTTGTGGAAAATTTGTACCTAAGACCTTGAACTTTTTGTATATTGCATTTATGCCCTTTCTAGGAACTTACTTTTATTTTTAATATTCCTGTTTAAATTGCACATTAGCCCTTGGATTTTGTATTAGGATTCTAAAATGCATGTAAACTTTTTAATATTTACAAAAAGGTCCTTACTAGAATTCAATTTTTTTGCATGATTGCTTAATTTTTTTTATAAATATCATACGTGCTCCAAAATTTTTGCAAAAATAGGACAATGCACCTGGATGCATATTCTTTCACGCCATATATTTTGTTTTGCATTTTATGTACTTGCATATCTATTAAATTTCGAAAAGAGAACATTTTCCCTTGTTTGACTTAGAAAATACCTAAAAATTATAAAGCCATTTTAAAAAAATCCCCCAAAATATATTTTATCTATTATATTATAGCTTCAGACCAAAACTCCCTAAAAATAGAAAAAGAAATTTTAAAAAATTAAATCTCCAAAATCCTATTAAAAATATAAAAATATGCAAAAATTCAAAAAATATTTGTTTGTATATGATAATTCTATTTATGTATTATTACATATGAAAATTAGTTTTGAGATTTTTTGACTTTATTTCCTATTTTTAAATCTCAAAACAATTCAGCCTTTTTATTTAATCCCTATTTTAGGATATTTTTTGACTTTTAAAATACATAAAAATTAGCAAAAATACCCATAAAATCACAAAACTATTACAAAATATGAAAACATAAAAAAATTTATTTTGTAAATTTTGATTATTTCTAGCTATGTGTGTACGTAGAATATCCTATATTGTATTATATTTCTATATATACCTATATATAGTTCACATTATTATTATAACTATTATAACTACCTTATAAATATTTGAAAACCAGAAAAAATATATTATATATATAATGGTCTATATTTCTTAATATTTTTCTGATTTTCACATTTATTATATAATATATAACTATACCTTATATCATACCTTATATGTATTTCTATACCCCTTATATACATACTATATATAACATTATATATTATTCAAATTAAAAAGAACTAAAAGTAAAAAAAATAAAATTTTAAAAAAAGAAATATAAAAAAATCAAATAAAAATTTAAAAACTAAACACCCACATAAAAAAGATAAATGTGTACATAATTTATTTTTTATTAGCAATAATCATTAGGCTACCTAGTTTGCTCTCAGTGGTTCGACCTCTACATGCTTACACAATGCATCTTTGTTTGTAGAGTATAATAAATTTTCACTTCACATTTTTATCATTTATTGATTAATTATATATTGTGGGTACTTATTGTTTGAACTGGGATTCATGTACGGTTGCCTCAACGACACTCTATCTTCACTATTCTTTTAGTGAGGATAATTTTAGACCCTCGCGGACATCTCGATCCCAACAACGATGAGCTTCCATCGGAGGATGAAGTGATGAAGCTCGATTCACCAGATCCGACAAGGATCTGAGTGGATTTTGTGAGGTGAATGATGCAGAAGATGATGAGGATTGCAGTAAGAGTGAAAGTAAGACGGAATACAAGCGGAACAAGATGAATTTGATCTCGAGCTCAAGCTCCAGGTCAAAATGGGATTTCGATTTTACCCTAATCTAATGGATAAAAGCTAAAACTGAAATGCATAAATTAAACCTAGAACTAAAGATTACCTAGAAAAGTAGGAAAGAGTGGCCTCGACCAGGTCTATGACCACAGAAAGCAAAACCACCAGGCTGAGCACTGGCAATGGTCGAATCAGACCCAAGAGCTCCTACTCCTCACTACATACCAACCGAACTACTTGTTGTAACAAAGTGGATGAAGCTCTCTGGATCTGAGGGTTTAAGAACCTGTAAAGGGGTATCATGGGGCAAAAATGGTGGAGAAGGATGTTTTATACGTGGAGTTGGTAGGCGGTTTTGGTCACGGGATTCTGCACGATGGCGTGACCATGTAGGTGGTCCAGAGGTGTGGTGAGGTGCAGGAAGGTAAGGAGTGTGTTTCTTGTGAAAAATCGAGGCTCCCCGAGCCATGGAGTTTCTCCAAAAATTCAGAGGAGAGGGGGGTACCAAGGTTTGACAAGTCGGATGAGGGAGAGACTACAATTGACTCAAGTCAACTAACAGAGTGATCTAGTTGGTCCACGTGGACCAACCGGATAATTCCAGGGTAAATATTCCTTAAAACAATAAAAAATATAAATTAACTTTTTTTTGGCTAAAACATAAAAAATATTTATAATTTTATGTAGTATTTTTAGTGTAGTTTACATATCTATACAAGGCCATTTAAAACATGTTAGTATTTACATGTATATATATATTATATGTAAATATACATGTATTTTATATATTTTATTTTTATTTTGTAATTTGTATTTTATTATATAAATGTATTTTATATTCTTATAACTTATTTAATTACATATTTGGATATTTTTACTTTATTTTATGAGTTTATTTACATAATTAATTATGTATGTATATGATATAGGTATATATAAATACAATTCATCTATGTATTAGAGTATATTATTTATTTAATGTATTTTTAGAAGTTTTATTTTAATTTTATTATGTACATGTATTTTAAATAATATTTAAGACTTTATAAAAATACAAGAAGGTGAAAAATAGAAGGAATAAATATGTTGAATATTATATACATGTATATTGCACAATGAGGGCCCAAAACCGATCTTTTGCATCTTAACTCCAAATTGAATTAAACCACCTTCATTAAATAGCTAATTCTATTTTATGAACAATAAAGTGAGTTTCGTTAATTTTAAATATGTAAGTAGAAGATACATGTCTGCAAAGTTTTCTTTGTGGCTTTTTTGTGTGTCCCGGATACACTGTGCATTATTTTTCAGTGAAATCAATATTATATTTTTCTTTGTATTTTTATGTACAATGTTCATGTTGAGGGTTTATTAAGTTGAGATAAACAAATAATAAAATAAAATAGGTCCCAAAATTTAATTTTTGGGCAAAATGAATTACTGTTTTTGTCTGGTTTTTGATAAACCTCGGGTCTCGTGAGCGATAATAAAAGTGTCGGTGTAGAGGATCGCTCAGAACCAAAACCTGAACTTGATCAAACAAATTTCGGTTTAAAATAGGAGAGAGAGAGAGAGAAAGAAGGGATTAAGCAGCTTCTCTCCTATTTTAAAACCTTACACTTTTTCTTTAGCCAGGTAAGTGTGCCTGGGTTGAACACAAGGAGGCAGAATAGAGATATCTTGATTTTTGAGAGAAAAGGATCTTTTTGTGATTTTTTATCTCTTCTCGAAACGAGTAGATTTTTAAGATTTTATTAGGTTTTAAATTTTTCAATTTTTATTTAATTTTTCAAAGTTATATTTTTCAAACAACTTACCTACGATATAATATGTGAGAAATAAGTGAAATATATGCGATATTATATAATAGGTAAATCGAGCGAGCAACGAGCTCGAAGAAGACTAAAAAACAAATCAAAACGGAAGCGAAATTCAACAAATCGAAACACGATGAAAAAGAGATAAAAACACACAAGCATTACTGAAAAAACCTTGCTAGGGTAGCTATGTAACTACCCTAAAAAGATCTAGGAAAAATAGTGTCGAAAATACGTCCAAAGTTACCCTACAACATAGGGATAGAAATGTAAGAAACAAAAAGAAAAGTTCTGCAGTTAGATCCTCTGTCAGGGACTGAATTGTAAAGAAAATATGAAAGATTACATTTAGGTCCCCGCGCGGGGACCTAAACGTAATTTCTGGAAAACTCTAGGGCGGTTTGGACTTCTGGAGTACTTCTGGGCTTAGTATGCAAATGTCACACCATTTCGGCTTGGACGGTGGAGATCATAAGGTATTGATCGATCTGAAGCGTCGACTCTAGGACACATGGCGTTCAACTGTAGCCCTGCTGTTCTTGGGCTGATCTTCAGACGGTTGAACAGCTGGTGAAGGCGCCTCCTCCGAGTTATCACCGGCGATAGATGCGTAGCTTGGACCTCCGACGAGGCCAGAGGGGTGGCTCCTCCACCCCTCGAGCTCGCCTGCGGTGGACACAGCCTGAGATGGCGGAGATCAACGGAGATAGGCGGAAGAAGATGACAGTCCTCTGCTCTGCTCCTGGAGCTAAGTTTGTTGCTCCTTTTTGATGATGATTTATGTGAAGCTTGAAGACTCCAATTGATGTGAGATTGCTCCAGATGCAAGAAAAGAAGATGTATATGTGCTTGATTTGCTATGAAATCAGCCAACAAATTATTAATTGCAAGCTCAAAAGTAGTTTCCAGAATATATGAAAATAGATGTAAAAAAATGGGGAAGAAACTAGATGAGATCGGAGTCGATTTGATTGGGTTTACAAGGAACCTAAGATATGGCATCTAAGGTCAATGATTAGGCTACCTAATTACGTAATTAACCATGCTAATCATGGCACGAGAATCGAGAAAGAAAAATGCAAAGATGGATGAATACCTGTGAAGCATAGGGTGTAGAACCACTGTTGTCGTCACTCGACGGTTCGGCTTCCCGGAGCTCCACGCGCACACGGCGGCGATGCAAGGCGAGATTGACGCCTTAGAACTTCTCCCCGATGGTCCTTCTTCCACGCAGGCACCTTTGGACGGAGCTGTCACCTCTAGAGCAGGCGGAGCAAGGCTAGGAAGATGGGAGGTCGGCCACTGGATCTGAGTTTCAGGTAGTTAAGGAAAGTTCATTGGAATCCACCATCTTTAGAGGTATTTATAGATGAATTACGTGGGCTTCAAGATTAATCCAAGGGTGGCCGAATAAGAAGGTTGTTAGGAGAAGAGAATCAAGGGATTAGATCGCGTGAAAGAGTTATAGAGCGCGCGGCAAAAATAGGCGAACATGGCCAGTTAGAATAGAAACTGGTACCGGCTTCTTGGAGAAGAAGCACCAGGTGCTGACACGTGTCAGCACGTGGTTGTCCAGATGAAAAAATACCTTATAAATTTTATAATAAATAGTAAAAAGCATTATTTTAAATAGGTATAAAAACACGAAATGCAAATAATTAAATAATCTAAATTATAGAATAAATACTTTTTATAAATAATAATTATAATACGAAATATAAATATTATATTAATAAATAAGTATAGATAATACTTAATAAATAGATTGTGGATTTTTTTAGTTCAATAAATAACTAATTAAATATTAATTTTGTATTTTCTTAATTGTTAAGGTAATAAATAAAGTCTCTATGAATTTTTAAGAATTTTAATAAATTAGTTTACATATATTAATAAATACATGTATAAGTCCTAGAGTTTAGTTTTATCTATAAATTAGGGTTTTTGATTTAATTAAAACAATAAATAAGCTCCAAAAATTCTGAAATAAATCATGATAAAAAATACAATATCATGAAAATAACTAGAAATTATAAAATTAATAAAATTATAAGTAGTGTGTTCTAAATAAAATAAATAGCCTAGAAACCTTGTTGTCATTAGGTCCCAAAACCGACTTTTTGCAAACGGATTCTGAATTCAATGAAACCACCTCTATTAATTAGATAATATTATTTTATGAATTTTAAAGGTGAGAGAGTGAAATTGGAGTTCGTATGAAGAAGTTATGAGGTTTGGAAGTTGAGAATTTGATAATTTAAAAGTAGGATTTCTTGATATATATGCATGAAATATTTTTAACTTATTTTTATATTTTTATATACATTTTTAGCAATAATTAGGAAAAGAGTTTGGTAAAAAATATTTACATATGAATTAATTAAAAATCAAAGAAATTTTGTATTTATTTGATAAATAGTGAGAAGTGTGTGAAGTGTGTCTTAATTTATTTTTATGGTTCTCTTTCCTTATCTCCCCCTACTTATTGGTTTGTCGACCAATCCATGCTGACTTGGTCTCGGGTGTTAGGTTATATAAATATACCTTGCAGCTATATTTATATTTATGAGTCATATTGTACATATATACATATTTATAATCTGCCTTATTTTCTTTTCTTTGTTCTTTATTTATTTACATGTTTTCGATGCTTAAAAGTTCATTTTTATTCATGAATGGAATTCGAATAAAATGTGAGAATTAATGAATATTTACATGTATTTGTTAAGGGTTTTAAGATAAAATGCGACAGAATAGTTAATGAATCATGGATTCATCAACCCCCTATACTTAAACTTTGTTATTCCCTTAGCAAACACTTATTTGAAAAAGTAAGTGAAAAAGAAAGAAAGTTAGAATGAATTTGTTTTCCTAAACCAATTCATGAGAACAAACAAAGGACAGAGCTCGATGGGGCCTGAAACACGGATTTTGTCGGATCCTTAACTAGGATTAAGATTTTATCCTCAACAGTCCTCAAGTTCCACAAATCCTTATTCAAGATCACATCATCAGCTAGTTCAGACTCACTTATTCATATCGCAAACTCTATCATCCTTGAAGTCAATTTGTACAGTGTGTGAATTAATTTAGCTCTCACTGCTTAAAGAAACAAAGAGACCGCCCATCCCGGCTATACACTTCTATTGCTTTCTCATCCAGCTACTCTTTCCTCGGGGAGTGAGGTATTCCCTTCTGAGGTCAGTTCGTGCTATGTCCACAATCGAGTATAGAGAGAGAGTAGAAGAATGAGAAAAGAAGTGGAGTGCGACCAGTGTAGACGCATCTCCTTGTGAAGCTCAACCGATGTAGCTAAGTCTCCACTAAGATGTGCATGCATTTTTGGTGGAAGCTTGGACCATTGTGGTCGTATTTGTATTTGGTGGCTTCTTCTTTGATTTGGCTTTGTAATTTGCTTGCACTGCATTCATCATTTTGTGCCTCGACGGATATAACATCTTTTGTTCCGTCCCTTTTTTGAGGTCTTAGTGAAAATTGTGTCAGCAGATCCTTCCCTCATCCGAAGCGACTATCGCAACCCCAATCTCTCCCGTATTTAGACGTCAATGCTGCAAAGACAAGGATAGAAATGCACTACCAAGATGTACCGCCCTTCGCAACTCCATGCAAGTCGAGCTAAGTGCAGAGTGCATGTGTTCAAGATTGGTTCACTGGTGTAGAGTTGTACGGATGACACCAAATAGTCTACTTAAACACATATGAATTGATTTCCCAAATATGGTCTTATGGAACCCAAAGATTTTAATTTAAAAGACCTGAAGAGTCTAAATTCCAGATCCTAACTAGGCTCCTTACAACGAAAGTTAAAGGCCATGATCAAGCTCCATCCTTTAAACTAGACTCAATCCTTAGTTCTAGAAATCAAACTTATTCTGAAAAATGCGAATGCAAATTCTACCATGTTTTTGTGAAGTATATTTTCTGAATTTTACTCATTTTTATGAATTTTAAGGCTTTTGTAATTTTTATGACTTTTAGGACTTTGTAATTTTTTTAATGAATTTTCTGGCTTTTTATAAACAAGTTTTTGTACACGAATTTTACAAGGTATATTTTATTTGAGTTATATATAATGTATTTTACAAATTTTATCTACAGAGAATTTTACAAGGATTAAATGATTTTTACACATGTTTTAGTAGATAGGATTTTAAATAAGTATTATACAAATTTTAAATACCTATTTTAAATACGTATTTTAATTACAGATTTTAAATACAGATTTTAGACATATTTTACTTATTTACAAGGATTTTATAAGTAATAAATAAATGTATAAATGGATTTTAAATTACCCCTTACCCACTTTTTATGGATTTTATAGATATAGAAAATACATAAAAGTACGAGTTATGGACAAAAGTATATATACAATATATACGCACCCCCTATACTTACCTTGTGTTATGTCCTCATAGCATCAAAAGAGAAAAAGGAGGACATAACTCGTGCTAAGTAAAAATGGGTGAAAAAGAATAATCGAATACAAGTCAGTCATCCCCCTATACTTACGATCAGGTCATCGTAAGTATAATGGAAGAGCAAAAATGAGGTGACTGAGTAAAAAGAGTATACAATGAAGGAACAAAAGGAATAAAGAAAACGAAATCATCAAAATCACTCGGTCCCCCCTATACTTAGGATAAGGCATCCTAAGTATAGAAAAGAGTGTAGCCAAAAATCGGAGACCAGTGATTTGTGAAAAAGAAAGGATATACAAAAGAATCAGAACAAAATATAAAACGCGAATCAACAGACAATCAGCCCCCTATACTTAGGATCTGGTATCCTAAGCATAGAAGATGAGCAAAAATGGGGACGATTGTGGTCTACGAAGAATATACAAGTGTTGCGGATCTCTAGAAATCGAATGGCTCAAAAGTCTTTGTACAGGATGAGATGAAATGAAAGAATGACACGTGTCCTATACAAAATAGATCACTTCAATACGGGCTAGATGATTAGTAGTCTCTACAAAGTGCTTCAGCATCTGCCCGTTAACCACGAACGATTCTGCACCAGGTGACACATCTGATATTGCTATGCTTCCATTGTCATGCACCGTTCTGACTATGTAAGGTCCTTCCCACTTGCTTTTCAATTTGCCAGGAAAAATTCTCAATCTTGCATTGAACAACCAGACTTTCTACCCAGGGACAAAGCTCTTGTACCGAATATGTCTATCGTGCCGTTTCTTCACTTTGTCCTTATAAATGAGAGTGTTCTCGTATGCCTGATTTCAAATTTCTACCATCTCAATCAGATCTATCTTTCTCTTGGTTCCTGCTTTTTGTGTCAAGTAAAATTTCTCGAATAGCCCATTCGGATTTGTGCATGATCTCTACAGGCAAATGGCATGGCTTTCCATAAACCAGTCTGAATGGTGAAGTACCTAAGGGAGTTTTATATACGATACGATATGCCCAAAGAACCTAATCTAGAAGCTGAGGCCAATTCTTCCTGTCCGGTCATACTAATTTCTTGAGAATTGATTTCACCTCCCTATTTGTGACTTCAACCATGCCGTTCGTCTGTGGGTGATAAGGAGAAGCTACTCTATGATCAATGCCGTATTGCTTCACTAGTTTTTTGACCTCTTTATTAATGAAATGGCTACCCCCATCAGAAATAAGAATATGTGGAATCTTGAACCGTGAAATAATGTGTTCCCTTAGGAACTTGCTAACTATCTTACTGTCTGCGGTTCGTGCGGGTATAGCATCCACCCATCCACCCATCCACCCCTCTCCTCTACTCAAGCAGGTGCTCGTGGTGATCTAATGCTCCTGAGACGAATGAAGTTAGATAAAAATTCATGAAACAAGATCATACCTGTAGTGTTGTCTACCTGATCTGGATGCCTCCTCTTGTTGTTCGGATTCATCTGAGGCTGGGCTGGGAGAGTGGTCTTCGGTTCAATTAACTCATCCAGACGATGGTTAAACTACTCCATCTCTGTCTTATGTGCAATTTGGAGCGTACTCAGCATATCCATGATTTGATTTAGAGCATGGGCCTGTGAAGACATTTCAGGTGCGGTGTGGTGGCCATGGCTTTCTACTCTCTCCTGCCTTGGCATGTAATGCTGTGAGGTGGAAGGCTGGGAGGATCTCTACGATGTAAAGGAAGACTGATGCTGCTGCTGATAGTGATATGACTGTGAATGGTGAGCAGGATACTGGTAAGAGTGCGGTCTCTAATAAGCATGCTGGTGAGACTGCTGCTACGTGAAATTCTGTCGGTGCTGAAAGTGTGGACGTCCATGCTGTAGTTGGCTGTACTGTTGCTGCTGATGATGTGGTATGCTCGGTTGTTGAATCAAGGTATACCAAATCCCGTTGATCTCAAGAGTGGCTTGAGGCTCAACATCCATGTCTGCAGCACTGGTGATCTGGCTGGGATTGGCATGAGACTGATCCTCATGCTAATCAATCTGCAGAGTCTCGGGCTCGCTCTGTATAAAATGAATCTGTCGGGTGGGTGGAGCGGGTAAGGTCCTCCGTGCAGGTTGTGCGGTCAAAAAAGATTGGGTCTGCTGGTACTGAAGTTGGAGCTCTGAAACCTTCTTCGTAAGATCACTCAGCTGCTGAGGCAGAGATGAGAGTTTCTCCAACTCTCGCAGCGACTTTAAGTCCTGAACTTATTTCTGAATTACATCCACCAATGTTAATTTCTCACTAATGAAGCTCATGTTGGTGTTGGATTCAAACTCTGAGATATTAGCCACCTTATGATGCTCTCGGTGATGTGGTGGCTCAGGGGCTTTCTAAAATACCCAAGTAGAGTCGACGACTCTTGAGTTCTCTGCCATCCCTTCGAAGATGGACCAGACTGACTCGACATCCTTATTCAAATAGCTACCGCCACATGCAGCACTCACTAGCCCCTGAATGTCCGACTGGAGTCCTCTGAAATAGTTCTATACGAACACCTTCATTGGTATCTCATGATGCGGGCATCTCTCCGTAAGATCTGTAAATCTATCCCATGCCTCATGGAAAGATTCATTCGGAAGCTGCGTAAAATTGGAGATCTGACTGCTCATCATGTTCGTCCTCCCTAGAGGAAAATATTTACATAGGAATGTGGACTTCAGATCGTCCCATGTAGAAACTTCCCTTCCCAAGTGGCTCAACCAGTAAAGTGCCTTATCGGCTAAGGCAAAGGGAAAGGCTTTGAGGCGAACAGCCTCCTGCGTGACACCTGGATAACTAGCCGTACCACAAATCATCTCGAATTGTTGCAAAAAGGTAAACATCTCCTCATTAGCATTCCCGTTGAACATGCGAAGCAATGAGATGAAGGATGACCTCAATTCGTATGGCCCTTGAGTCGGCGGTAGCCGAATCCAATGATGGAGCGTTCTCGCGCCCGGGTCATACTCATCTCGTAAAGTGGCGGGAACCACTGCAGGCGGTAAAGGGTTCTCGGCCCCTGCTCGCAACGCGACTATCTCAGCTCGCAACTCGTTCCGCGTTCTAAACTGTTCTCGGATCTGTAAATTCATCTGCTGTAATGTATCGAGAATTCCTGTTGTTGTATCTGTGGCTGGATCTGATCTTCCGTCATGGTGATCCTCTGCTGGTGGCATCTCCTCTGCTGGTCCTTTACCACGAGCCATGTGTCTCAGATCTGTTGTGAAAAAAAAGTCTTGTAAGAACTCAGCGAAAATTCAGTTGGAGATATCGATGATGTATTGAGACAAGGGCCTGCCTCAATAGACTGGTCAGGAGGCGAGGGAGTCTGGGTCTGACTCTCCTCGAGATTAGATGGGACCAACTCAGGAAGAGGGTCATCCCGAGCTTGTGAAGATATACGACGGATGGTGGACGGTCGAGAGCTCACTAAGTCTGAGCAGAAAAGCCATCTAGTCGTCATCTTCGATGCCAAGAGAATGATCGGGAGAGAATGATTCGCGATTCAAGAAAGATGGGAAAATGCGTAAAGCTGCTGTAACTCATGCCTCGTAAACAAACACAAAGCAAACTCCATTTTCACCAACACAACTCGATGATGACCGTAAGAGTTCGGTCTTTTATCTTGTCGGTTTTAGGGTTGTATTAACAAATAAATATAATATCGATTACGCGAGCTGATAGGCGCCCGATGTTTTCCCCAAAACACTGGCCCGAGTCTTTACAGAAAACCACTTGCTCTCAGCCAGTATGGGAGTAAGTACGGACCGTTTCCAGCTACCCGTGTTACTTGAGAATGGAGCCTTATGCGGTATCTTCTAAACCTCTCACTCTGCTAAGTAAAACCGGATCGTTTCTGGCTACCCGAGCGTACCCATTGAAAATCAGTGATTAGGTGCATAGACTAAGTAGTATTTTGCGAGAAGTACAAGTTTGTGGCTCTAACCTTACGGGTCGTCTCTCACTCGTGCACTCTGAGAAAAATGTGCGGGGATTACTCTCCCAAATCAATTGAATCTTTATGTTTTTTAGATCAGATACATTAGCAATCCTGATTTTATTTTTGAGGTTTTATATTTTTTGGGTTTTTTCAGACAAACGTCTACCGAGTGTCTTTGTTGTTTTTATAAAAATCCTAAAATCATGCACCTAGGTGGCGAGTCCTAAGACTAACTACTAAAGCACAATCAAATAGGAAAAAAATCCTAAGCAAGCACCTAGCCTCGAGAAAAAGCCACGGAAAAACTGTCGATGCGAGAAAACTGCGGTGGGTGCTTGATCCCCCGAATACATGATACTCGGCGAATCAGACCCTGAAAGAGAATGGGAGGGAAGGTACAAGTCGGGATACCCTTAGGTGGCCCCTTTCTATGAAAACAAGAACACGGGCAAGTGCCCTTCTTTTTTTATACAAGAAGAACAAGAAAATTACAACACACACCCTAACTATTCTTGCCACTGCAATCGAGAAACTCGGTCTCTGCACTTTCAACTATTTTGCAGCTTTTGAGAAAGCCAACTGAACTTGCAGGCCCTGCAAGAATTAGTTAAGAAACAACACAAGAAAACACTAAAAAACTGTAACAAGATTGTGATAAGAAACACGATAAAACCGTAAAACCGAAGTAAAAACCGTAAATCAAAAACCGAACTAAAAATAAATGTCAAAAACCGTAAAAAAAACAAATCGCAAGAAAAAGTCAAAAATCAAAATAACTCTAACGCCTCCCCATCAACGGTGCCATTTTGATAAAGCTCGGGTCTCGTGAGCGATAGTAAAAGTGTCAGTGTAAAGGATCGCTCAGAACTGAAACCCGAACTTGATCAAACAAATTTCGATTTAAAATAGGAGAGAGAGAGAGAGAGAGAAAGAAGGGATTAAGCGGCTTCTCTCCTATTTTAAAACCTTATACTTTTTCTTTAGCCAGGTAAGTGTGCCTGGGTCGAACACAAGGAGGGAGAATAGAGATATATTGATTTTTGAGAGAAAATGATCTTTTTGGGATTTTTTATCTCTGCTCGAAACGAGTAGGTTTTTAAGATTTTATTCGGTTGTATCTTTTTCAATTTTTATTTAATTTTTCAAAGTAATATTTTTCAAACAATTTAGCTACGATATAATATGTTAGAAATATGTGAAATATATGTGATATTATATAATAGGTAAATCGAGCGAGCAACGAGCTCGAAGAAGACTCAAAAACAAATCAAAGCAGAAGCGAAAGTCAACAAATCGAAGCACGATGAAAAAGCGGAAAAAACACACAAGAATTACTGAAAAAACCTTGCTAGGGTAGTTATGTAACTACCCTAAAAAGATCTAGGAAAAATAGTGTTGAAAATACGTCCAAAGTCACCCTACAGCACATGGGTAGAAATGTAAGAAATAAAAAGAAAAGTTCTGCAGTTAGTCCTCTGTCAGGGACTGAATTGTAAAGAAAATATGAAAGATTACATTTAGGTCCCCGCGTGGGGACCTAAACGTAATTTTTGGAAAACTCTTGGGTGGTCTGGACTTCTGGAGTTCTTCTGGGCTTAGTATGCAAATGTCACACCGTTTCGGCTTGGACGGTGGAGATCATAAGGTGCTAATTGATCTGAAGCGTCCACTCTTGGACATGTGGCGTTCAACTGTAGCCCTGCTGTTCTTGGGTTGATCTTGATACAGTTGAACAACTGGTGAAGGTGCCTCCTTCTACGAGTTATCACCGGCGATAGATGCGTAGCTTGGGCCTCCGGCGGGGCCAGAGGGGTGGCTCCTCCACCCCTCGAGCTCGCCCGCGGTGGACACAACCTGAGGTGGAGGAGATCGATGGAGATAGGTGAAAGAAGATGACATTCCACTTCTCTGCTCCTAGAGCTAAGTTTGTTGCTCCTTCTTTGCTGATGATTTATGCGAAGATTGAAGACTCCAATTGACGTGAGATTACTCCAGATGCAAGATGAACCTGCAAAGAAGATTTATATGTGCTCGATTTGCTATGAAATCGGCCAACAAATTATTAAATGCAAGCTCAAAAGCTGTTTCCAGAATATATGAAAATAGATGTAAAAAAATGGGGAAGAACCCAGATGAGATCGGAGTTGATTCGATTGGGTTTACAAGGAACCTAAGATATGGTGTCTAAGGTGAATGATTAGGCTACCTAATTACGTAGTTAACCATGCTAATCGTGGCATGAGGATCGAGAAAGAAAAATGCAAAGATGGATGAGTACCTGTGAAGCACAGTGTGTAGAACCACTGTTGTCATCGCGCGATGGGTCGGCTTCCCGGAGCTCCACGCGCACACGGTGGCGATGCAAGGCAAGGTTGATGCCTTGGAACTTCTCCCCGATGGTCCTTCTTCCACACGAGCACCTTTGGACGGAGCTGTCACCTCCAGAGCGGGCGGAGCAAGGCTAGGAAGATAGGAGGTCGACCACTTGATCTGAGTTTCAGGTGGTTAAGGAAAGTTCGTTGGAATCCACCATCTTTAGAGGTATTTATAGATGAATTACGTGGGCTTCAAGATTAATCCAAGGGTGGCCGAATAAGAAGGTTGTTAGGAGAAGAGAATCAAGGGATTAGATCGCCTGAAAGAGTTATAGAGCGTGCGGGAAAAATAGGCGAACATGGCTGGTTAGAACAGAAACTGGTACTGGCTTCTTGGAGAAGATGCACCAGGTGCTGACACGTGTCAGCACATGGTTGGTCAGATGCAAAAATACCTTATAAATTATATAATAAATAGTAAATAACAATATTTTAAATATGTATAAAAATAAGAAATGTAAATAATTAAATTAGCTTCCCTCAAAAAAAAATAATTAAATTAGCTAAATTATAGAATAATTATTTTTTATAAATAATAATTATAATACGAAATATAAATATTATATTAATAAATAGGTATAAATAATACTTAATAAATAGATTGTGGACTTTTTAGTTCAATAAATAAATAATTAAATATTAATTTTGTATTTTCTTAATGCTTAGGGTAATAAATAAAGTCTATGTGAATTTTTAGGAATTTTAATAAATTAGTTTACATATATTAATAAATACAGGTATAAGTCCTACAGTTCAATTTTATCTATAAAGTAGGGTTTTTGATTTAATTAAAATAATAAATAAGCTCCAAAAATTCTGAAATAAATCATGATAAAAATACAATATCACGAAAACAATTAGAAATTATAAAATTAATAAAATTATAAATAATATGTTCTAAATAAAATAAATAGCCCATAAACCCCGTTGTCATTAGGTCCCAAAACCGACTTTTTGCAAACAGACTCCGAATTCAATGAAACCACCTCTATTAATTAGAGAATATTATTTTATGAACTTTAAATGTGTGTAGAGTGAAATTGGAGTTTGTATGAAGAAGTTATGAGGTTCGGAAGTTGAGAATTTGACAATTTAGAAGTAGGATTTCTTGGTATATATGTAGGAAATATTTTTAACTTATTTTTATATTTTTTATATACATTTTTAGTAATAATTAGGAAAAGAGTTTGATAAAAAAATATATACATATAAATTAATTAAAAATCAATGAAGTTTTGTATTTATTTGATAAATAGTGAGAAGTGTGTGAAGTGTGTCTTAATTTATTTTTATGGTTCTCTTTCCTTATCTCCCCATACTTATTGGTTTGTCGACCAATCCATGCTGACTTGGTCTCGGGGGTTAGGTTATATAAATATACCTTGCAGCTAAATTTATATTTATGAGTCATATTGTATATAAATACATATTTATAATCTGCCTTATTTGATTTTGTTTGTTTTTTATTTATTTACATGTTTTTGATGGTTGAAAGTGCATTTAATGGATAGAATTTGAATAAAATGTGGGAATTAATGAATATTTACATGTATTTGTTAACGGTTTTAAGACAAAATGCAACAGAAAAATTAATGAATCATAGATTCATCAGTTTTCTATACAGTTTCTCTGCCCTATCTCCCCCTACTTTATTCCTTGTCGACCAAGTCATCATTATGGCTGGGTCTCAAGGTCTATGATCACTCAGTGTCTTTAACACTTCATTCTTTTTCTTTTCTTTCCTTTATTCTTTTATTTTTTTTATTAAATACAATATTTATACATCATTTCATGTGATTTATTGAATGTTATTTCCCACAATTAATTATATATACATGCATTTAGCTAGGGATTTAAGGCCAAAATAAAAGAACAAAGGTGATAAAATGGAGATTCATCAGCATGTTGTTCGGGTTATTTGCATTTATACCCTTACTAGTGTGTATGATGTATTTAAAAGTGGAAATATTTCATGTATGCCTATGGACTTCTTTGAAGTATGATTAAATGTTCTGAAACTTTTAAGAAATTGCAACTAGGTCCATATTCTATCTTTGTATTTTAATTATTAAAATTATCATTGCACATCAAAAAATCATAGAAAAATTATTTTAAGTGTCCGAAACTGTAAAATATCATTTATATATTTTCTTAAGGCAATTAAAACTATTTTCCTAATTATTAAAATAAAAATATTGTATTTCCTCCTTTTTATTATTTATAAATCCCTAAAAATTACAAAAGGGTTCGTAAAATTTAAAAAATTCCCATATGTTTATTTTTTTATCTTTTATTTTCTTACCAAATATTTTTGCAAAATATTAACTAAAAATCACAAAACTCAGTAAAACTTATAAATTTCTAAATTCAAAGAAAACTAAAAAAAGATGTTTTAAAGTTCTAAATTTTCTTTATATTACCTAGTATCTATAAAAATTGATATTGGGCTCAAACTGATTTGATAGATATTTATTAAGCACATCGCAAGTTCTCAGATTTTTTGTTTTGTTTATTTTATGTATTTACTTATTTAAAAATGCATAAAATTATTAGAAATATCCAAAAATCAATAAAAAATAGAGAGAAAAAATAAAACCCCAAAATATTTTGTTTTTGAATTTTTTAATTTTATTTGTTATATTTTAATATATAAAAACATCTCTTTTTATTCTTTTTCTATAAAGTATATATATAATCTTATATGTTATCTTTAAATTAAATTAATAATTTGCAAAAAAAACATAAAAAAAAATATAAGTTAAAACCCACAAAAACGTTAAAATTAAAACTAAAAAAATCTCTAAGTTGTCTATTCATATTTGTACCTATACCTCGTGTGCTCCTATGTGGTTTGACCCCTACTGCTTGTTACTATACACATTCTTATAGGGCATAACAAATTTTATCTCCCCTACATTTGTTACTAAATCATTGCTCTGTGTTAATTGTTGATTGATTCTCTTGAGTTGAGTTCTGAGTGCCGAGAGAGGAGTCGATACAACGATTGCTGGATCTGATTTGTTGGACACTGCAGGCCCTCCTAGATCGGATGTTAGGAACCTCATCTCACACGATCCATCAGATTGTTATTCACTTGCTACTGAGGTTAGTCACTCCAATAATAATTTCAATGGGTCATGGGGACCGTTGCATAAACTGGTGAGAAGGATTCCGGACTTGTTTTACGAGCCCTCAACCCAGTATGTTATTGGGGATTACTAGCCTAGACAACTTGTTGGGCTTGGGCTCAATTGGAGCCCTTGACCACATCCCAAAATTCTTAAGCCCAGGTTTTAGTAGTAGCCCCCACTACTTATAATGGACCAATGTGTCTTGGACCCAGCTTCCCACGATTACTAAATCTAATCAAACCCTTCCATGTAGATACTCTCAGAAATACATGATCCCCTACTTGAAACTCAAGATATCTCCTTCTCTTATATGCATAACTTTTCTATCTATCTTGTGCAATCTTTAAATGCTTTCATATTTCTTCAACTTTTTTATTGAATTTTGAATCAATTATGGTGCAACCAACTTATGTTTGCTCGATCATACAAAGCTTTATATGAGGCCATTCAAATACTAAGCCGAAGGAGATATGCGACATTACCTATTCTCTCTGTAATCTCATATGGACCAATGCATCTTGAACCCATCTTCCCACATTTACCAAATCTGATAAACCTTTCCATGGAGATACTTGTAGGAATACATGCTTCCCTACTTGAAACTCAAGATCTACCCTTCTCTTTTCTGCATAACTTTTCTATCTATCTTGTGCGATCTTCAAATGCTTCCTTATTTCTTCAACTTTTTCTATTGAAATTTTTTATCAATTTTGGTGCAACCAACTTATGTTTGCCTACTTCATTCCAACAGATGGGAGTTCTACATGCTCGACTATACAAAACTTCATATGGGGCCATTCCAATACTAACTTTATGACTATTATTGTATGAAATTATATAAGTTATAAATGCTCATCCCAACTATCCTTGAAGCTTAATACACATGCATGTATCATGTAGCTGTGATGAATGCTAATTTTGTACCCATAGCTTTTTATAAACTATGCTAAAATCTAGAGGTAAAGTGAGGATCTCTATCAGATACAATGGATAGTTGTGATCCATGAAATCTTACTATTTCATCCATGAAAATCATGTCCAAACAATCCAATGTGTATGTCATGTGGACTGCTATAATGTGAGAGGATTTAGTGAACCTATCAATAATTACCCAGATTGCATCATGACATCGACGAGTCCTAGATAATCCAGTAACAAAGTCCATAGTGATATGTTCTCACTTTCGTTCATGTATAAGAAGTGGATGCAATGCACCAACTGGTCGCATGTGCTCTAGTTTAGTTTGCTGACATTTATATCTCAGACATTGGGAGGCATGTCTGCCTCGTCCGTCAAAAGACAAGAATTTGAGCAGTAGCTGCCATTTAAACATTAAAAAGGGTTGGGAGCATTGTAGAAACCCAAACATAGTACCACATCTAATAATCACAAAGTTTGATACTAGCTTATAAGTAGTGGGGGCTACTACTAAACAACCCATGCTTAAGCATTATAGGTTGTGGTCAGGGGCTTCATTTGAGACCAAACTCAACAAGCTTTCTAGGCTAGTGGTCCTCGATAACGGACTAGATATAGGGCCCATGATGTAACATATAATATCAGAGTAGATTCCCTATAATAGTGGGAAGGGATACTTAAGAGTTGGACCCACCCCAACCATAGAGATAGGAGGAAATGGCTAGCCAAGAATTGAAGCCACCATTGTTATTGGAATAGGTCTTCGGCCATTGCACAATGAGGATGTTGCAGATATAAGTTTGGCTAATTGTAGCATCCCATACATGGTACTGTTGGACATGCGAGCCCACGACGAGCCATTATGCAATAAATGTTATTGCGAATATCATTCCCTGATCTGAAATGAAGAATAAATAATTTACATAATAGGTCTCTTAGTACAATTAGGGTTATGTACCATGGCCATCTTGATGATCATACAGCTGTTGATTCAATTATCGAATCATAGAGGCTGGTGCTTGGATGAATATCTAAAGAGTTAGATTGATGATTCATCAAGTACCGTCAAATGATTGTTAGGATATGATCTCCAGCCTGAGTAGGAGATGGCAATCCTTTCTCACCTGGTTGATATCTGACCGACCTCTTGATGTAGGTCCTCTACATGGGAATAGAGATTCAGAGGTGTCAGATTAGTTCGGTCAAAGAGTTGACTTAACGAGATCGATACAACCAAAGTCCTATGTCATATGCTGTCACGATATAGGCACGCATCCTTTGACCGGAGACAGATGTGTTACTATATGTCTAAGTATGTACATTTGGCAGACCAATAGGTTGATGACCTAATCAAGGTCTATACACCGGCGCGCTGGTGTGCATATAAGGTCATATGAGTAATACGATCTCTCAAAGGGATCATACAGGTTCATCACTGAACGGGAAGACATGGGCTCAATCGTGAGATATTAGAAAGAATCAAATTCCGTGCATAGTCGTCTCGCTTTGGAAGCTTGACTGAATTTGCAGGTTTGATATATACTTTTGGAGAAGTATATGATCAACACCTGGGTATGATATATGCTTTTGGAAAGTATATGATAGATACCGACTTCCAATGATCGAATGAGAAAACTTAATGATAAAACCCTGAAGGAGACAGTCTAAAAAGAGATCTAAAACTTCGTGTATAATCTAGGTCTTCTAGTATGCAGGATGTACATGTATTGGGAATACCTGAGGGTGATGTGATCATAAACGATTGTATAACCATGACGCTTCCATTCCTAGGGAGTGATGAAACGGGTCTAGATTATAGTGACTCCTCTCGTAGAGAAGTGATCTAATCTTAGTCTAAATATTGGACATTGATCTGAATGTGATTTAGATACAATGAGAAGATTAGATCTACTATCTTGATTTAATCAAGCATCTATGGGAGGTCCGCAAGATCTGGATTTGAGATTTGATCTCAATGTCCAAGTCACTATATGTGGAGCAATACAATCGCCCTGTCCTTATCTCCAAGTATCCGCGGAGAAAGCACATTATCCTTGAAAGAGTTCAGGGATAATTTCTTGTTGATATATGTATCCAAGCATCGAGAAAATTGATAATTAAATGTGATTTAATTATCACATATAATATGAATTTGATCAATATTATAAGGAGAGATATCTAAGATAATTAAATATGATTTAATTATCAAAGATGTGAATAGTGTGAATGTGATTCATGTTATTTGGGTACACGAGAATAGAGATCCAAGATTATTGAATGTGATTTAATTATCATGGATATGAATAATGTGGATAGCACTATCCATATTAATCATATATATTATAAATGTGATTTATAATATATTAAAGAGAGCATATTGTATTTATATTTGTTGATTAATTGTTAATGTGAATTGGATTCACATTGAATGATTAATTGAAAAATATAATTATTTTTAGTTTTGGGTTGTGAATGAGATTCATATAATTTCAATGGCATGGTTGATATTTTCCATAAGATAATTTGGGATTATTTTTTGGTAAAAATATTGTCGACAAGAGATGATGATATATATCATGAGATAATGAGATCTCATGATAATTAGAAGAGATGGACCAAGTCCACCAAAGAGAAGTGGACGGCTACAACTTTCCATGAGGAGAAGAGTAGCCGTCCCCTCTTTTGAGGAGATTGGTTTATTCTCTTCATTATCTTTTCTCTTATCAAAGATGATTTAATTTGAATTTAATTTCGTTGATTTATCAATGAAAATTAATTTAAGTTAAATCATTAGTTGTTGTGTTTTTACAACATCTTAGCCATTGAAAGAAACACAAATCAATCTCAACCATTGATTGTGTGTTGTCCATGAATTGAGATCCATGGACTCCCAAAATCCTATATAAGAAGAGGCACCCCTTGCTCTTCAAGAGACCCAATATGAATGCTCTCTCTCTCTCTTTCTCCACACGCTAAGCCTCTCTCTCTTATAATGGTCGTCCACCATGGAGCCATTGTGAGAGTCATCATCGACGCAACATCGTCGTTATGCTGCCGGATCATTTACTCATGGATCTCCATCTCCTTTGGTGCGTCTCAATCGTGAAGAAGATGTTGGATCTCGTGTGACGAGATCAGGAGATCCACCGCTTGGGTCATCAACATGGATTGCGAGGAGCACACGTCTCATCAATGTGTTTGCAAGCGTCTCCTCCGTCGAATCAGACTTGAGATAGGAGGTCTCTTGGTTTAGAGACTCGATCGCAACCACGCTTCAAGAGGTAATCCTATTACTTGTTTGTGGTTTAGACGAAACGATTCGAGAAGTGTTCTTGGATCATGTGGTTTCGTCGCATGAAATTTTTTTAAATTCTGCTGCATAGAACAACTAGTCCAACTAGTCGTTCTTCGTCATATTCGATATGATGCTCACGCTTCCGTGATGCGGTTGAGTATCATCTCATATCCTTCAAGTGGTATCAAATCCAGGTTTACGGTGATCTTGGATATGATCCATAAACCTATGAAAATTTGGGCTCATTTGGGTTCGTGAAGATTTTAGCATTTCAATTTTCGCAGCCATGTTTTGTGATAATTTTTCGACCCCATTTAAAATGTTTAAACATGAATTTATCAATTAGATAATGTTCCCCACTAAATAAGGAAAATGTGGAATTTGATTTTGCGTAATTTGGATTCCGTTTGCTCAAGATTTGATTGTTTTATTGACCATATGTCCACTATTTCGGGGATGGCGATTAGAGACGTAATTAAGATGTTAATTACGATTTTAAAACGCCTGAAAATGCATGTATATCGTTTTTAAATCAAGTTATCAATCTCTGGAATTTGATTTTGCTTAATTTGGATTTAAAATGAATGAGATATGCTATTTTTATTTAGTGAGGGTCACTGTTGGAAATTGCATCATTATCCAAAACCTTGTGATTGTCGTTTACGAAAATTGCGAAATTAATAGTTAATTTCCTCGAATAATTGTGGATAATATTTGTAAAATATTATAATAATAATAATTATTCCCTTAAATGACATTGTCTCAACTAATGAATGATTAGATTAGATCAAGATCACCAATTGGTTGCTTGATACACTTTCAAACTTGTTACTTGAATAGGCTTTGGGAATTGTCTAACAAATTTCCTTATAATCAAAATGGTTTTTATTATTACTATATGGTATAATTTCAATTGAAAAACCGATGATCATTTCAAGTACAAAGTGATTGATTCGGCATTGTTTTTTTTCCCGAGGTGGATATGGTGTCTAGTCGAGGAGCGTTGAGATAGCAGGTTGCACCATGTACGGTCTATCCCACTCCCGTCGGTACTGGCCATGACAGCGGGTAGGTAATGAATGATGCATGAGAGATCATGATGTATTTTCTAATTATTAAAATTCTAATAATACATACTTTAAGATAATACCACTAATTCAAGTAACAATCAAGTTTGATGATTAAATTAGATTGATAATTGATTTAATAAGATTAGAATAATTACATCCAATTGAAACAGTCTATTATGAATAGATGTGTATTTCCCTTGAAAGAATTAATTGCATGAATATGATTCATGATAATTAATTAAAAAATTTGAATACGAGTGACATCCATGGTCTCCCGTCAAGGCGAAGGGTTCCGTCGCCAGATATTGTATGTAGGAGACGCCTGTCCGAAGTGACAGCTCCTGCATACAATCCATTTGGATCGGGCTCTTCGCTTCTCAAAAGAATAAGGACGTAGGCGATATTGGATTGCGCATAGCGAGTTGTATTCCTGTTGACGGTTGGTTCAATTAATGACATGTCAACATCACCTTAGGGGTGGTGGGCCCAGATGTTAAAGATCGAATTGGGAGATGCAAGTCAGACTTGCAAGGCGGAATGCATTCCCGCTTCTTTTTATCCAAGTCGTGGGTTCTCATATTATTGGGATGTGACAAAGATAAGGAAGGAGATCTCAGATCTTGCTTGAGATATAATGGTAAGTATATCTCTTACATTGAAATTAATTAAGGGAATGAACTTTCAATATTACATGGCAAGACAACTTTAATATAAAATTCCTAAATCAAAGTAAAATGTGTATATATAATTATATATATTTATGCAAATTTCTTATTTCAGATAATCCTCATTAAAACCCACTCAGTAACATACTCAGTAATAACCAGTAAAATATCATGGATTGGATCCATGATCAAGATATTGTACTTGCAATTGGACACATAATGTATGTGGTAGCAATGTGCAAGTTTCCTCAAATAATGAGGAATAACAATTAAATAGATAATAGGACTACAACCCTAGGGTTTGTATGTCTCTATAATCTTGATCTCTCATCGAATGTACTTTGGAAGTGACATGTCGATGATGATCGTGATTGTCAATTAATCCTTATAAATTCTAAGAAGATGTTCTGGCATACACATGTGCTCTTGACATTTAATCATGAATGACATGGTTCACTGCATTATGCAGAATGACGGATCTACAAGAGATGAAGTATTCAAATTGTTTGAATACCTACCTGAACTTAAGTCTTTAAGAGTTAAGATGCATGTAGATATGATGAGTGTCATCATCCTACTATCTATACTCTAGTCATTCATGAAGCTTCATAATGTTCATATTGTATGAATTAAATGAAGCATATATTAGTGTCGAAATACTCTTATATTGAAATCTTTTGAATTCAACATAAGAGATCCTTTGTCTTAAGCAATGGTTGTTTAGAGATGAAAGGAGCGTAGTGGAAGCATGGGTCGGACCTAGGTTAGAAGGAAAGTCAAAGAGTTGACTGTACTTCTATGGTTTCCACACATATGACATCCGAAGACTTGGATGAATGCCAATACTGTAATGAACTGATGTGTTGATAGTATGACTATCAAGTCTATTTAGATCCTTAGAGAAGGACTCGGATAGTGCATCGGAATAATCTACATTTAATCATTGAAATTGAATTTCTTATTGGATAAGATTAAAAGTCTGATAATTGTATCTCATTATTCTAATAACACTTGCAATTTGTTGCATATGTATTAGAAGACTAGAAAATTTGATCTTAAGGTTTAATAGTCATCCGCATGGATATTGATGCATTTGTTGCAATAATCTCTATTGGATAAATAGATTTCATATTTTTAACGGGAGAGCCCTTAGTCTTAGAGAATGTCTCTATGACCTGGATATTAGAATACACTCACTGTTTATTTCTAAATGTTGGAAATAAACATAAATTCTGGAATAGACCTATCATAAAGAGTTATGATGGATATATTTCAGATAGTATTTTGATATCTGGAGGACTCTACTAAATTATAATATTAATGAATAGTTCATTAACATTTCTAAATACTTAAAATTACACATTATAAGATCAATAGGAGGATAAAGATCATTTGACAATGATCTGGCATTAAGCCTTGGACATTTGTCTGTTAATGTGATCAATAAACTAGTAAGAGATGAAACTTTAGATTGTCTGATGGTTCAAATCTTACATACTTGTGAATATTGTATTCAAAAGTGAAAAATTCCAATACACCCTTCCTTGTAATGGTGCAAGATGTCAAGGTATTCAAGATCTCATACATATTGATGTATATAGATCATCTATATCAAAGTAAACATTAATGATATATGATATCCATTGATGATTATTTGTGATATGAGTTTTCTTCCCTTCACCTAAGAAACCTTTGAAATGTTCAAAGATTTCACAATTTTGGTTTTGAACCAAAGTTTGAAGGAAGATGAAATAAATTTGATCTAACCTAGGTATCTTGTACCTATTAGATGAATTCAGGGAATGCCTTATGGAGATATGAATATCATTCCTATCTCAATCCTCCTAATGTACCTAAACTCAATAGAGTTGTAGGGAGATACAATTTTTTATCATGATTGACATGATTTGATCAATGATGAGTCTTAGCATAATTACCTCTTAGTTTCCAAGGTATATATGTAGTAGAGACTACAATATATATCCTTAATAAGGTTCCATGCAAGTAAGCTAGAATTAAGCACCTGAAAGTGCTACTTCATTAGGGAAATAAAAGATGGTATTGGATACCTACTTTATAACCTTGAGATTCTTAAAAGATCGCATCTATGAGAATGTGATTCTTAGAGGATGAGACTCTTGAGAGTCAAGATGAAATGAAGTGAAGGAACTCATTTAATCTTGAGAAGATAATGAGGCTCCTAAAATTGGAAACTAAAAGGGCAATAATACCTCTTCAAATAAGTTTGAAGATGGATTCCATGTGTCAGTTGAATTTGACAATAATCTGACTTCATGTGATGAAGCTTCTGAAGATCATAACATGGAATGATGGATGTTAGCAATAAAATCTAAATTAGACTTCATATACAAATGTTGTATATGGACCCTCGAGGATCCATCTATATGGGTAAGACCCATTAAGGTATAAAAGGATCTTCAAGAGAAAGAGGGAATCTGATGAGAAGGTAGGGACCTTCAAAGCACGACTCATAGCCTTGAGCTACACACCGAAGAGAAGACATTGCTTGCGATGAAACTTGCTATTCAGTGACCATGCTTAAACCCATCAGAATATAGCTAACTCTAGCTATACAACTTGACTATGGCATCTTCAACTTGACTATGGCATCTTCAAGATGTGAGTCAAGATTGTATTCTTCTATGAATACCTCTTTGAGGTTATTCACGTGAAGTAGCCCCATGGCTTCATTGTTGAGGAAAGCAAGGTGTGCAAGCTAAAGAACTCCATCTTTGGACTCAAATAAGCTTCTTGTAGTTGGAACATAAGATTTGATGAAATTACAAATGTTATGATTTCAGATGGAATCTTTATGAACCATGTGAAGCTTAGTGGGAGTGCCATTTGTGTTCATTGTGCTAAATGTAGATAATATCCTAATCATTTAGAATAATATAAGGATGATAATAAGTGTTTTATAGACTAGCTATTCCATATCTTGAGATATGATCTCAAGGATACCTCTTAGATCTTAGTTCATAAGTTGTTCAGAAGCAAAGAGAAGAGGATATTGGGACTGTCACATTTGTAGTACACCTTGGACATGTTCCATTCTTGGAAAACCCCAAGGAAGGCTTCGTTTCCTTAAGATACGGTACTGACCAATCTGAATTTATAGTACCTCAAAGAGTTGAGGAAGTGAATGCTAGAACTGCTTGCACTTGTGCATCGGTTATGAGAAGCTGAGTGTATGATAGATGTGTACAAAAGACAGATGTCTGCCATACAGTAGGAGTAGTAAATGTTACTAATCCTACTAAGGAGATAAAATACTTGATTGCAGTAATAACAATATCTTCAAAGATGAAAAGATTTTGAGATAGTGATCTTAAAAGTCTTATCTTCAAGAACTTAAGACTTTATAGATAGTGATCTAAAAGATCTTAACTATGGATACCTTAGGAGATATAGATCTTCAGGAATAAGGGTATTCTGATAAGGATTGTGGAAATATTGGTTATAATAATTATTAGGTTGTAGTGTCAAGAACACTATAACTGAGAAGATTGAGTATTGGTTGCATAAGATGCAACATTCACATTGGATGCGAGCACTGTTACTAGGGGATATGCAAGTGCCGTAAAAGGACTTGGTGTAGTCTCTCAAGAACAGAGTGACTGATCAACTTACCTAGCTATTTTTCTAAATAGCCTATGATTGCCACACGAGTGCGGGCTTAATGATTAGCCCATTAATGGCTCTTTGGGCTGGTGGGAGATTATTGGACATGCGAGCCCATGGTGAGCCATTATGCAATACATGTTATTGCAAATATGATTCCCTGATCTGAAATGAAGAATAAGTACTTTACATAATATGTCCCTTAGTACAATTAGGGTTATCTACCATGGCCATCTTGATGATCATACAGCTGTTGCTTCAATTATTGAATCATAGAGGCTGGTGCTTGGATGAATATATAAAGAGTTAGATTGAGGACTCATCAAGTATCGTCAAATGATTGTTAAGAGATGATCTCCAGCCTGAGTAGGAGATAACAATCATTTCTCACTTGGCTGATATCTGACCGACCTCTTGATGCAGGTCCTCTGCATGTGAATAGAGATTCGGAGGTGTCATATTAGTTAGGTCAAAGAGTTGACTTAACGAGATCGAGACAACCAAAGTCCTATGTCGTATGCTATCACAATATAGGCACGCATCCCTTGACCGGAGACAGATATGTTACTATTTGTCTGAGTATGTACATTTGGCAGACCAATAGGTTGATGACCTAATCAAGGTCTATACACCAGTGCGTTGGTGTGCATATAAGGACATATGAGTAATACGATCTCTCAAAGGGATCATACAAGTTCATCACTGAACTGGAAGACACGAGCCCACTCATGAGATATTGGGAAGAATCAAATTCCCTGCATGGTCTTCTCGTTTTGGAAGCTTGACTGAATTTGTAGGTTTGATATATACTTTTGGAAAAGTATATGATCAACACCTGGGTATGATATATGCTTTTTGAAAGTATATGATCGATACCAACTCCCAATGTTCGAATGAGAAAACTTAATGATAAAACCCTAAAGGAGTCAGTCTAAAAAGAGATCTAAAACTTCGGGTATAATCTAGGTCTTCTAGTATGCATGATGTATATGTATTGGGAATACCTGAGGGTGATGTGATCATAAACGATTGTATAACCATGACACTTCCATTCCTAGGGAGTGATAAAACAGGTCTGGATTTTAGTGACTCCTCTCATAGAGAAGTGATCTAATCTTAGTCTAAATATTGCACATTGATCTGAATGTGATTCATATACAATGAGAAGATTAGATCTACGGTCTTGATTTAATCAAGCATCTATGGAAGGTCCGCAAGATCTGGATTTGAGATTTGAACTCAATGTCCAAGTCACTATACGTGGAACAATACAATCTCCCTGTCCTTATCTCCAGGTATCCGCAGAGAAAGTGCATTATCCTTGAAAGAGTTCAGGGACAATTTCATTGTTGATATATGTATCCTAGCATCGAGAAAATTGATAAATAAATGTGATTTAATTATCATAGATAATATGAATTTGATTTATATTATAAAGAGAGATATCTATGATATAAAATATGATTTGATTATCAAAGATGTGAATAATGTGAATGTGATTCATGTTATTTGGGCACATGATAATAGAGATCCAAGATGATTGAATGTGATTTAATTATCATGGGTATGAATAATGTGATAGAACTATCCATATTAATCATATATATTATAAATGAGATTTATAATATATTAAAGAGAGAATATTGTGATTTATATTTGTTGATTAATTGTTAATGTGAATTGGATTCACCTTGAATGATTAATTGAAAATATAGTTATATTTAGTTTTGGGTTGTGAATGAGATTCACATAAAAATGGCATGGCTGATATTTTCCATAATATAATTTGGAATTATTTTTTGGTGAAAATATTATCAACAAGAGATAATGATATCTATCGTGAGATAATGAGATCTCATGATAATTAGAAGAGACGGACCACGTCCACCAAAGAGAAGTGGATGGCTACAACTCTCCATAAGGAGAAGAGTAGCCATCCCCTCTTTTGAGGAGATTGGTTTATTCTCTTCATTATCTTTTCTCTTATCAAAGATGATTTAATTTGAAATTAATTTTGTTGATTTATCAATGCAAATTAATTTATATTAGATCATTAGTTGTTGTGTTTTTACAACTACATCTTAGCCATTGAAAGAAACACAAATCAATCTCAACCATTCATTGTGTGTTGTCCATGGATTGGGATCCATGGACTCCCAAAACCCTATATAAGAAGAGGCACCCCTTGCTCTTCAAGAGAAACAATAATGAATGCTCTCTCTCTCTCTCTCTTTCTCCACACGCCAAGCCTCTCTCTCTTATAATGCCGTCCACCATGGAGCCATTGTGAGAGTCACCATCGATGCAACATCGTCATTATGCTGCCAGATCATCTACTCCTGGATATCCATCTCCTTCGGTGCGTCTTGCTCTTGAAGAAGATGTTGGATCTCGTGTGACGAGATCAGGAGATCCACTGCTTGGATCATCAACATGGATTGCGAGGAGCACGCGTCTCATCAACGCGCTCGCAAGCATCTCCTCCGCCGGATCGGACTTGAGACAGGAGGTCTCTTGGTTTAGAGACTCGATCGCAACCACGCTTCAAGAGGTAATTCTATTACTTGTTTGTGGTTTAGTTGAAACGATTCAAGAAGTGTTCTTGGATCATGTGGTTTCGTCGCATGATTTTTTTAAATTCTGTTGCATAGAACAACTAGTTTAACTAGTCGTTCTTCGTCGTATTTGATACGATGCTCACGCTTACGTGCGCTTTAGGATCATCCCATATCCTTCAGGTACCAAATCTAGTAATCACAAAGTGTGGTATCATCATATAAGTTTACATAGAGAATAGGTAATGTGGCATATCGCCTTCGACTTCCACCTAAATTGGAAAGGATGCATGATGTCTTTCATGTTTCTAACCTTAGAAAGTACATCCCAGATCCATCTCATGTTATCAAACTGCAAGAAGTACAATCGAATGAGTATCTTTCCTATGAAGAAGTTTCGATACAAATTTTAGATGCCAAAGTCCAAGAACTACGAATGAAGAAGATACCTTTGGTGAAAGTCCTATGGAAAAACCATGTTTTATAAGAAGTCACTTGGGAAAGATAAGATGGAATGCGATCTAATTACCTACACTTATTCCCAAGATGACCGAGGTACATAAATTTCGAGGACGAAATTTATTCTAAGTAGGGGAGTATTGTGGCATTCTCATACATAAGGAGTACTAAAATTAGGAATATTCGATTTTCAATAGAGATGTGACTTTTATTACAGTGTTATAATTATAACTGCTACATTGAAGTTTTACAGAGCCCGACTTAGAGTTTGTTGTGTTATCCGTCTTGACAAGACGATTCCAATTGATCTTAATTCATATCAATTGGACATTGTTATGAATTTCTATGAATTTTTGAATTTCGGATACATGATGTTTATTAAGCTCAAAATCGAACCTTAATCATTGTCATTAGGAAGAGTTAACCATGATTAAGAAGATTAAGGATGATTAAGGTTCTTAATCATAGATTAATCTAAGATAAATATAATTAAATTTTATTAATCTTAATTAGTATTAATTAAGTATCATTATAAAAACCATGTTTAAATTAAGCCAAAACCATAGGAAAAAACCATGGGAATGGAAGCCATGATATTAGGAAAAACCATGGTATTCACAAAACCATGAGTAGAAACCAGGGGTGTTAAACCACCATTTTCCTGACTTGGAGGCCTAAAAATATCCCATATATCCTCATTCTAAACACATCCATTACACAATCAAGTTTCTCCAAACTTTGGCGGAGTGGTTGAGAGAAGGTGAGAGTGGTTGGAAAGAATGTAGAGAAGCTCTACCGACAAGTAGAGGAAGGATCGTAGTGCGAGCATGGCATATAGCAGATTTCAGGAGAAAGGTTAGCAGATCTAAGACATATTCACATTTTCTTTTATCTAAGGATAATCTATGCCCAAATTTCCTTAATACATGTGGCATTTTAAGGGGAATCTTTGCCGAAATTTTCGTAAGAAACGTCACCTTTTAAGGGGAAACTCTGCTGAAGTTTTCTAAAGAAACCTTACCTTTTAAGAGAAACTCTGAGGAGCAGATAGATAGACTACTTTCTCGCTGTTAAGGGAGAGAAAGAAAGGAAAGAAAGTGGTCCCCTTTTCCTTTTCGTGTACTAAGAGTCCTTCCAGTACTAACGAGGTTACTCTCATACTTTCTTTGTGCCTTGGATTAGTTACATTCCATCCCTTCCATCCCTTATCACTAGTCTCCCAATTAAGATACTTTTCCTTCAACCCTTTTGAGCTCTTTCCCCTTATTCACTCTAATATAGTAAGCCATTATGACTTCACCCTAGTTGGAGACCCCATCATGGTATGTGACAATAATATGACCAAAAGTGTTTGTCACCTCTAAAGCCTATTTTTCTGTAAGCCATCCCATTATATATTGGAGGAGTGAAATACGAGTCCATTCACCCTCCCCAACCCCCCATTCTATACTATGATGACTATGTTTGATAGGTAAATCACATACATATGACTCACCTAAAAAATTAGACGTATGCCCCTTTTTTAATTTAATAGAAGGTTAAACCTGTGAATTTTATAAGAATACATGGGCGCAAGAGTACTGTAAAAAGATAGGAGCATAATTGTACTTGCATAATCATGGAGGGGGTATAGTGTAAATAATCTTATAGAACAACAACAAAGCCTTTTACCACATTAAGTAGGGTCGGCTACATGGATTCTTCGCCTCCATTCAGATCTATCTTGGGTTATGCTTGGGCTTAGATCCAAAAAAACTAATATCCCTTTGTATAGTCTCATTACAACCCATCTTGGGCCTTCCATGCCCTCTCTTAGTCGACTCAACATCCCAAAACTCACATCTCCTTACCGATGCATCAACTGAGCTCTTTTGCAAATGACCAAACCACCTTAAGCGATTTTCTTGCATGTTATCCTTGATCAGAGCTGCACCAAATTTCCTTCTGATTGCATCATTCTGAAAATGATCTTTATGTCTATGTACACATCCACCTAAGCATTTTAATATATGCTATTGCCATTCTTTGCACATGTCTATGGTTCACAAATTAGCATTCAGATCCATAGAGTATAGCAGGTCTTACGGCTACTTTGTAAAACTTTCCTTCGATTTTTGAAGGATTTTTCTTACCATAGAGAACAATATAGGCTCCTCTCCACTTTAACCAACCTGCATTTATTATATTAGTAACATCTCCATCAATATCACCATCATGCTACACAATAGATCCCAAGATCTAAAAGAATCTATCTTTTGAATGTTTTCGTCACAAATCTTTACCTCGATTCCTTCACCATTGCATCCATCAAAAGTGCACTCCATATATTCAGTCTTAGCCCTACTTATATGAAATTCTTTAGTCTTCGATACATGTTTTCATACCTTAAGCTTCTCGTTTACTCCATCTCTAATATCATGATTCAACATAATATCATCAGCAAATGACATACACTAATGTATCTCATCCTTAATGTGACTTGTCATCTCGTCCATAATCAAAGTAAAAAAGGAATGGACTCAAAGCTGAACCTTGATGCAGACCAATGCTGATGTCAAAATAGTCAGTCTTCCCATACTGTATTCTTACATAAGATGAAGCCCTATCATAAACATCTTTTTATGAGGTTAATGTATAGGACATGTACTTGACTCTTCTTCAAAACTCTTCACAATATATCTCGTGGGACAGAATCATAAGACTTCTCCAAATCAACAAAAGTTAAATGGGGGTTCTTCATTTTATCTCTACGGATCTCCATTGTTATTCTCAGCAAATGGATGGCTTCAATACTTGACCGGCGTGATTTTCTTTTACTTTGCAAACTTACCGCAACCTTCTTTTCATCATACATTCCCAAATTTTCATAGTGTGACTCATCAGCTTGATACCTCTGCAATTTGAATAATTTTGAATATCTCATTTGTTCTAATAAAGAGGTACCATGATGCTTCTCCTCCAATTTCCAAGTATTTTCTTGCTTCATTAAATAACATTGAATCTGTGTATATAAAATACATACCTTTTACAGATATTGTACATCTTTTCCAATCTAAGTTTACTCTTTTTATATGATGAATGAAATATATAAGTCTTGTTAGAGATACAATATTATTAACAAAAAAATTGCGTACATTGTATTTACCAGTGTATGTTGAAGTAAGATAAGACCAAACTTTTATAAAAAAAATAATACAAATTGGTCTTATAATTTGGAACAACAAGAATATCAACAAATAACCTAGCACAATAAAGCCACTTTATGCATCGTGATAATCATCGTTATCTTTAAAAAATGCATGAATTGCACATATTTTTTAATATATATAGGAAAAACCACAGATTGTCTTGTGATATAATAAAAAATGCATGAATAATGCGGTGAGAAGAACTTGTAAATTTCTTTTAAAAATGCATGAATAATGCAGTGAGAAGAACTTGTAAATTTCTCATGTGATGATAGTCGTCACCATAGATTGTCTTGCAAGGAAAATGCACAAAAGAAGAAGGTGTACGTGGAATACTCTAATATGCCAAGAACTACGACAAATGTGAATGAGAAACTCAATGTAGCATGACCATCGTGTTAGTACATGAAGTTGGAGAACCACCATCTATCCTATGATTGATGGGTTTTTGATAAAGAATGAAAAAGAGAAGGAAAAGTTGTGGTGGAGAATAAATGAATATGGAAATAACTGTATGAGGGTTGGGAAATTCAATTTATAAAAGTGGTAGGGCATACCTGCAAAATATCCAAAAAGTTTTGAATTGGAATACATATTTTATGGACTATATAATAATAATGAACCTCAGAGAGGTGCCTACAAAAATCCCACCACCTCACATGTATGGGCACACGAGGTGACGTGGCAAGGGACATGTATGTAAATAAAACAAGCACGTGGGTTCAATTATAAATTTTACAAAAATATTACACTACAACTTGAACTTTCTGGGTTGAAAAGAAAATACAAAAAGCTAAGGGGTATATAGAAAAATTACCCCTCTAAGACGCTGGCAAATGACCCAATTGATTTCACTTACCACACGTCGCGCACACAACTGTCGATGACGCTTCGGAGATGGGCGACCCAAATTAGAACCCAACGATTGATCAGGTGGTCGGAGAAGACAGGATCCAACGATCGAGATCAAAACTGGAGCGTCTCCTCGATCAGACTACTATTACACTCCATGAAGAACAAGGAATAACATGAGGTCAGGCTATCTCAGATTCATCACTCTAGAAGTAATTAATTAAGCTTAGATCCTTAAAATTCATCTACATTTTATCCATTATTCAGCATAATTAGCATTCATGGATAAATAAATAATAATTGCATTTTATCACTCAGAATTGCATAAAATAAGAAGCCAAAATCACAGCCCTATTGACCTGTGAATAAGCTAACTTCCTCATTTTTTTAACTGATTCATAATAACTCCAAATTACATGAAACTACCTCCATTGTGTACATATTACTAATAAGAATAAATGAAAAATACAAAAAACACTAACACAAATAAGCAGACCAGAAACCGAAACCCTAATTTCAGGATGATCGGACTAAAACATTGATATCTTCCTCATACTGTGTCTGATTTGATCCTACTCACTTTTGAACTAATTTACATTTAATTACCTTCAAAACAAGATCAATTTAACCTGAATCAGAGCTCATATTCGAAAGTTGGGTTTTGAGCCTCTTTTGTACAATTTGTATTTTAGCGATTTTTGACCTATTATTTTATATACATAATTAACTCATTTTTTATTTATTTTTATTTATTTTCTTTTGTAAAAGTTTTATTAAAATGCGGAAAAATCCAAATCCAAAATTAGCTTGAAATCAAAGAAACTAACCAAGTTCGAGTCTGCACTAACAGTCTGTACAAAAGTTGTCGTTTCATACTTTATTTTTTCATTTCCCTAATTATAAAATAATAAAAAAATATTAATTTGTAAATATTTATCTATAATTTTATCATATTTTTTCAGATTGTTACCTTGTTTAAAAATAACAAAAAAAAAATACAAAACCTAAAAATCAAGGTATTCTATGTACATGGAGTACCCCAAAAATATCACTTTGCACAAATGACCTATTTTGGTTTTGATATCTTCATGAAAGTTGTAGATCTCATCGAGACAAGCAACTTTTGTGAAGGAAATTTTTCAATCCGAGGTCATTTTGTATTTATTCTGAATTTTATATATTTTAATAAAAAAATAGTATTAATTGAAAAAAAAATTAAAAAAAAAAAATTTGTCACATGGCATCATTTGGGCCCTTCGATCTCAATCGATCGGACGACCAGGATGCTTCTCCTTCCTCCGCCCTTCTCTCTCTCTCTCTCCCACTTTCCCAATTTCGACAACGACACCACCGCACACAGCCACCAAATCGCCCCGATTTCCTTCCTAATCAACCTCCGTCAACCCCCTTGATTCTTGCTGCCATATCCCATCTCCCTAACTCACGTGCGCATCATCTTTTCCCCCTTTCCCAATTTGCACAGCCGCCTCCTCCATCTCTGATTTTCTGTAAATCTCAACCATTCACAAGATTCACATCCTTATCAATTTCATCGCTGCCTCTCCTATATGAAGTTCCTCACCGCCCCGACATCATTCATCCGCAGTTTGTACCTCGAAACGGACACCGGGGTGACAGCCCGATTCATCCTTCGTCGGTGAGATCCAAGGTCCTTGACCTCATTGCAACACCGCCATACTCCTCGCGTGCGGCTACCTTCAGCTCCAGTTGCATTTGCCTCGTGTCGTCGAGCCACCGCCACCACATCAACACCATCGAGCTTCCCCACTACTGAAGCTACTTCATCATCTTCCACGACTCCAGCCAACAACAGCGAAGGTCATCTTCTCCAATTTTGCCGCAAGTCTCCTCCAGGGCCCACCTTCAAGCATGACACCAGCCGCTCTTGGAAAGCCTCACCTTCGTTGACAACTACCGTCGTTAAAACTTCCTCATCCACCTCGCTGATGTCCTGAATTCACCCACCAACTCCAGTGCCCCACCGCACTTGGGAACGACATCCATGCCTCCACCTGCCGTAGAGCTCCACCGCTGCTCCGCCACACCAGCCACTGGACGTACGAGGCCCAAGACCTCCTCCTGTGTGCACTACACGTGTCTAGGGGGAACTTGCATTCAACCCTCTGGAGCCTGCCCTATTCGTGCCCAGGTCCAGTCACCCCCAAGGGCATGTGTTTTGCACGTGCCCATTGGGAAGTTTACAATAACCCCCTTCTGGGTTTAGATAATCTCAGTTTAATCCCCGCACTGCATTTTATTTACTTATTGTAATGTTACAAATAGACCTTTGTGTTTCACTCATTATTTTACCAACTTTATTGCATCATTTTATTAGTTAAAAAATTACATGATGTTTCTCTACATTGTGGCATGTGCTTGATATTTTTACTCTCTTTGATTAAGTAATAATTAATATTCTTAAGAAAAATTACACATTTTACCCAATATGTGATCAGTCATAATTAATTAACCATAGCCCTAAAACTTACAAAAAGTTCACACATTGTAGAATTAATTGTTAGTTACATTATGCCTAAACAGAATTGCATTTGCATGCATATTTTACTCTATAAAAATCATTTTGTTTATTTTATTAATTAATTTTTAAAAGGTATTAAGTTCAATATTTTTAGGGTTTGGGATTTTTCTGATATATTTTACCTATTGATATATCTTAAATAAATTTATTTCCCAAAAATCAGTAGATTTAATATTTACTATAATTAATTATTGAAAATCACACTATTTGCATTCATAAATTCAGTAAATATTTGTATCGCATCCAAAAATTCCAAAATATTATAGTTATTCATTTCATCATTATTAACATCTCGGCCAAGTTTCATAATTTTGGGACAACGTTTAATTGATATTTATTTTCTAGTCCTTAAAATTGTCTACATTTGCATTTCCATCCAAAAATTACTTTTAAAAAAAATCAAAAATATACGCCTCGAAAACTACGTGCGAAATTTGATAGACATAATTCTAAGTTGTTCCTTTGCCTCCTTGAGTTTGATCTTGGGACTTACCCAAGTAAAACAAACATTAAAAAAGTGAATTGATTAGTTATGGTTATTTTCTTGATTGATTCCGATTACCCTCCTACAATGAAATGACAAATTTGAAACGATAATTCATGCCAATTAAAGAGGGGAAATCACGACTCACCAGATGGCACCGTTGTCGGGGACGCAAACGGCTTAGATTTTGTCTAAAAAAATTAGTGCTAGGTTTTTCATACTTTTTGAGTTGTTTGACTCCCAAACCACATTACTCTACATTGCCCATTTTTTTATTTCTGCATTTATTTTTTATTCTTTAGAATTTATTTTTTAAAATTTATTTTCTTTTTTTATTTTTGATTATTTTTTTATGTGTCACTCTCTTACTCTCTCTCTCTCCTATTTTTTATGCGAGGGACCCGACATACGTGGAGCAGTTCTCTCAAAACTGTCGCATCTTCACCGACCACCAATCTACATTAAAATAAAGATCGAGTCGAGTCTTGAGAGAGCATAGAGTCTAGGAATTTATTTCTGCAATTTTAATTTTGTAATTAATTGCTCATTTACAACGATGTCCTTTTGGACTCTCACGTGTGTAACAAGAGCTAAACACTTTTTTGTGGTGTGTCATGGGCCTGTTTCACTCTCTGATGAGGGTGGGGGCCTGACTTGAGTGGCTCGTAAGTTAGACCTACACATACGACTATTAGAGCTTATAGGATTTTATTGATTGTGCTCGTAAAACCTAGGACTACATGGCACATTAATGGAGACACACATTAGATAGTTCAACTTAGTCAAAATTCAAATCAATTCTTCACGGCTAATAGAACTTTCTGATAGGTGTGGTTTTTATCTGCTTGCTTCTATATAACACTTTTTAATTCTTGTATTGCATCCCAAGTGGAGATTGCGAGGAATCACTATAAGTCTTCCATCATCATTTTCACATGCATCGGCTTTTCCTGAATTTCTCCTTCATGTTTTATCACATAAATTTTAAAGGAAATTGGGACTAGACGGTAGACGTGCATTTGTGCTCACCTAATTTTTCAGTGATCACCTAATTAAAATTGGGACTGCTAAATAAGACTGACTTTAATTAACTCATAAAATCAAGAATTTTTGCGGGAGAGCAACCTCGACCTTGGATTCATTTATCTATCTGACTGAGTGAGAGACGACACTTAAGGTTAGAGCTCAGCTCCGGAATCATCGCTAAGACTACTGATTGTAAAAACGATTAGCTACTTCTTAATGAAGAAACACGGGTAGCCGATAAACAGTCCGGATTTCCTTAGTAGAGTGGGTGGTTTAAAGGACACTACGTAAGGCTTCATCCTTAAGTAACAGGTAGCCATTTTATGATATGTACTTACATTCATACTAGCTGAAAGTAGGTGCAACTAGTCGTAAGAATTCGGGCCCATCTTTAAGAAAATTTTCAGCACCTAACAACTCGCTAATTATTTTCCAAGATTGATTTTATTACCAACTAAAATTGAAAAGAAAATTTGCCGAACTCTCGTAGCTTCATTGTATGAGTTGGTGAAATCAGGATTTGATTTGTGTCTGCGTTGGTGTGCGCGAACTGATTTTCGAATATCAAAAACTACATACTTGTGCCATCGCTCTCCTTGATTTAGAAATTAAGGTTTCTTGTGTTGAGTATTCCGTGAACTTGAACATTTTTCAACAAACATCCATTATGACAACTCATCCACCTTTGAAAATAACATGACATTGGTCCGAGTACCCATCAGATCTGTACTATGAAAATGAATTTGTCTCGGTCAAACCCAAATCATCTAAACCCTCTTCTGTCAAGAATCCTCCAACATTTGTGGGAAACTCTCACCCTCGGATGAATCCAACCCACTTGATGAATTCCAATCCATTCTACTCAAATTATTCGATCGAGTTCAACATAACTTCATATTTCCACCCTCCATCACCTGTGACCACACATGATTAACTGCCATCCTGGACTGAACCATCTTATTCCTGATTTCTCGTCGAAACTCATGAACCATTTAAAGATCAAATCACTTTTGAGACACAAGATTGGTCGAGACACCAAGCCCAACCAACTTCATTTTATACTCATGATCTTGTTGGGACAGGTCCACAATTCATAGAAATACATTCGGACTGGACCTTAGGAAATAACAGGATGACCCGTTCAAACCAGATGGAGCGATGTACACATAATGATCAATCATACTGGATCGACCCTAACAATCAAATCTCTATTGAACAACTACTCTACCACTCCTTCGGTCAGCCTACACATACAGAGGACCAGACTGATGATTTCGACACATACAAACCCTGTATGATTCCATTGTTTTAGGATACGACCAATACCAATCATGGAAATAGATTCTACTCAACCGAACAATACATGATTGAGTCACAATATGTTGAGTATGAAACACATAAATTTCTGCCAACTGAGTAGACTCCTTCCATAATTTCTCAGGAGAAATTTTCAGAAGATAACGATCATATACTGGATATTCCAAGAGAATCTTCTCCCATCTCATACATGAAAATGGAAGATGAAATGGCTAGATCTCAAGTTGAAAAATGAGAGAATACTCAGGAACCCACTCAGACTGCTCACATGATTGATTATGGAAAGCTTTTGGAGGATGACATTTCGAGGAGAGTTAAGAGATATGAATTAATCGAGGATAAATTTAGAAATTTTACCGCTGACTAATTTCATTTTATGGTAGCTCGAGTATGGAAGTGTAAGATAAAATGATTGGATCTCAAATTAAAAACCACGAGAATACTCAGAAACCCATAAACTCTGTTCACCCTAGGATTGACTCTGACAACAACACTTCTACATACTATTCCCTTAGGGATGATTCTGACTCAGCATATCTAAGCTCCTCCTCATCTGTGGAGCACAACTCATCTACACACGACACCGAAAAGACCCAAAAAATAAAAAAAAATAAAAAACACCTAAAAAATTGAAAAACCATAAAAGACCATAAAAAGTGAATGTGGAGATGATTTGAAAATCTTGGATCCTACTCTGAGAGAAGCACAAGATAAAAGATCAATTTTTGAACTTCCCCTAAATCAAGCCATTGAACACTTCCCCGACCCGGAGAGATTTATAAAGAGTAAATTAATTATGAAAAAGTTACGCAGGACGAGAACAAAGACTGAAAGACATATCTTGTCAATGGCCATCTCCTGGGTGTTGAGGAGAAAGACTAAGAGCCATAGAGTGAAGCAATTGCCCATATTTGACTGTGGAATCAATGACATAACATTTACCCATGCTCGAATCGATGACGACTCACCAATCAATATCCTCCTGACCTCTGTATTTGACAAGCTCAAACTCGGACCTATCAGGAAGATAAGAGAGATCGTTTAACTGGTTGATCGATCGATAAAGCGGCCGAGAGGAACCATTTCAGTCATCGTTACATTCCAAGGTGCTCCGCTCAAAGTGGACTTCACGATCATTGATATTGAGCATCAAGGAGAATTCACCCAGTCTCCAATCATTCTCAGAAAGCCATTCTTAGCCTTAGGTAAGGCATTGTAGAGTGCGAGACTCAAGAAATCTATTTTACAACATTGGGAGCACTTCAATCTCATACAATCTTTGAAGAACCACAATATTCTGATGCGACCCACGAAGTCGTCAATGACGGTAACCACCAAGCAGTAGAAGAGCCCTTCCCCGTTGTACACCTAATATAGCGGATGTTGAACTGACCACTGGTTCAGAGACTCTCCCCACTCTTTCATTTCCCGCAGCTATAATAGCTCCTATAGAGGAACACCGAATACGTGACTGCTTATATGGTGATCTTGAAACATATGCATGGTCTAACCCTGAGTCAGACATGATCTTATCTGAACACCTTGACCAAATGGATCCGATTCATGAGTGCATCAACAATAAGACAATTAAGAACAAACACGCGGGACGTGCACTGACCAGGGAGGAATATTTCAATGGTTATTCATCTGGAGACTCTATTATCAGCACCTCACTCCCATGACCAACTCCTTCACAAACAACATGAACCAAAATGCCCATTTCGGCTGATCCTTTCTAGAAAGAAAGTCGCCTTTGACATGCCAGAAAAAGAATGGTCTGATGATTCCTCATCAGGTCCGGACAAGGTAATCCTTATGAGTGAGGTTAGTTCAGTGGCTATGAAGCCCTATCCGAGAAAGAAACCGAATATAGATTCCAATTGGATGACTTTTATCCTTCACTACTATTCAAGAGCTGACTCTCCAGGTTTAATTAAATATACCAGAATAATTTCTTATACCCATACCAAGACTGGCACTTCAGAATATGCATCCGAGGACGAATCACTTGACCCCAAGGCTAAGCGCAACTTGATAAAGCAACTTAAGAACAAGAATATCTGGAGTACCTCCACCTTCAAGTACTATTTCTCTGAGGATAAATCCGACGATGGCTGGATATTATCTAATTCATATGCTTCATCTACTCTCCAGCATGATTTCTCTGAGGATAACACTAGTAATGGTTGGGACTTATATGCTTCATCCTCTTCCTATCATTGCGATCTCCCACCACATGCTCACAAAAAAGATCTGCCGAAAACTGCCTTAATCATCGGCAACCCACCCTCCCTCCTGACCCCATAGTCTCCTTGTACATCTTCTTCCTCTACTTAGGCCAAGGCCTAAGTATGGGGGGGACCGATGCCATCCGTATACACCACTCTCCTCATCCACTCCTTCTCTCGATCGCCCCATTTCCACCCTTCTCCAATACTTAGGTTGACCAGAGCCTAAGTATAGGGGGACTGATGCCATTTGTGTATACTCTCTCGACCACATCATTTTGCCCTTCTTCTATATTGAGACTGTTCACAACCTAAGTATAGGGGGGCGGGCTGATCTTTGTTTTTCTTTTCCTTTTTCACTTTATTATGCTTAGCCCGAGCTATGTCTTCTCTACGCTTCTTGTGCTTTGAGGACATAACAATAGCTAAGTATAGGGATGTGTGTATATGTATTATGTATATATTTTACCCATAGCTCGTACTTTCACTTAAGTCTATGTATTTACTGGGTGGATAACTAACTTGTAAAAACTAACAAAAAAATCAAAAGGAAAAGGAGTTTTGCAACTATCACTGACCGTGTCCAACCAATTTTTTTTTTTGAAAAATTGGCTTCCTATTCATTTTTGCATAAACAATAAAATAAAAAAATAAATAACAAACAAAAAAATCTTGCATTATTTTTTTTCAAAAGTCACAAAAAATTTTAAAAAAGTGTTTGCATTTCACGCATATGCACTTCATCTAGCATTTCATGCATTTGTGAAAAGCCCTTAGGTTTTGAACTAAGTTATGAGCAGAAACAGAGAGTGGTCTGGACTTGACCTTAATCCACTTAATTTTCAGAGGAACATCACCGACACAGAGGATTTTAGAGGCTTCATGTCTTTGACATAATTCTTCGAGTTCCACATGACAATGTGCAGAGTTTGACTCTTAGTGTCTAACCTGGTCTCCTCATTCTGGGTACGACTCTGGAATAAGGAATTAATTTGTACTCTCGCACTATGCACTTTGCTCAACTCAGACGGGGTGTTGGAAGATTATGTGAGTTTCTTTTCTGGTAGCATGGACATCTAAAGATCGGAGTAAGGGTTGAAATAAAGCTTCGGAAATGGGATGGATGGCTGAGCACAATTTTTTCTATGACCCCAAAACATGTACATAAAAAAGATTCCATATTCGTAGGTGCACAACAAGATCCACACAGAGCTACCAAAAATCCAAACACAAAGAAGACAACTACCAAATAAATATTTGACCAAAAAGGTCCAAGCTTCAAGAAAACCTACAGATCTTGGTGGAGACTTGGCTAAACTAGCCTGCTTCACAAGGAGAGGTGGTCACCCTCCAGTTCTTTTCCGCTTCTTGTAATTTCTCCCACTTCTCGATTGTGAACACAACATGACAAACCTTAGAAGGAAATACCTGATTCCTCAAGGAGAGTTATTGGAGGAGAGGTTTGCATGGTAGTCCGGTATTCTGGATGGGAAGAGCTAAAACCTTTCACACACATGAGTCGATTTTCCAATGTTCATGGGTATGCTTTGGGAGGAGGATTGATCTAAGATGACTTCTGAGCCAAAACTGTGACAATGATGTGTAGAACTTGGAGGCTGTTGATTTTAAAAACCTAAGTCTCACAAAAGTTCTGCTAAACTAATAATCCAAAGGTTGGTTCTATTTCCATTTTCACCTTCTGCTCAAGGTCTTGGTATAGAACCCAATCTCATTTCACCTCATTGCATTTCATTAGATGCTTGGGGACGAGCATGGTTTAAGTATAAGGGGATGATGAATATCAAATTCATCACTCTAAAAGTAATTAATTAATCTCAGATCCCCAAAATTCATCTTCATTTTATCCATTATTCTGCATAATTAGCATTCATGCATAAATAATAATTGTATTTTATCACTCATAATTGTATAAAATAAGAAGCCAAAATTCACAGCCTAATTGACATGTAAATAAGCTAACTTCCATGTTTTTTTAACTAATTCATACTAACTCCAAATGACCTGAAACCACTTCCATTGTGTACATATTACCAACGAGAATAAATGAAAATACAAAAAATCACTAACATAAATAAGCAAACCAGAAACCCAAATCTTAGTTTCAAGATGATCGGACTAAAATGTTGATATCCTCCTCATACACTGTCGGATTTGATCCCACTCACTTCTAAACTAATGTACATTCAATTACCTTCAAAACAAGATCAAGTTCTAGTGAATCGGAGCTCATATGTGAAAGTTGGGTTTTGGGCCTCTTTTGTACAACTTGTATTTTAGCAGTTTTTGACCTACTATTTGATGTACATAATTAACCCATTTTATTTTATTTCTTTTTCATTTATTTTCTTTGATAAAAGTTTTAATAAAATTCATAAAAATCCATATCCAAAATGAGCTTGAAATCAAAGAAACTAACTGTTGGACATGCGAGCCCACGGCGAGCCATTATGCAATAAATGTTATTGCAATTCAATCCTTAATCTGAAATAAAGAGTACATAAATGTACCATGGCCATCTTAATGATCATACAGCTGTTGATTCAATTATTGAATCATAGAGGCTGGTGCTTGGATGAATATCTAATGAGTTAGATTGAGGACTCATCAAGCACCGTTAAATGATTGTTAAGAGATGATCTCCAGCCTGAGTAGGAAATGTCAATCCTATCTCATTTAGGCCGATATCTGACCGACCTCTTGATGCAGGTCCTCTGCATAGGAATAGAGATTCGGAGGTGCCAGATGAGTTGGGTCAAAGAGTTGACTTAACGAGATCGAGATAGCCAAAGTCCTATATCATATGCTGTCATGATATAGGAACGCATCCTCTGACCGGAGACAGATGTATTACTATATGTCTAAGTATGTACATTTGGCAGACCAATAGGTTGATGACCTAATCAAGGTCTATACACCGGCGCGCTGGTGTGCATATAAGGGCATATGAGTAATACGATCTCTCAAAGGGTGGATGAACATGTGATTGGATTTAGGTGGATGAACATGTTGGACATGCGAGCCCACGGTGAGCCATTATGCAATAAATGTTATTGCAGATATCATTCCCTGATCTGAAATGAAGAACAAATAATTTGCATAATAGGTCCCTTAGTACAATTAGGGTTATGTACCATGGCCATCTTGATGATCATACACCTATTGATTCAAATATTGAATCATAGAGGCTGGTGCTTGGATGAACATCTAAAGAGTTAGATTGAGGACTCATCAAGCACCATCAAATGATTGTTAAGAGATGATCTCCAGCCTGAGTAGGAGATGGCAATCCTTTCTCAGTTAGGTTGATATCTGACCGACCTCTTGATGCAGGTCCTCTGCATAGGAATAGAGATTCCGAGATGTCAGATTAGTTAAGTCAAAGAGTAGACTTAACGAGATCGAGATAACCAAAGTCCTATATCGTATGCTGTCATGATATAGGCACACATCCTCTGACCGGAGACAGATGTGTTACTATATGTCTGAATATGTACATTTGGCAGACCAATAGGTTGATGACCTAACCAAGGTTTATACACCGGCGTGCTGGTGTGCATATAAGGGCATATGAGTATCTCTCAAAGGGATCATACAGGTTCAGTTACTGAACCGGAAGACATGAGCTCACTCATGAGATATTGGGAAGAATCAAATTCCATGTGCATGGTCGTCTCGCTTTGGAAGCTTGACTGAATTTGTAGGATTGATATATACTTTTGGAAAGTATATGATCAAGACCTAGGTATGATATATGCTTTTGGAAAGTATATGATCTATACCGACTCCCAATGATCGAATGAGAAACTTACTGATAAAACCACGAAGTAGACAGTGTAAAGTTGATCTATTACTTCGGGTTTAATCTGAGTCTTCCAGTATGCAGGATGTACAGGTATTGGGAATACCTGAGGGTGATGTGATCATAAACGATTGTATAACCATGACGCTTCCATTCCTAGGGAGTGATGAAACGGGTCTGGATTTTAGTGACTCCTCTCAGTAAAGAAGTAATCTGATCTTGATCCAAATGTTGGACATTGATCTGAATGTGGATGCAATGAGAAGATTAGATTTGCGGTCTTGATTTAATCAAGCATCTATGGGAGGCCCGAGATCTGGATTTGAGATGTAATCTCAATATCCAAGTCACTATACGTGGAATAATACAATCGCCCTGTCCTTATCTCCAAGTATTCGCGGAGAAAGCGCATTATCCTTGAATGGGTTCAGGATAATTTCATTGTTGATAATATATATCCGAGCATTAAGAAAATAGATAATTAAATATGATTTAATTACCATGATTATTATGAATTTGATTCATATTATAAAGAGAGTTATCTAAGATAATTGAATATGATTTAATTATCAAAGATGAGAATAATGTGAATGTGATTCATATTATTTGAACATATGAGAAAAAAGAGATCCAAGATGTTTAAATATGATTTAATTATCATGGATGCGAATAATGTGGATAGCAATATCCAATTATTCATAATATATTATAAATGTGATTTATAATGTATTAGAGAGAGCTAATTATAATTTATATTTGTTGATTAATTATTATGTGTATTGGATACACATTATGTAATTAATTGACAATGTAAATTATATGTTGTTTTGGATTGTGAATATGATTCACAATTTTTCCATGGCAAGATTGCAATATACTCAAATATAATTGTGAATTATTTCTAATGAATAAATAACCAACAAAAGTTGTTGGAAATAAATAATGGAGAAAATCAAGGAAGCATGCAATCTCATAGATTTCCATGAAATTGCCCCCACATGGAATGTACATGGAGATGTAATCTCCATGTATATTCTCTCCTTATTTATTGGTTTAATTTGAGATTGATTTGTATTTGATTTTGTCAAATATATTTTAATCTAAATTAAATTACAAGTTGTTGGTTTTTACCAACAACAATCTTGACCATTGGATTGACATAAATCAATCTCATCCATTGATTTTATATGTCCCATGGATTGAAATCCATGGATCCCAAAACCCTATAAATAGAGAGGCATACCATGCTCTCTAATTTACACGCAATGCTTGAGAAGCATATCTCTCTCTCTCTCTCTCTACTCGACAGCCCTCTCTCTCCCTCTCATGGCCGTCCACCATGGATGCCCTAGAGAGGTTCTCCATCGCCGCGGCGTCGTCGTTATGCTGCCCGATGGTTTGCTCGTGGATCTCCGTCTCCTTCGGTGCGCCTCACTCGTGAAGAAGATGTCGGATCTCGTGTTTCGATATCAGGATATCTACCGCTTGGATCATCAACATGGATTGCGAGAAGCACGTGGTTCATCCCCGCGCTCGCAAGCGTCTCCTCCGTCGGATCGGACTTGAGACAGGCGGTCTCTTCATTTAGAGACTCGATCGCAACCACACTTCAAGAGGTAATCCCATTACTTGTTTGTGGTTTAGACGAAACGATCCGAGAAGTGCTCTTGGATCATGTGGTTTCGTCGTAAGATTTTTTTTTAAATTCCGCTGCATCGAGCAACTAGTGCGACTAGTCGCTCCTTGTCGTATTCGATACGACGCTCACGCTTCCGTGATGCGCTTGAGGATTATACCATATCCTTCACTAACTGAGTCTGAGTCTGCACTAACAGTCTGTACAAAAGTTGTCATTTTCGTACTCTATATCTTGATTTCCCTAATTAATAAAAATACAAAAAAAGATTATTGTGTAAATATTTATCTTTAATTTTATCATATTTTTACAGATTGTTATCTTGTATAAAAATAACAAAAAATTACAAAACCCAAAAATCAAGGTATTCTATGTACTTGGAGTACCCCAAAAATATCACTTTGCACAAATGACCTATTTTGATCTCTTCATGAATGTTGTAGATCTTGTTGAGACATGCAACTTTCGTGAAGAAAATTTTTCGTTGAGGTCGTTTGCTGTTTATTTCGAATTTTTCTTTTCTTTCTATTTTGAAATTTCTGTAGTTTACACATGGCGACTCCTGGAGCTACCACGTGTCACTCATTTTTCGCATTTATTTTTTTATTTTATTATAAAATATTATTAATTATAAAATAAAAAACAAATAAAATAGTAAATCAGCACGTGACATCATTTGGGACGGCCAATCACGACCGATCGGACGGCCCATGCTGCATATCCTTCCTCCGCCCCTCTCTCTCCCACTTTCCCAATATGGGAGACAGACCGCTGCACACAGCCATAAAATCCCCTGATCTCTTCCTAATCAACCTCTGCCAACCCCGTTTATTCTCGCCGTCGTATCCCATCTCCCCGACTCACATGCGCCTCATCTTTTCTCCCTTTCCCAATTTGCACGACCGCCTCCTCCATCTTCGTCGTCAATCTTGGCCATTCATCAGATTTGCATCCTTGTCAATTTCATCGCTGCCTCTCCTATATAAAGTTCCTCGTCGCCCCGACATCATTCATTTGTCGGACATTAGGGTGACAACCCGATCCCTCCTTAGTTGGCTAGATCTGAGGTCCTTGACCTCGTTGTAGCACCACCATACTCCTCGCGTGCAGCTACTTTTAGCTCCGGCGGCATTCGCCTCATGTCATTGAGCCACCGCCACCACATCAACACCATCGAGCTTCCCCACTGTCGGAGCTACTTCATCATCTTCCATGACTCCAACCAACAACATCAGTGAAGGTCCTCTTCTCCAACTTGCTGCAAGTCTCCTGTAGGGCCCACCTTCAAGTGTGACACTAGCTGCTCTTGGAAAGCCTCACCTTCGTCAACAACCGTCGTTGTTGGGACCCCCTCATCCGCCTCGCTGCTGCCCCGACTTCACCCACCAACTCCGGTGCCCCATCGCACCTGGGAATGCTGTCCACGGCTTCGTCCGCCGCAAAGTTCCACCACTGCTCCACCATGCCAGCCACCGGGTGCACGAGGCTCGAGACCCCCTCTCACGTGTACTGCACGTGTCTGGGTGGGAACTTGCATTCAACCCCTGGAGCCTGACCTATTCACGCCCATGTCCAGTCGCCCACAAGGGCACGTGATGCACACGTGCCCATTGGGAATTTTGTAATAACCCCTTCCGAGGTTTAGGTAATCTCCGTTTAATCCCCGCACTGCATTTTAGTTACTTATTGTAATGCTGCAAATAGACCCCTTTGTTTCACTCATTATTTTACCAACTCTATTGCATCATTTTATTAGTTAAAAAATTGTACGATATTTCTCAACTAGTTTTCTACATTGTGGCATGAGCTTGATATTTTTATTCTCTTTGGTTAATTAATAATTATTATTCTTGCAAAAAATTACACATTTTGCCTAGTCTGTGATTAGAAATTCATAATTAATTAACATAGGCCCAAAAATTACCAAAAAATCATATATCATAGAATTAATTGATAATTACATTGTACCAAAAAAAACTTGCATTTTCATGCATATTTTCCTCTATAAAAATCATTTTGTGTATTTTGTTAGTTAATTTTTAATAGGTATTATGTTCAACATTTTTAGAGTTTAGGATTTTTCTGAGTGCCTAGTGATATATCTCAGATAATTTTATTTCCTGAAAAATAGTAGATTTATTATTTATTATAATTATTTATTGAAAATCGCACTATTTGCATTCATAAATTCATTAAATAGTTGTATTGCAGCCAGAATTCCAAAAAAATTAGTGTGTCCATTTCATCATTATTCACATCTCGGCCAAGTTTCATAATTTTTTGAAACATTTGATTGTTATTTATTTTATATTCGCATTTGCATCCAAAAATTGCATTAAATATACCAAAAATATCCACCTCGAAAACTGCACACGAAATTCGATAGACATAATTCTAAGTTGTTCCTTTGCCTTCTTGAGTTCAACCTTTGGGTTTGCCCAAGTAAAACAATCATAAAACCACTCGAATTAAATTGAATTGATTATTTTTGTGGTTATTTTCTTGATTGATTCTGATTACCCGCCTACAAAGAAAGGAATAATTTGATACGATAATTCACTCCAATTAAAGAGGGGAAATCACGACTCGTCAATGTTCTCCTCGCAATCCATGTTGATGATCCAACAGGCGAATCTCCTGATCTCGTCACACGAGATCGGACATCTTCTTCATGAGCGAGGAGCACTGAAGGAGATGGAGATTCATGAGCAAATGATTCAGCAGCATAACGGCAACGCGGCGGAGATGGTGACTCTCTCTAAGGCTCCATGGTGGACGACCACAATGAGAGAGAGAGAGACTTGACGTATAGAGAGAGAGAGAGAGAGAGAGCATTAGTTGTTGTAATTTGAAGAGCAAGGGTTGCCTCTTCTTATATCGTATTTTGGAAGTTCATGGATCGCAATCCATGGACAACACAAATTCAATGAATGAGATTGATTTGTGTTTCATTCAATGGCAGTGATCTTGTTGTAAAAACACAACAACAATTAATTTATTTTAATTTAAAATATATTGAATAATCAATATAAGTTATTTCAAACTAAATCAAATATCCTTGGAGATAATTATGAAGGAGATAATCATCCTACCATAATAGGGGGACAACCACCCAATCCAAGTAGGACTTGGTGACCATCCACCACCTTTGTTGGTGGATAGCAATCTTCTTCCAATTTCATGAGATTACATTATCCCATGAAAATTTTCAATATTTACAACAATATTTGTTGTAAATTATTTCACAAAAATGATTCATAATTATTTTGTGAACATTGCAATCATGCCATTGGAAATTTGTGAATCACATTCACAACCCGAAATAAAATGTAAATTGCATTTTCAAATAGTCCAATGTGAATCCAATTCACATTAGCCTTTAAATTGTAAATGTTATTTACAAATAGCTCTATCTTATATATTATAAATCACATTTATAATATATATGATTAATATGGGTAGTGCTATCCACATTATTTATATCCATGATAATTATATCAAATTTAATCATCCTGAATCTCTATTCTCATGTGCCCAAATAATATGAATCACATTCACATTATCCATATCTTTGATAACTAAATCACATTTAATTTTTGTAGATAACTCTCATTATAATAAGAATTAGATTAATGTTATTCATGATAATTAAATCACATATAATTATCCATTTCTCAATGCTCGGATATATTATTGATAATGAAATTATCCTTGAACTCTTTCAAGGATAATGCGATTTCTCCGCGGATACTTGGAGATAAGGACAGGGAGATTGTACGTTCCACATATAGTGATTTTGATATTGAGATCAAATCTCAAATACTGATTTTGCGGACCTTTCGTAGATGTTTGATTAAATCAAAACCGTAAATCTAATCTTTTCATTGCATTTGAATCACATTCAGATTACTGTCCAACATTTGGACCAAGATCCGATTACTTCTCTCTTGAGAGGAGTCACTAAAATCCAAACCCGTTTCATCATTCCCTAGGAATTGAATCATCATGCTTATACAATCATTTATGATCACATCACCCTCAGGTATTCCCAATATCTGTACATCTTGCAAACTTGAAGACCTTGAATAAACATGAGGTTTTAGATCTATTTAGACTACCTCCTTAAGGGTTTTATCATTAAGTTTCTCATTTCATCACTGGGAGTTGGTATTGATCATATACATACCAAAAGTAGATATCATACCCAGGTATTGATCATATACTTTCCAAAAGCATATATCAAACATACAAATTCAGTCAAGCTTCCAAAGTGAGACGACCATGCACAGAATTTTGATTAATAATATCTTATGAGTGAGTTCATGTCTTCCGATTCAGTAAATGAACCTGTATGATCCCTTTGAGAGATATTATTACTCATATGCCCTTGTATGTACACCAACGCGTCGGTGTATAGATCTTGATTAGGCCATCAACCTATCAGTTTGCCAAATGTACATCCCTAAACATATAGTAACACATCCTTCGCTGGTGAGAGGATGCGTTCCTATATCGTGATAACATACGACATAGGACTTTGGTTATCTCGATCTCGTTAAGTCAACTCTTTGACCTAACTAATCTAACACCTCCGAATCTCTATTCCTTTATAGAGGACCTGCATCAAGAGGTCGGTCAGACATCAACCAAAAGAGAAAAGGAATAGCATCTTCTACTCAGGATGGAGATCATTGATGAATTCATGATTCGTTAACATTATTTTTGTATTTTGTCTTAAAACCCTTAACAAATACATGTAAATTTTCATTAATTTTCATCTTTTAACAAAACCATGATCATAAATAAAAAGGCATTATTAAGCATCCAAATCATGTAAATAAATAAAAGAATAAAAATAAAGAAAACAAAAAGAAGGTAAATTGTATATATGTATATATGTACAATGTGACTTATAAAATAAATATAGCTGAAAGATATATTTATAACCTAACCCCCGAGACCAAGTCAGATGGATTGGTCGACAAATAAATAAGTAGGGGGAGATTAGGAAAGAAAACAAATAAACATAATTAATTTTTCACTCTACACACTTTTCATTATTTATCCAATAATTACCAAATCTTTGATGATTTTTAATTAACTCATATGAAAATATTTTTCATTAAAGTATTTTCTTAAATATTTCAAAAATATATAGAAAAATATAAAAATAAGTTAAAAATATTCATCTTGTATATATGCCAAGAAATCCAACTTGTAAATTGTCAAATTCTCAACTTTCAACCATCATAACTTTCTCATACGAACTCTAATTTCACTCTACACACCTTTAAATTTCATAAAATAATATTTTCTAATTAATGAAGTGACTTCACTAAAATCGGAGTCTGTTTGCAAAAAGTCAGTTTTGGGACCTAATGACAACTGAGTTTCTGGCTATTTATTTTATTTAGAACACATTATTTATTGTTTTAAAGATTTTATAATTTATATTTATTTTCTGATCTTGTATTTTAATCATGATTTATTTCATAATTTTTGGAGATTATTTATTATTTTAAACAAATCACAAATCCTAATTTATAGGTAAAATTGAATTGTATAACTTATACCAGTATTTATTAATATACTTAAATCGATTATTAAAATCTAAAAAAATCACAAATACACAATTTATTATCCTAATAATTAATAAAATATAAATATGGTATATTGTTTATTAATTTATTAAGATAAAAACCCAAAACCTATTTATTAAGTAGTATTATATTTATTTATTTATACAATATTTATATTTCATAAATTATCTATTATTTATAAAAACTAATTATACCATAATTTAGATAATTTAATTATCTATACTTTTTGTTTTTATACCTATTTAAAATAACATTATTTACTATTTAATATCTATTTATTAATCCATTTCTTGACATCAGCCAACCAGGTGCTGACACGTGTCAGCACCTAGGTTTTCTTCTGCAAAGAAACCAGGCTAGTGCTTCTGTTCTAAAAACCCCTCTTCAACATTTTTTACCTGCCGTCTTCTTCCTCCAAAACCTAATCTAAACCCTTCACTACCTACTCCTAACTACCTAGATTCACGCGAGCCCTTGGATTCCACCTAACTTCTCTTCAATCGTCTTATAAAAACTCTTCAATCGTGACCATTAACAACGAACTCTTCCTAACTTCTCAGTTCCAGCAACAACCTCGCCATACCACCACTTTCACCTTCATTCTCTGCCTTTCTTCGACTGTGACAGGGCCTCAAGCGAGCTTCGCGTGGAAGAGGGATCATCAGAGGAAAGTTCTAAGGCAACTCTGTTGCCTTGCATCACCGCCACCACGACGTACAACACCAGGAAGCAGCCCTGTCGAGCAGTGACAAGTGGGGTTCTACACCATGTGTTCCCAGGTAACATCCTCCATCTTTCTCCTTTTTAATTCTTGATTTGCGTGCCATAATTAGATTGCTTAAGCGTGTAGTGATACTCATGTAATCACCCTCTTAATCACATCCCCAAATCACATTTCGAATCTCACTCGATTTCACTTAAAATTGCCTTCCATCTATCTCTTATTTTCACTATTATCACATTTTCTGGAAATATATTTTGATCTGCAAGTTTTCTTAATCTTTTGACCGATTCTTTGGTGAATCGAGCATCCAAATATTCACTTGCAGGTTCTTCATAGCTGGAGCAACGAATCACTCATCTGGAGCTTACATCAAACGATTTCCTTCGATAAAGAATCAAAAGGCTACCTTCCAACTTCCAGCCGACTCTAATGCTCTGGAGCCCTCTTCGACGACGCTGCACAGCCACCCCCGTCGTCCTCTCCACCTTGCCGCATTAACTTTTCTGTCGCATTTTGTCTTAAAACCCTTAATAAATGCATGTAAATATCCATTAATTTCCATCTTTTAATAAATCCTCATTCATGTATAAATATACACTTTTAACCATTAAAATCATGTAAATAAATAAAGAACCAGAAAAAGAACAAAAGGCATATTGGATATATGTATATATGTACAATATGACTTAAAAATATAAATATAAATGCAAGGTATATTTATAGCCTAACCCCCGAGACCAAGTCAGCATGGATTGGTCGACAAACCAAAAAGTAGGGGGAGATAAGGAAAGAAAACCATAAAAATAAATTAAGTCATGCTGTATACACCTTTCACTATTTATAAAATAAATATAAAACTTCAAAGATTTTTAAATAATTCATATTACATATTTTTTGCCAAACTCTTTTCATAATTATTCCTAAAAATGTATATAAAAATATAAAAATAAGTTAAAAATATTACCCTGTATATATGCCAAGAAACCTAGCCTATAAATAATCAAAATCTCAACTTCCGAACATCATAATTTCCTCATACGAACTCCAATTTCACTCTACTCACCTTTAAAGTTCATAAAATAATATTCTCTAATTAATAAAGGTGGTTTCATCGAATTCGGAGTCCGTTTGCTAAAAGTCGGTTTTGGGACCAAAGACAACGGGGTTTCTTGGCTATTTATTTTATATAACACACATTATTTACAGTTTTCTTAATTTTATAATTTCTAAATATTTTTATGATCTTGTAGTTTATCCCTAATTTATTTCATAATTTTTGGAGCTTATTTATTATTTTTATAAAATCAAAAAAACCTTAAAATATAGGTAAAAATGAACTGTATCACTAGTATTCATATTTATTAATATATGTAAATTAATCTATTAAAATCCATAAAAATTCAAACAAACCTTATTTATTATTCTAATAATTAAGAAAATATAAAATTAATATTTATTTATTTATTTATTAAATTAAAAATCTAAAACCATTTTATATATACATATTTATTAATATAATATTGATATTTCAAATAATATTTATTATTTATAAAAAATATTTATTCCATAATTAAGATTATTTAATTATTTACATTTATTGTATTTATACCTATTTAAAATAATATTAAATACTATTTAATATTTAATTTAGAAGTATTTTTCAGCTTCTGGCCAACCAGGTGCTGACACTTGTCAGCACCTGGGTCATCTTCCTCAAGAATCTGGTGCTGCCGAACTGCTCTGACCGGCCAATTTCCTTGAATTATTTCGCACGCATTTCAACTCCTCCAGGAGATTTCAGCCATTGATTGTCTTCACCTAACAACCTACTCCATCGCCTACCCTTAGATAGAACTTGGAGCTCACGCATCTAATCCATATAAAGCCCCAAAGATCCGCCATCGCCAACTAACTTTCTAACTAACCTGAAGCTCTAGCTCCAGTAGCCGACCCTTCAACTTCTCCACCTTGTACCAGCCATCCTCGGTGGTGACAACATCTCGGAGACGCCCCGCGTGGAGGAGGGAAGTCGGAGGAAGAGTTCCAAGGAGGTTCGCCACCTTGCATCGCCGCACATCGCCGCATGGAGCTCCGGCCAAGGTCGCCCGTCGAGCACTCGTTCCAGGTAATATACCTTGAACTCCACAGACCTATTCATCCATTCTATCTCGAATTTCTTTCTCGATTCGCGTGTAGATATTAGCGAGATTAAGCAGTCATTAGGATGCTTAATCATCCTTCCTAGGCGCGTAATCTAAAACCATTTCCAATCATTTCAATTCCACTTCAAATCGCTTCATCTTGCCATCGCCATTTTCACGCTTGATTTCATTAAGTCTGGAAACAATTTATTTGATCTTGCAAAACCATAATCGTTGGGCCGATTCCTTGAGAATCGAGCATACAAACTTGTCATTTGCAAATCCTTATTCAGTCAGGAGAAAAAATCCAAGCTTTTGGAAGCCTCAATCATCAAAAGATTCATCTCCAAAGAGGTGCAACAACCTGGAACTCAGTCTCCAGAATCATTGAATCTCCATCTTCTTCAAGCGTTCACCACCGCTTCGAGCTACCTCCGACCACCACCTACAGCGGGCGAGCTCGAGGGGTGGAGGAGCCACCCCTCTAGCCCCGTCGGAGCGCCCAAGCCGCAGCCGATCGTCGGAGGAAAGTAGGAGAAGACGCGCCCTTCGTCAGACGCGCATCAGACTCAAGAACAACTTCAAGAACATCCGAAGCACAGGTGACTGACACGTGGCTCCCCCGCAGATGTCAGATCGCGCCCAGAATGTTCTAATCTCAGCCGTCAGAAGCGAACTGGTGTAAATTTTGCAACTTAACTCCAGAAGGCTTTCCATAATTTTATTCCCGCTCCCAAGGTTTCCATTAATTGCATTTAGGTCCCTCCGCAGGGACATAAATGTAAAACTCTTTTATTTTTCTTTCAGAACAGTCCTTTGAGGACCTTTTTGCAATAATTTCTAGATATTTTTCTTGCACTTATGCCCCTGGGCTATAGGGGATCTTTGGACCACGTTTGACCTTATTTCTTGTTGATTTCTTTAGGGCAGTTACGTAACTACCCCAGCTTGTTTGTATTAAATTTTCGTGTCTTTTTATTGTGTTTTTCTCGTGTTTTGATTTTTCAAAAACCGCAATCATTTTGTTTTGTTTTCGTGAGCTTGTTTGAGCCCATTGCTCGGTTCCACCTATTATATTGTACCATCTACCTATATTCATCTATTATATAATAAATAAATCTTTTGTGAAAAATATCCCTTTTTGAAAATTAAATAAAAATTGAAAAGATTAAAATTAAAAAAATAAAAAAATAAAATAAAAAGTGTTTCTTTTCCCTTTGATCGCTTAAAGAATAGATAGAATAAAATTGCAAAAATATTCCTTAAAAAATCCAAATAGTCTATTCTGCCTCCTTGAGTTCGACCCAAGCACACTCACTTGGATAAATAATTAGTATAGGTTTTCCTTCAGAAAATCGAATTTTTTTGATAGACTGAGGTCTTTTCGTGTCTTTTTCTACACCGACAACTTCATTATCTAAAAAGCCGTGATCTGATTTTAGTCTTATCAAAATGGCGCCGTTGCCGGGGAGGCATTAGAATATTTTGATTTTTTTCATTCTTTGTGATTTTATTTTTTCTCTTCTTTTTGTTTCGTTTTTCGTTACTTTTCGTACGGTTTTTCGTACAGCTTTTTCTTGATCTTCTACTTGTTTTGTTTTCGTAAATTTCTTTCGGCTTTTCTTACGGTTTTCTCGACTCTTCTCTCAACCAATTTCGTACGGCTTTTCGTACAGCTAACTAATTTTCGCAGGGCCTGCAGGATCAGTCGGCTTCTTCGGAAGCCGAATCAGTTGAAAGAGCAGAGGCCGGCTTCTTCTTCACAAGTCGGCTGCAGAGGCAGAACTTAGTTAGAGTAATTTTTGTAAAAGAGAGAGAAAGGGAGAGAAGCTGTAAAAGAAAATAAACAACCCCCCCATTTTTTCGGGGTCTAATCAGGGCACCCACCGCAGTTTTTCTCGCTTATCGGTTTTTCGCGGCTTTTTAGATGCTTGCTTAGGATTTTTGATTCTATTTGATTGTGCCTAAGTAGTTAGTCTTAGGACCCGCAATCTAGGTGCATGATTTTAGGATTTTTATAAAAAGAAAAAAAATCGGTAGACGTTTGCTTGAAAAAACCCCAAAAAATTACAAAATCAAAAATAAAATCGAGACTGCTAAACATATCTGACTTTAAAAATCATAAACGATTCATCTGTTTTGGGAGAGTAATCCCCGCACAACTTCTCAGAGTGCGCGAGCGAGAGCCGACACATAAGGTTAGAGCCAAAATCCCGTATTTCCCGTGAAATACTACTTAGTTCATACACCTGATCATTGTTCCTCAGTGGGTAATCTCGGGTAGCCGGAAATGGTCCGGGTTTACTTAGCAGAGTGGGAGGTTTAGAGGACACTACGCAAGGCTCCGTCCTCAAGTAACACGGGTAGCCGGAAACGGTCCGTACTTACTCCCATACTGGCTGAGTGCGAGTGATCTTCTGTAAGGACTCGGGCCAGTATTTCAGAGAAACCATCAAGCACCTATCAGCTCGCTCAGCCTGCGATAACCACGACATTTTGTTTGCTAATAACAACCCTAAAACCGACAAGATAAAAGATCAAACTCTTACGGTCTTCATCGGGTTGAGCTGGTGAACACATGGTTTGCTTTGTGTTTGCTTGCGGGGCGTGAGTTTCCGCGGCTTTCGCATTTTTTCCATCTCCTTTGAATCGTAAAATGTACTCCCCTGATCAATCCTCTTGACATCGAAGATGACGTCTCGACGGGTTTTCTGCTCAGACTCCGTGAGCTTTCGACCGTCCACCGTCGAGCGTACTTCTTCACAGGCTCGGGATGACCCTCTTCCCGAGCTGGTCCCATCTGATCTCGAGGAGAGTCAAACCCAGACTCCCTTGCCTCCTGGCCAGAACATTGAGGCAGACCCTTGCCTCAATACATCTAGATCTCCAGCCGATCTTTTGCTGAGTTCTTACGAGAGTTTTTCTTTCACAGACAAGCAGATGGCTCGCGACAAAGGACCAGTAGCAGATGAGAGGCCACCATCTGGGGAACATCAGGAAGGAAGATATGATCCACCCGAAGATATTATTACAGGAATTCTCGATTCACTTCAGCAGATGAATCTACAAATTCGAGAACAATTTCGAATTCAGAATGAACTACGGGCTGAAATAGCCGCGCTGAGAGCAGGGGCCGAGAACTACTAACCGCCTGCGGTTCCCGTGACTTTACGGGATGAGTATGACCTGGGCGCTAGAACGCTCCACCATTGGATTCGGCTACCGCCGAATCAAGGTCCATACGAGCTGAGACCGTCCTTCATTTCTTTGCTTCCCAAGTACTATGGGAATGCCGCAGAGGAGCCGTTTACCTTCTTACAATAATTCGAAATGATTTGCAATACGGCTTGCTATCTAGGAGTCACGCAGGAGGCTGTACGCCTCAAGGCCTTCCCCTTTGCCTTAGCTGATAAGGCTCTTTACTGGCTGAGTTATCTGGGGAGGGAAATCTCTACATGGGACGATTTGAAGTCAACCTTCCTGCGCAAATATTTTCCTCTGGGAAGGACGAACATGATGAGGAGCCAGATCTCCAACTTCACGCAACTCCCGCACGAATCTTTCCATGAGGCATGGGATAGATTCAAGGATCTTACGGAGAGATGCCCGCATTATGAGATCCCGATGAAGGTGCTAGTTAAGAACTACTTTGGAGGACTCCAGCCGGATATACAGGTGCTCGTGAGTGCCGCATGTGGCGGCAGCTACTTGAACAAAGACACCGAGTCAGTCTGGGCCATCTTCGAAGGGATGGCCGAGAACTCGAGAGTCGTAGACTCTACTCGGGCATTTCAGAAAGCCCCACAACCACCGCATCACAGTGATCATCATAAGGTGGCTTACCTTTCAGACTCTGAATCCAACACCAACATGTGATACATTAGCGAGTAATTGACGTTGGTGGACATGGTTCAGAAGTAGGTCCAAGACCTACAACCGCTGCGAGAGTTGGAGAAACTCTCATCTCTACCTCAGCAGCTGAGTGATCTCTCGAAGAAGGTCTCTGATCTTCAGCTCCAGTACCAGCAGAGCCAGTCTTCTTCGAACGCAAAACTGGCACGGAGGATCGCACTCGCTCCACCCACCCGTCAGATCCACTATGTTCAGAGCGAGTCTGAGATTCCGCAGATCGATTGGCATGAGGATCAGTCTCACGCCAATCCCGAACAGATCACCAGCACCGCAGATATGGAGGTGGAGCCGCAATCCACCCTCGAGATCAACAGGATTTGGTATACTCTAATTCAGCAGCCGTGTATACCGAATCAGCAGCAGCAACCGTACGGTCATCCACAGCATGGCCGTCCGAATTTCCAGCACCACTAGAGCTTCACACCACAGCAGTCTCACCCAAATGAATACCATCAGAGACCGCATTCATATCAGTACCCTGCTAATCATTCACAGAACTATCCTTATCAGTAGCCGCAACAGTCTTCCTCCACACCTCAGCGATACTCCCAGCCTTCCACTTCTCAGGAATACACGCCAAGGCAGGAGAGAGGAGCAAGCCAGGGCTACCACACCGAACCAGAGATGTCTTCACTGGCCCAGGCACTCAACCAGATCATGGACATGCTGAGTACGCTCCAGATTGCGCACAAAATTGAGATGGAGCAGGTTAACCGTCATCTGGACGAATTAACCACGCCAAAGACCACTCATCCAGCCCAGGCTCAGATGAACCCGAACAACAAGAGGAGGCATCCAGATCAGGTAGACACTACAGGTAAGATCTCGTTTCCTGAATTTTTATCTAACTTCATTCGTCTCAGGATCGGTAGATCACCACAAGCACCTGCTGGAGAAGAGGAGAGGGCACCAGAGGAGCACGAGAAGATCCATGAGCCGCAAGAATCTGAAGCCGAGGAGGAGAAACCGCAAGATGATGAGGACCACTCTGCAGATTCAAGAGACGGGAGCGATGCCGACAAAGTAGATATGGACATTGGCAAATCAGACGATGACATCACGCCAGATCAGGCAGAGAGCCCCGAGAAAAACATTTCTTCCCCTGTCTTAGAGAGTTTTGTACATAATTCTGAAACTCTCAATGTAAAAGCTGATTCTACAATGAATAAAAATTCTGTTTTTCTGACTTCTGATTTTGCTCTTTTTCCCGATGCTTTGTTTGGAAAAAAAAATAAAAACACCAAAAAGAATGTTGCATCTCCAGAGATCGAAAAATTACTAAAAGATCACATCTTTCTGAAGATCCCGCTTCATGATGCCTTAGATCAGTTTCCTACGCTTAAGAATCAATTGAAAAACCGATGCACCATGCGTAGGAAAAAGAGATCTCGAACAGAGAAACATGTCTTGACTAAGGCTACATCTTGTGCGATACAGAATAAGTTACCGAAGAAGAAGAAAGACTCAGGTGCACATTATGTCAAATGCAAAATCGCAAAAGCCGATTTCGATTGCACTCTATTAGATAACGGTTCCTCGATCAATCTGATACCCTCTTCATTACTCGATAAGCTCGAGTTAGGCCCTCTTTACAAATCCCGCACGATCCTTCAGTTTGCTGATAGATCTATTAAAAAGACCTAAGGGTATACTGAGGAACGTTATCGTAATCGTGCAGGGTCTGCAATTCTCAGTGGACTTTACGGTCCTGGACATGGATTGCCCTACACAGTTACACCTTACCCCGATCATTCTCGAGAGGCCTTTCTTAGAGATCGCAAAGGCTCTCTTCGATTATGATACATGGAAGGTATCTTTCGCGCCGAGGGCGAGAAGGTACATATAGAGATGGCGAGAGAATCGAACACATCTAGTGATGCATCTTCGTATTTTCTGAGTTCTTTAGCCTCCTACGATTACATGGATGAGGTTCGTCTTGACGACCTCGAAAGGTATCAAGTAGAGATCCAAGATTTCCTAACTGAGGACGGGTCCGAGACCACAGGAGGTGATTCTTCCGATGGAACTTTGTATTTTAGTCTGGATGATGAGAAGCAAAGGGATCAGACTTCTGACGAATTTAATGCAGATCTTTCAGATTCGGAAACTTTACACAATTCCTCCGTCTCAGATGATCCAGAGACAGTGTTTCATTTAGATGAGTTATTTTCCTCTGATCAGTCTGAGGAGTCGGATGATGTCTTGAACATCTTCTGTATTCCGACTCTAGAGCACATTAAGATGGTGGATAATCAAATCGTAGACACATCCACAACCAATATAGATCCCCGTACACATACAGAGGATGTTTCAGCAGATCCAGATCCTACCTTACCAGAGTTAAAAACTTTGCCACCAAACATGAAATATGCTTTCCTTGCCGGTCCACATCAACTGTTTCCGGTCATTATCAGCGCATCTTTGACCGATGATCAAGAATCTCGTCTGATAGAGATTCTAGAAAGAAACCGCAAGGCTATTGGGTGGACTGTATCCGATCTCTGCGGGATTAATCCTGCTTTGTGTTCACATCATATCTATCTCGATCATGACAGCAAACCCTCCAGAGAGTTTCAACGTAGGCTGAATCCAGTGTTACGAGAAGATGTCAAGAAAGAGATTACGAAATGGTGTGACGCAGGGTTCATTTATCCCATCTCCAACTCTGAATGGGTTAGCCCATTACATGTTGTCCTGAAGAAGTCGGGAATTCAGATGGTTAAGAATGAGAGTGGAGAGGAGATTCCAAAGAGAGTAACCACGTCGTGGCGGGTATGTGTTGATTACAGAAAGCTGAACACCGTGACGAATAAGGACCACTTCCCTTTGCCTTTTATTGACCAGGTCATAGAACGGTTGGCAGGGAAGGAGTACTTCTGTTTCCTTGACGGTTACTCCGGATACAACCAGGTATCAATTGCTCTTGAAGACCAGGAGAAAACCACCTTCACATGTCCGTTCGGCACGTATACCTTTAGACGGATGCCCTTTGGATTGTGCAATGCTCCTGCTACTTTCTAGAGGTGCATGCTTGCTATTTTTGCGGACATGGTCGGTGATTTTCTAGAGGTTTTTATGGATGATTTTTCGGTCTATGGTGAGTCCTTTGACGATTGTTTAGCGCACCTAGACCAGGTTCTGAAAAAGTGTTGTGAGGTAGATCTTGTTCTGTCTTGGAAAAGAGCCATTTTATGGTTAATCACGGGATCGTATTGGGGCACGTCATCTCCCAGCGAGGCATGGAGGTTGACCCTGCCAAAGTGGATGTCATCAAGAAACTCGAGACACCATTCAACATCAAATAGTTACGGTCATTTATGGGGCATGTCAGCTTTTACCGACGGTTTATCCAAGACTTCTCCAAGATTGCCCGACCGTTAACTGAATTACTAGGCAAAGACATCGAGTTCGTGTTAAATGATAAATGTCTTAATGCCTTCCTCACTTTGAAAGAAAAGATAATCAGTGCTCCTGTCTTACAGCCGCCTGATTGGTCTCTACCCTTCGAGATCATGACGGATGCTTCAGATTTTGCGGTCGGGGCTGTATTAGGACAGAGGAGGAATGGACTTCCTGTTGCCATTCACTCTGCCAGCAGAACTTTAGACGATGCTCAGACAAATTACACAGTGACAGAAAAGGAGATGTTGGCAGTAGTGTTTGCTCTAGATAAATTCCGATCATATCTCCTTGGCTCGAAAATCACAGTATACACTGATCACTCAGCTATCCGATTTCTAATGGAAAAGAAGGATGCTAAGGCATGCCTTCTTAGATGGATTCTATTACTTCAGGAATTCGATTTGGACATAAAAGATAAACCTGGGGTAAAGAATGTGGTAGCTGATCACCTCTCCCGATTACAGTCAGATCGGCCTTCAGATGAGTACATGTCAGAGATCGCAGAGAGATTTCCTGACGAAAGCATCTTTGCGGTTACCGAACTTCTATGGTATGCAGATATAGTGAACATTCTGGTCACACAGAAAAGTCCTCAGGGTTGGCCTAAGAACCGAGTTAATAAACTAGTTTCTGAGGCACGATACTACCATTGGGAGGATCCGATTCTTTTTCGTAAAGGATCGGATTGTGTTTACAGGCGTTGTATTCCTCAAGAGGAATATAGTAGTGTCCTCACCTTATGCCATTCTTTAGAGTCAGGAGGACATCATTCAGGGAAGAGGACAGCGCAGAAGGTACTTCAGAGCGGATTATGGTGGCCGACTCTTACTAGAGATGCCTGCACATTCGTAAAGAGTTGCCCAGATTGTCAGAGAGCTGTAGGGACAGTCAGTGCCAGAGATGCAATGCCGATGCGACCCGTCATTATTTGCGAGATCTTCGATGCATGGGGCATAGATTTCATGGGACCGTTCCCTTCTAGCAGCGGCTTTGAGTATATTCTTCTCGCTATAGATTATGTTAGTAGATGGGTGGAGGCTATACCCGCACGAACCGTAAACAGTAAGATCATTTGCAAGTTCCTAAGGGAACACATTATTTCGCGTTTCGGCATCCCACGTATTCTCATTTTTGATGGGGGTAGCCATTTCATTAATAAGGAGGTGAAAAAGCTAGTGAAGCAATACTGCATCGATCACAGAGTAGCTTCTCCTTATCACTCACAGACGAACGACATGTATGAAGTTTCAAATAGGGAGGTGAACTCAATTATACAGAAACTAGTACGACCGGATAGGAAGAACTGGTCATTGCTTCTTGATCAGGTTATTTGGGGCATACCGTACTGCATACAAAACTCCCTTAGGTATTTCACCATTCAGATTAGTTTATGGAAAGCCATGCCATTTGCCCGTAGAAATCATGCACAAATCTGAGTGGGCAATTCGAGAAATCTTAATGGATGTACAAAAAGCAGGAGCCAAGAGAAAGATAGATCTGAATGAGCTGGTAGAAATTCGAAATCAAGCATTCAAGAACACTCTCATCTATAAGGACAAAGTGAAGAAATGGCATGATAGACATATTCGTCACAAGAGCTTTGTCCTAGGGCAGAAAGTCTGGTTGTTGAATGCGAGGTTGAGAATTTTTCCCGGCAAATTAAAAAGCAAGTGGGAAGGACCGTACATAGTTAGAACGGTGCACGATATTTATTCTTTTTCATTCAGTCATCCCGTTTTTGGTCTCCCATTATACTTACGATGACCTGATCGTAAGTATAGGGGGTGTTGACTGACTTGTACCCTTTACTCTTTTCACCCACTTTTACTTAGCACGAGTTATGTCCTCCTTTTTCTCTTTTGACGCTATGAGGACATAGCACAAGCTAAGTATAGGGGGTGCGTATATATTGTATATATACTTTCGTCCGTAAATTGTACTTTTATGTATTTTCTATATCTATAATATCCATAAAAAGTGGGTAAGGGTTAATTTAAAATCCATTTAGATATTTACATATTACTTATAAAATCCTTGTAAATAAGTAAAATATGTTTAAAAAGTGTATTTAAAATCTGTAATTAAAATATATACTTAAAAGTTGTATTTAAAATTTGTATAATACTTATTTAAAATCCTATTTATTAAAACATGTGTAAAAATCATTCAATCTTTGTAAAATCCTTGTAGATAAAATCTGTAAAATACATTAGATACTTAAACCTAATAAAATATATCTTGTAAAATTCTTGTATAAAAACTTGTTTATAAAAACCATAAAATCCTTATAAAATACAAAGTCCTAAAATTAAAAAAAAATACAAAATCCTTAAAATCCTTAAAAATGAGTAAAATCCAGAAAATATACTTCTCAAAAACATGGTTGCATTTACATTCGCATTTTTCAGAATAAGTTTGATTTATGGAACTAAGGACTGAGTCTAGTCTAAAGGATA